>JANKOE010000003.1:23409228-23422990 GCA_026284465.1 Erythroxylum citrifolium
TTAATTGCATCATTCGACTTAGGCTAGTTCTTTAGATCAATTTCCATAGGTTCCAACGAGAGAGACGACCCGAGGTTTAGCTTGCTGCAATCTTGGAATTAATTATTTTGACAGATTTCCAAGGTCGATTTCTTAATCGAACGACAGAGCCGCGATCAAAGTTGTAGATGATCTTCTTATCTTTCCAGCGCTATAAAGTTTGTAATTTTTGGACATCGGAATGAAGAGATATGATTGTTACAAGTTATAATGTTGCATAGGTTTGGTGCATGATGATAGCTATGGTAATTGATGAGAATTTATGGTTTTGATGGACCAAATGGATCAAGAATTGAGAGTTTGATGAGATAAATTTGATGTTTGAGTTGTTATGAAGTGTTTTGGCGTTGGAATAAGTGAATTTTGCAAGATTATAAGTGTTTATGATGTTAGATTTGATGTAGGAAGCATTAGAGAAGGTTTAGAGGGGTTTTGGGAAGCCCCATGTCCATTTAACGAACTTTAGGTCCGTTTAACAGACCTTTTCGGGTCAAAAAGGACCCCTAGCATCACCCATGTCCGTTTAACGGACTTGATGTCCATTTAACGGACCTTCTCGGGTGAAATGGTACAGTTTGGCCGATCTATGTCCGTTAAACATACATTCACGGAAAAGATAGTGATTTTTGACACTGTTAGAGGCCAAATCAAATTTTGTGGTCTTCATGAAAGTTGTAGATCTAGACGTCTTCTTTCTAATGGTCTAAAAACGAAATCAATCCGACATTTGTGGTGAAAGTTATGACAATCGCGCCAAGATAGGTTCAAATCGATTTAGGGTGAAAACATGGTTTATTCTTTTAGGCATAACTCCCTCATCCGACCTCCAATTGAAGTGATTCTTAAAGCAATGGATTCCCTAGACATGTATCTATCTCTCCATGAAAAATGATATCTTTTGGAGTTGTTTTGAGAAATTTTGCATTAGAACAAGTGAGAGGTCGGTTTGGAGAGCATAATTGGAGCATGTGCACACTTAGGCTTTTTAAGCATATCTTGAGCTGTAGAGCTCCGATTGAGGTGATTCTTATTTCAAATTAAACAAGAGACTTAGAGCTATGATTTCTATGAATAAGTCAAATTGAAATTCGGATTTAAAGATTTCCAAATTCTGTTCGCAATAAGGAGAAATGAGTTCAAGCATAGTGACTGTTTTGTATGGACACGCCATTGAACAAATTGTGAGCAAATTTTTTGGGATGTTATGAGCAAGAAGATGAATAGATGATGGTCAAGGAAATTCCATTGGATTAAGCTCAAGGTTTTATGTTTTTGCAAGAGGTTGGATTCCGGAATTCGGACCCAACACAAGTGATGTCAAAGCAAGTGTTGGACTTTGGAAATCAAGCGGAGTCCAACAGATGTATGAGTCCGCAAGAGTTGGGTTCCGGAAATGGGATCCAACATCCTGGGAAGGTTTAATGCCCTTAACCCTCTTGTTAATAGGGATAAGGAAGATTATGTAGATCATGTTAGGGAAAAGCAAGCCCTAAGGTGCACTATTTAGAGACCTACTCCTGCTCGAAGTCAAAGGCAACCTACCTACTCTAGCAAACTAGAGTCAAATGAGGAGTTCCCATATGATGGGCCATAGAACCAAAAAGAGCTTGTATACAATTTCAAGTTTCAGGTAAATATTTCTTTCTTCAATAGGGTTTTTAGTATTGAAGGAGTTCTTGACTGGATAGCAGCATTAAGCAGTTATTTGATTATTATGAGATCCCAGAAGAGAGGAAGCTAAAGCTGGTGGATTTTAGGTTGAAGCGAGCTACCTTTGCTTGGTGGGAAAAGATCAAATAAAGGAAATGGAGTGATGAGAAGGATTAGTTTGTTCTTGGATGTAGATGAAATAGATGATTCGAAGGGATTTTTTACCCCCAAGATTACCTATAGATTCTGTTCCAACAATACCAGTAATGCAAATAAGGTTCTTAGTTTGTGCAACACTATACTACAAAATTCCTGATGTTATCTCATCGTAGTGATTTTAGAGAGACAAAGGGTAGATAATTTCAATATTCTTAAATGCTTTGAGACCTGCATTACGAGACAAGATTGAGATATTACCGATTTAAACTTTTGCAGAGGCTCAGAGTTTAGCATTAAAGGCATAATTTTTGGCTCAAGAGAGAGGAAAAATTGAACCTCTGTAGAAGTTATTATAGGATAAGCTTTAGGAGTTTCCACAAGAAGGACAAAGACCCTGCTAGAACCTCCTCTATGTGGGAATCATTTTTTAGAAGAGAAAGTTATGGGTAAGTAGAGGATAATAAAAAATATGGAGATTTTTAAGAGTCAAGCCTCAACCTAGAGTTTACTATCAGTGTAGAGAGTCAGGACATTTGTCAAACTAGTGTCCCTAAGGAAAAGTGAATATTACAGAGCATAAGAAAGATGATGATGTCATTATCTATAGACCTGATGGTGATGATAAAGAGTATGAGAACTAGGAGGAAGAAAATGAGAAATAAGAGAATTATGTAATTCAGAAGTTACTACTAGCTCCAAAACAAGAAGATAAGATCTAACAAAATTAGTTGTTTCAGACGTCCTGTACCATTGTAAATCAATTATTTGATGTGATTGTTAACAGTAGGAGCTACTAGAACATCATTAGTAAAGAAGTTGTGAAAAGACTAGGAATTTAGATTAAGAAGCACTTAGATCCTTATACAATTGGGTGAATTAAATTGACAAAAAAGTTTTGGGTGATTGAGCGTTGTAAGGTACCCTTTTCTGTTGGTCAATATTGGGATGAGTTTTATTTTGATGTTGTGGATGTGGATGCTTGTCACTTATTGTTGGGAGGCTTTACAATTTAATGTTATTGCCCAGTATGATGGATGAGAAAATGTGTACAATTTGGATAAAGTGAAAAAGAATTATGCTTCACTCGCAATGTAAGAAATTTATGTCCAAAGCTTCCAAAGTAGATGGACAGTTTTTCCTTACTATCACCAAGTTAGAATATGAAATGATGATTTCAGACTTTCCTTCTGATAACTTGTTGTACCCTAATTTGTCAGAATAGTTGAGGACGAACTTCCCCAAGTAAAGGGGACTGACATGGAACATCTATTTCCACAAGTTTTCCTATTTCCACAAGTTTTCCTGTTTCTATAATGTTTCCTATTTCTATAAGTTTCTTACTTATTTGGTTTCCTATTTCTATAAGATCCTCACTTGTTTTTGGTTTTCTATTTTCATTATGATTAATATTACTTTATCAAGCCTATAGACCTCTAAATCTTGTATTAGACATTCTATCAAGAATCCTCTCATATTCAGTTAGCTTTAAACTTTATTTATGAGTGGATTCTCATATTTCTTTCAAGACAAATTAAGAAAATAAATGCAAAACTAGTAGTAAACACACTAGTACTAGTCTATACAAACACTAAAAATCCTCTACCTTTAGATCCTCTAGCTTGCTTCCATCATTTCACTTACTTTTCTTCAATATTTTTTGTCCTTAAAATCTTTCTAATCCAACTTATCACCATTACCTTCCCAACCAATTTTAGTGTTTTGTTAAGAAGTTTCATATTTGTTTTTTTTCTCTTTATATAGCAACAATGCAGTTGAAAACTATTTTAAAAGTTGAGAAATCCTTTTTCTTAGGACCTTTAAAGTTGTATCCTTATTTCACAACTTCGTCTCAATTATTTTTTTCACATAAAAGTTTACTGGAATTTTAGTCCATAAGCTCAAGGAATACTCACAATCAAAGAATAAGTAATTCATAGTTTCATTATCCTTATTTCTTAATCTTCCTTTGACGGTAAGTTGGAGAATAAAAATTACTTTTGTTAAATTTTGGAGTCTCAAACTAATCCAAACTGTGTAACCTACAATGAGATGCTATCAGAATTTTCATAAACGATCTATCAATGAATTTGTAAGAATAGTGGTGTAGACATTTGAGTGAGTCTTTAACCCTAAATTTAGATTGTAATTTAGCTATTTCTCGATTAATGCCAAAAAGATATTTAGAAAGGTGTGTTGGCTAATGCTAGGTGTTCCCTTATGCTATGACTACTACTTTGGTGCATTTAAAGATAATTGCTTTTAGGGAGTTTAATAATAGTAGCTTATTCAAAGGCCTAAATTGGTTACAGTTATCAAACTATAAAAAATGTTCATCATTAGTGATCTTGAATCTAAAGAACTTCAAAACATACTCTCTCATCTTCAACATTTGCTTAAGTGTTCATATCGTGTTTGCTTCATATTGATACATGAGAAACATTTTCCCTTAGAAACTTGAATATTAAAATATTCTTCAATCAAGCGAAATTCGACTCTCATCATATCACATCTCATTATCATTGGAACTAAAATGACATCTTTATGATTATTTTATAATTTTTACACTTCTCACATCAAATTGTAAATTAGTTAATGAATCATTATTTATTATTATGCCACTCACATGTTTTGAAGAAATAAAATTATCCTAATGTTTATATAATATGAATCAAAATGCACAAATTAATAAATATTATAAATTAGAAGAATCAAAATTTCGCTCATTTTACATTAACCATTCATATCATTTTTTTATTAATATAAAGAATTTTCATTCACTATATTCTTGACTAGAACTAATTTTTCTTTCTCTCTATGTAGATATAGTAAAAATAATGCATTAACTATAAATAATGTTACATTCTATCTTATATTTACATTAGCTATATTAAAAATTATTTTTGACTCAAAGCAATAAATAATGTTACATTTTATCTTATTTTTCTAAATCTCATTCTTATTCATTAGTAGTAACTTATATAAATAGACAAAACAAATAAATAAGAAAAAATATAATGATACTATATAGATACAATTCATAACTTTTTTTTAGTGTACAATATTAATCTGGCAGCAGCAAAGGCTTGAACTCCGGATCCTAGTGTCAAATTCAAACCGTTACTACGACGAATGGAAGCACGCCCAAGATTCACCAGTCGCTTTTGGAATTCCTTAACGATCACTGCCCAATATTGTCCGATGGTCTAGCCCTACTGTCGGATCAGTGAAATGTAACTTTGATGCAGCCATTCAATCAGGCCAAGGAGCTACATCATATGGTATAGTGATCAGAGGTGCAAATGGTCTTTTCCTCAACTGTTTGTCTGGTTTTGCTATCTCAAATTACACACCACTTATCGCCAAAGCCATGGCGTTCAAGGAAGCTCTATCATGATTAACGCATCTGCGTTTTACCTTTGTGGAGGTGGAAACAGACTACCTCCAGCTAATGCAGCGTTTCCACGGTGCACATTCAGGCATCAATAAGTTGGGAGCAATTTTGGATGACTGTAAATTACTTTTTGGTAGATTTCAATCTTGCCCGCTAACATGGGTTCTTAAGAATGTTCATAGGGCAGCTCAATTATTAGCTGAAGCAGCTACTGGTTATCCCAATAGATTTAGATGGGATATTCCACCATATTTTTTGATCAACACTATCCGATGTGAAGCCGAGTTTCATCATTGAATACATATCATTTTTAAAAAAAGTAAAATTAATATGACAACAAAAAGTTGACATATTAATATTAACAATCAAAATTGTTTTGAAAATTAACAATCTACATCATCAATACAATAATTTAAAATTAATAAATTAAAATATTTATAATTAAATTTGAGTCAACACAAATGACATCACAGTGGTGCTCAATCCAGAGTTCGGATTCTATTAACAATTATATTACTTGCCAACTGGCCAATATACTAACCAACCAACTGGTGGGATAATTCAAGATCACATCATAACTTGTACCACAATCAATTCCCAGAATAAAATTCAAAAGCCGGCATGGACGATAGCGACGATGACTTCTACCATAATCACCCAACTTCAATTAATTAATTTTAAATAAATTATATTGAGAATACTATAAATTTTTATCACATAATACACCTTTATGTGAGTGGGTGACGTGGCAAATGACTCTAGATATTTGTTATGTCTAAATATCTTTGAGATTATCGGTGTTGGATTCGTTGCTTCTCACTTCTCTTCTCACTCTCATAAATCTCTTATCTTGTAGTCATTGTCAACTTTAAGGACCGCCAATAATCCCTCCATTCTTTAGTGCCCTGTACCCTCTGTACTCCTTTCATCCAAGCCATCCATTGTCAATGGATGGCTTGGATGAGAGGGGTACAGGGCACTTGGGGACAGAGGATTTTATGGCCATTCTTTCACCCTTTTTGTACGGAAGTCCCTAACGTACGGACCGGGTTTTTATTTGTCCCAGTGCTGTCTGGTGCCTAGTAGATGGTAGAAGGTGATTGCTTCTGTTATGTTTTATCCGGATTAGTAACCTCTTCGTTCATTCTTCCACCTTCCTTTTTCTGTGTACGGTTAGTAATGAGACTGATCTGTTCGATGATTCAACTGATCCCATGCGTGTACGACTGTGAATTTAAAATTGTGATCGATCCTCCTGAACTTGTAATGTTATGGTGTCGTAACAACGCAACCACTTTCGGATTTTGTTGGAATTTGTTGTTGGGTGGTTTTCTCCTAAGCCAGGCGCTGTTTTGTTCATGAGATTTTGATACATCAGTTAGACAACCTTTTCTGTGACATTTTAGTTTTTTTCTTTACGTTTATATTTCACAATTGACTTTGTTAACGAGTGATCTGACTTAGAAATCTGGCTTGACCTTTCAGCAATTACAATAAGTGAAGTTTCTGAAGAACATCAAGCATACTGTTTACTTGTCATTTTTCAATTTTTAGTCATTTTTTCTTGTTAGTGTTTATTTATACGATGTGGTACATTAAGTTTTAAGAGGTGGATGATTATTTAAGAACTATCAAGCGTGTATCTTTCTTTTTCCTAGGAGTTATTCTTAGATTAGATGTGTCCTGACGTTAGTTGTGATTCCTAGACCCCTATGCTTTTATTTCCTTTTCCCCCTTATTTCCAGCCTTAAACACGAAGTCCCAGCAGCATCATTCTCAATTTATAGGTCCATCCTGCAACAATTAAGTTCAGAATGTTGTTTTGCCTTCTCAGTTGTCCAATATATTAACTGGGACTAGAAATTATGTTGTATTCATCTTCTACCAATAGTTTAGTTTTGATAACTTTGTTGTTGATTTTATTGATTTAAAAATTATGCCTTATCCGCAGAAAATGGGACAAGTTCTAGGTTGCGTACAAGTGGACCAGGCAACTGTAGCTGTCAGAGAGAACTTTGGCAAGTTTGATGATGTCCTTGAGCCAGGTTGTCACTGTGTACCCTGGTGTTTTGGGGCCCAAATAGCTGGTCACCTTTCTTTACGTGTTCAGCAGCTGAATGTTCGATGTGAAACCAAAGCCAAGGTTTCTCCCTCTTAATGTTTTATATAAAATCAGTTTAACTATTATTTTGTTGGACCATGCAAGTGTATCACAGAACTTTTCATAAATCTAAGTTCCATGCATGACAGGGTCTGATCTATGTTTTCCATTCAGGACAATGTGTTTGTTACTGTTGTAGCATCTATTCAATACAGAGCCCTTGCAGGGAAGGCTCAAGATGCTTTCTATACACTTAGCAATACCGGAGCACAGATTCAAGCTTATGTCTTTGATGGTATGGGCACTTAGCACTTGTTGGAACTCTTTCTGAAGTAACTATTGTTGTATACTCTTTTGCCTTTCTTTTGGATGCCACATATATGTCAGTTTTAGTGCATCTGATTTAGTTGGAACAGTCAGATTCTAACATTCTTGTGTTCTAGTGTATCAACAGATCACTCTCATAATTTTGGACATTAGGGTTCGTTCAACCTATTCATTACTCCAGTTCATTTATATGGGAACCCTTCTTTCTGAAATAATTAAATCAGAGTTTCTTTCATCGAGTTCCAGAGCTTTGGTTGTTTCCGGACAATAAAATTGATAATTTTAAGACACTGATGTACTGTTTTAACAGACTTCAATCAGATATGAGCATTGCCTCGGACGAAAACATTAAAATTTCTCCTTTCAATAAAGGAAAAGATGATTTGGTTTAAGGTTTCTGTTTCAACAGTATGAAGTCTTTAGTGGACTGCTAATCACCATTTCTCCAGTAGCTCATGGAATTCTTTGTTATATCAAAAACAGATATATAACATTGTGTATGTTTCTGACTTTCTGATTCTGCAATATTGAAGAGAATTGAGTTCTTTTCTTTGGTTTGTACTTTATCAGTGTAAATAATGGCAACTAATATTTCCTTGACGATTTAGTTATTAGGGCAAGCGTTCCAAAGTTGGAACTTGATGCAGTGTTTGAACAGAAAAATGAGATTGCAAAAGCTGTGGGAGATGAACTTGAGAAGGTACAATGAAGTTCTCTGTACATGGTCTATAACTGACTGAACCACATTAATTATTTCTTCTTTATTTTCTCCTTTCTATTGTCATTATTAGGCCATGTCTCATTATGGATATGAAATAGTCCGGACTCTTATTACAGACATTGAGCCAGATGAACATGTCAAGAAGGCAATGAATGATATTAATGCAGGTATACATTTTTGTTTGATATCCTGCGTTTTTATTTTTGTATACATTTTTCTTTGTTTTCCTGCATTTTTACTTTCTCCATGGCCATTTTTCTTGTGTAATAATATTCAGCTATAGATAAGGTCGTATTACAGTAATGTGCAAGTGTCTACTATCATATTTTTAATATATCTAGAACGATTTAACTGCTTTAGACAAATGCTTCCGAATGGATTAAATCCTATTTATTATGACAGCTTGGGTTATTGATCAGTTTCAATTGCTTACAAAAATCCATATCACTTGATTGTGGTTTATGTTGTACTGTTGGTTGGTGACCTAGACTGGAGGTTGTTATTTGGTTATTTGAATTCAAGAAGACAAAAGTGTAGAAACAGCCGACTTACTGTTACAATTGTGACAACAGCCGCTAGATTGAGGGTAGCTGCAAATGAGAAAGCTGAAGCAGAGAAGATTTTGCAGATCAAACGAGCGGAGGGAGATGCAGAATCAAAGTATTTGGCTGGTCTTGGTATAGCAAGACAGCGTCAAGCTGTTGTAGATGGGCTTAGAGACAGTGTGTTGGGTTTCTCTATCAACGTGCCAGGAACAACTTCAAAGGATGTTATGGACATGGTTTTAGTGACTCAGTACTTTGACGCAATGAATGAGATTGGTGCATCCTCTAAGTCTCGTTCTGTCTTCATCCCTCATGGTACTGGAGCAGTTAGAGACAATGCTACACAGATCAGAGATGGTCTTCTTCAGGTCAGTTCAACTCAGCCTTGTTGATGCCAGAACAAATACGACGGAGTTGTATAGTGTCAATCAATGATTGCTAGGTTTCTGTTAGTTCTTAGAGTCAAATCAACAATTGCCGGGTTTCTATCGCTGCTTGTTCATAGGAATGAGATTTTTATGAAAAACGTGAGTAAACTAAAAGTCTATCGTTGCCATTATTGCGGTGTGGTCATGCTACATTAATGTGATCTATTCTGAGGTGATACTGTGATGGTATGGAAGATCGTAATTGATCGATCCAAGTCCTCGTTTTACTAGTATTTCAATGCTTTGCAAGTATTATAGGTGGTGGACTTTCGGGCCCCAAATCCTCTGTCCCCTTTCCCTGGTCCTACTCTGTCCTCCTTCCATCTGAGCCATCCATTCATGTGAGTTCCACATGAATGGATGACTACTCTGTTCCCCTTCCATCTGAGTCATCCATTCATGTAGAACCCACATGAATGGATGGCTCAAATAGAACCCACATGAATGGATGACTCAGATGGAAGGGGGACAAAGTAGGGCCAGGGGAAGGGGCCAAAGGATCCCCCGCCCCGCCCCCCAGGACTTTCGTACCTCACAGTCACAGCTCCAATCATCCAAATTTTAAGGCTAATTGAGTTATTTTCTTCTAATTCTTACGCAAGTCTTCATACAACCGCTAAATTGCTTCCCAATTTTCATGGAAGGTATTAGTAATTAAATATATACAAAATTAATTATGTTTAGTTCTTGTATATCTGACTAAACAAAAGTGAATTGGTCGGTCCATGTACGTACCCTTTGGTCTTAAACCACGATCTTGATAAAATAACTAGGTCCACAATTCCATGGATTAAGAGCATCTGCCTGTAAAAATTTGACGATTGACAACAAATGAATCAGCAAAAATAGGAGGAAGAGAAAATTTAGGTGTGGCTACCAACTTAACTAAACGAGAGCGTGATATTTAATTAAAAACAACGATCGCCGCATTGACTGAAAAACACTCCATACGCAAGGCAATATATTTCTCAGATATATACCCTTGAATTGAATTCCAAGAACAAATCGTTAACTATGGTTCTCGACACCCAGCAAAAATTATTTTCTACAACAAAACATATGAAAATCCAACACAGGAACAGATGGAATGTTCATTCTGAAAAGGGGGTAATCCATCATCCTTCAGTTATTCCTCTCTACTATTAAATCGTCCTTCCTGACACACCAAGACGTTGCGTAGTCTATGGCTTGAGAGCTAATGCCAGTCCGAGCTTTGCACTCTTTTCAATTGTCCTTGTGTCTACCTCTCCTGATATGGTGAACAAAGATTTGGGGCGCCATTCATGTTGGATGAGAGCGCTGGCCTTGCCATAGTTATTCACCCGGGCCTTCACAGTGGTCAAGGGGTCAAGGGCATGCTGAGTTCCGATAGTCAGTGTGTTTTCATTGGTTGAAAAGCTATGACTCAGCTCTGCACCAACTGCTGTATTAGACAACGGGCTAACTAGGTGGTAGTAGGAAGCATTGAGAGAATCTCCTTTGTCATTCCTGTGGCATTCCCCAAAATTCACTTCATCAGCAACAGGAGAGACCAAAATCCAATACAATCTAAATAAAATACTTAAGCATTTACTGCAATAGTAGGATCCCTAATCCAGCTATCATCATCCTCATCACAGAACAGAGATGGAAATTATTCCCACTGTCAAATGTCTATAAAGATAATTAAGAAACTCTTGACACACCTCCTCTTCCCTAGTAATGCTAGTCACCAGTTAGCAAATTTATTATCATGGTCGTTTAAACAACTCTCTTCTTTCAGACAAAGCAAATACTCACAATGTCACAGAGGCAATAAGGTCTGCATTAGTATAACTCAAACCCGCATTGCATTTTGTAAAGTTCCCAGAAGCAGTGTCAAATAAGAGATCAGTTCCAAGAGCAACAGTACTGTTCCCAATGACACCCGAGAAGTTAACAATGGGATTGGCAGTCAATCCAATGCCAGTGCTTACTCCAGCATACTCATGCTGGTACTGGAGCTCAACCTGTTATCACAACCATATATCAGATCACTGAGAAGCAAATCTATGATTCAGATACAAACTCATTAGACCAGAATGCAGATACTAATGCTTCTAGTGACACAAAACTAATAAATGAAAGAGGATAGCAGGACTTCTTACTTTTCCAGACCTTTGATCAGGAACTTTAAAGCTAAAGATTGTCTTCAATCCTGGGGCAGGTTCATCAACTGTTATGGTTGTGAAAAGCTACAGATCGATAAAGCACCATTAGTCGAAGAAATAAACGACCCAACCATTTAAATCAACACCAAAGTACACAATAATATCAAGTTGATATGCAATGATTAGAAAACTCATAATTCAAGATATATGGAAATTTGACATAAGAAGAGCTCATTACTCTAGTAAATGAGATAGAAATCTGTAAGACCATGCTCATTACTCACTATGTGCAACAGAATTACTGACAACATATGAAATAATTTATTTTTCAAATTGAAAATGTCCAATTGGTTCCTAGTGATATACAAGGATATGTTAATATTCATATATCTGAGACGTACACAATTAACACCATAAAAAAAACTCTCAGAGAACTAATCTGGACTTCAATTTCAATCCTAAAACAGTAGCAAAAATAAAAAGGCCCTTCATGCAGTGATTGACAGTGTAGCTTACACAAATATGTAACAACCAACCAGTTTTTGTTACCTACATTGGAGTTTGTGTCCACTTTCACATCAGTTGTGATATTTTTATTCTTCAGCTGAGTGCTGACATCGGCCAAAAACAGTTCACCTTTTCTTATGCCACTTGAAGTGATTGCCTACAAAATACACCAAAACTAAAGCTCCAAAAGAGAGCAACGTAGATAGATTCATAAATAAAAACAAAAAATCCATATCTGCTACAGACAATTTTACAAGATTCAGATCTTTAGAAATACTTTACTAACTAATGGGTTGTTCTGCAGTCCCACACCCTTTAAGCACTTAAGAAATGCAGACAACAACCTAGAATGTCACCTCTGCATCCTAGAACATTATCACAAACATCAAAATAAAAGTGAATTATGTTTAATAGAAAACTAATCTATCCCTCCGATTTACCTTCATTTTCTAATGCAGCCAAACAGAAGACATAATCCTACAAATAAAGGAAACAAAGAAAAGGAACACATAATGATAAAGAGAATATTACCGCTCCAGTGGACGTGTAGGTGGTGACAGTGAACTTGTGGTCGCTCTGGTAATCCTTGTAGAGAAGATCTGAAAATTTACCCAATAGAAAAAGAAAACCACTATAAAATGATTCAAAACTAACTCAAGACTCTACTCACAAGGTACTAGCCAGCGAAAACATCAAATAGAATTAGTAGAGAGAAAAAAAATTAGACTACCTCTAGCTCGCTTGCCGATTTCGGTGTAGAGACCAGGGCCTTTTCCCATGATTTTTCCCCGACAAAATTAGGGAGAAAACGAGGGGGCTTTGAGCTTTAGTGGTTTGGGGCGAATAAGTTCAGGAAAAAAAAATCCCTAAATATTCGAAGGTTGTGATGTGAGGTTCATGTTGGACCGTCAGATCTTACATCTGGGACATACGCCGTTGATCTGGGAGTGCGGAGTTGTGGTGGCCTTCAGAATAGGGACAGGTGGCACTTGGGCATATTCGCCTACGTCGTTCTCTTCTTTATCATCGTGAGAAGTCGTTCTTAAATTAAACCTGTTATTTTACACGTTCTTGCAATTGAGGTCTCGAAAACCAAACTCATAGCATGTCTACCCAATTCTGCATTCTTTTTAAAATATTTATTTAATGTCTTATTTTAGTTTAGATTTACATTTTCTTTTTCTTCTCCCTCTCTATCTCTCTTTGCATGTTATTTGAAAACAGTTTTAGGAATGAGACTTAGCATTACTAGTTTTATTTTTAAAATAATGTCCTTTGTTTATAAAATCTTTTTTTTTTAAATGTTATAAATTTGAGTTATAACTTTATAGGAATGAAGTTTTGAAATTTAGTTCTATTATTTTGTACAGTTAAAATGTTGAATTGTAATTACAATTAAGGTTTTATTTTTCTAAAATTCTGAATATTCATAAGTAAATTTAAAATTTTAAAAATTTTAAAAATTATGTTAGAAAGTGCCTAATTCACCCCTAAAAGTTAGCTCAAGAGGAGGGTTTGCCCACTATTATAAACTCTCGAATGCCTTTGTAATTGTCCGATGTGGGATTTCTGACACACCCCCCTCAGTCCATAGCAGGACTGGACATCTGATGGACATATTGGGCAAATGGACATAACTGGGCACCGTCCCAAACCATCGAAACAAATTGGCTCTGATACCATGTTAGGTGACCGTTTCACCACAATAGCTTAAGCTGTTGTGTGAGGCCAACTTAATTGGTTTTATATATTCACTAACACACCC
>JANKOE010000003.1:23423090-23437725 GCA_026284465.1 Erythroxylum citrifolium
GGACATCCAGACGGACAACCGAAAAATTAATAATCTGGACCAAACCTGCTCTGATACCATATTGAATTTTTAAATATGGCCAGAGTGTAGAGTCCACTAACAAGAATCGGGACACTCTAACAAATTAATCTAAAATTAAAACCTTTTATAAATAATTTCTCTACCCACCAAAAATAAAGTTATTATTGAAACTTTTTAGATTTCACATATGAACGAGATTTTTATTGAGTGCTTGTTGTCGTAATTTTGAATTATAACTTTAGAATAAAGTATTTTAATAATACGTTAAAATATAAAAATTTCTTATAAATTAATCCGACTTAAATATTGTTAAATTATAATTTAAATTTTAAAAATTTCTATGATAAAAATAATTAACTATATGTTTTATACTTATACTTATTATTATTATTTATTATTTATTATTTAATTCAATTAGATATTAAATTTATTTAGAATGTATTAAATTAGTGTAAACATTTAACAACCAATATACATTTCATTATATATATATATTTCATTATAACGCAGAAGGGTAAAAGGTTTGAGTGTAAATTCGTGATTTTGTTTTTTAAAATGACGTGGGGCCAGAAGCTTCCATTGGATGAGTTTCCACAATTTCCGTTCTGCACATGCCAGACGTAGAAATGGACCAAAGTAATTTTATCTTAAGAGTGTTCGCCGGTATCCTTTTGATAAAAGTTGACCCGTACGTTCACCGCGGCCTTGGTGAGATGACCTGCGTGCATGGATCGTAAAACATATCCAAAAAAAAAAAGTATAAAATGAAGAATATCAAAATTAAATATCCATCGCCCACTCCACAATCCCTTGTACGCAAACTATCTGCTCTAATAACACACTTCCCTTTTTTTCTCCTTATTTTGTCTTGTTCCCCTATTCTTTCTTTCTTTCTTCTTCTTCCTTAGCTGTAGATCGCCACCGTACAAATAATGTCGACGGTTGCGATTGAGCCGCTGCTCCGCTACTCCCGGCGAGAGACAACTGGACTCCGCTGCAGAGGCCAGGCTGTGAGGGCGTGCTTTCTCAACTGTTGCTCTCCGAAGAAGTTCTTATCTGGTCGCGCCAGTTATGGCAACTTGAGGCTTGGTAGGACTCGGAGCTCTGTTCGAGCTAGCTCCCCCAGCGATACGGCTCTTGTTGAGACTCCTGAATTCACTAGCGATGGTATTTTCTTTTGCGAGACCTTCCCTCTCACTCGAACCGAGACGGTAAACGCAAATAGACTCTGTTTTGTATTCGTTTATGCGTGTTTTGAAGTTCTTTTGGGCTGTTGAGAAACCCGCGGAAAAGTTAAAAAACGGTTATCGAAGTGTTTTATATATTAAAAAACTGTAGCATTAACTTGTACTCACAGATAGAGGCTACTTGGCAACTTTACTTCTTTTGTTTTACTGTTACTATGTGACCGAACATGTCTAACTTGAAGTTGCAATGCATTTTTGCATTAACTGATAATTAGCCTCAATTTAGTGGACTTGTTTGGTTTTTGTTGATAATTGAACAAGGAATTGCGTCAGACAGAAATTTGGAAGGTTCCTTTTGTCTTTTACGGCCTTTAGTGCGTGATTATCTTGATATAGAGGTTGAACTGTTCGGTTTCTTGTGTTAGGTGGAGGGAAAGATTTTTGTTAGACTGGATCAGGCTAAGGATCAAAAAAATTGGCAGCTTACAGTAGGTTGTAGCCTTCCAGGGAAATGGATTCTTCACTGGGGAGTTACTTATATTGACGATAATGGCAGGTTATAACTTGCATTCATTTTTATGTCCTACTCTTTTTTACATTATGCTGTTAGTCCTTATATGACCCGAAATTTGTTTGACTTCCAATAATTTTTTTCTTGTTCATTTGCTTGGTCTTCTATGTGAAAGAGTAACGTGTTCATTGATATGTGTAATGACTACTGGCGATTCTTCAAATTTTGCAGTGAATGGGATCAGCCTCCTGAGAACATGAGACCCCCTGGTTCAATTTCTATAAAAGTAATAATTGTTGGCTTCCGAAATTTGAGCACCATAGATGCTTCTCATAATAAATAATCTAATTTGTGTTTTACAGGACTATGCAATAGAGTCTCCGCTAAAGAAGTCCTCAGAAGGAGACATGTTTCATGAAGTGAAGATTGATATTGATTCCAATAGTGCAATTGCAGCCATTAATTTTGTCTTGAAGGTTTTGATTTTGAAATTTAGTGGTTGAGTGCCAGAGATTCTATGCTAGTATTTTGCTTATTACTACATGTAGATGTATCTATATGCCAATAACTCTCTATATTGTTTTGATTGTGGTGGTATAGGATGAAGAAACAGGAGCTTGGTATCAGCATAAGGGGAGAGATTTTAAGGTGCCTCTTGTTGACTACCCTATGGATGATGGCAATTTTGTTGGAGCAAAACGGGGCTTCAGTATATGGCCAGGTATATAAATCATGACGCTTGTGCTGACTTTATACTTCCCTGGGTTTCACGGTGTAAATAAGTTTTGTCGTGTGGTAGTGGCATTTAACTGTAACTGTAACACAACCTGGGAGAATGTTTTTCATTTGGTAATAAACAGAAAACAAGCAATACACTCTGGGTTGTTTATCTCATGGTGTATTTCCTGTTCTTTTGTTCCTCTTTTCTTATAAGTTATAATATTACATACTTCTTATGGTGAGTAATTAATCTGTTAAACCTTGGTACATAATCTGTTACCAAACACACATCTCAACAGTTTTGGTCCAGTAGCAAATAAATTTTGAAATTGAATCAGATGACCTGCTTCTATCTAAATTGTGAATTCAACTCATGCTCACTGTTAAGTTTTCCAATGAGGCGAATCATGAGTTGGTGGCTTTCACTTCTATTAACTTTTCCATGTACATACTGCCTTGTTTTTGTGTTCACTGATAAATTAACTGTTTTATTGCCCTCTAATCCTAGGGCTATCTAATCGACTTCTCCAAACAGAAGCGTTGCCTTCTAAAAGTCAAGATAACGACTCTGAGTCCAAAGATATCAAACAAGAAAGTAGGCAGCTGGAAGCTTTTTATGAAGAGCAGCCTATTGCTAAGCACATTGATATTGGAAATTCAATCACTGTTTCAGTGCGAAAGTGCCCAAACACGGCTAAGTTTCTTCTCTATTTAGATACTGATATACCAGAAGTAGTTGTTCACTGGGGAGTTTGCAGAGATGATGAGAAAAATTGGGAGATTCCACTTGCTTCACATCCACCAGGAACAACTATATTCAAGAACAAGGCTTTGCGGACTTTATTGCAGGTACAAGACTAAAGTATGCTTTCTCTTAAGAGAACTTATGACTTGCACTTAAAGATTGTTTTGTATGACGTTCGAATATTATTCTTGTTAAGAGTCATTTATGTAATCATAAAATAGTAGTTTTCCAGTCTTCTATTAGAAGGTTAAAGAAATCTGAATTTTCCTTTTACCTTTTTGTTCTCTTATTAATTATTTCTGTTTATGGATTTTGTTTCTATTTTTGTTATTCAAATGTGGATAACGCGGTTTCTATAGTGAAAAAGCCACATGTGCTTTCCTGAATTACATGTAGGCTCAACTTCACTCTTCTTTCCTGCCAAGGAACTGCTTGCATGTTGTGGGTCAGCTTCTAGGTTGCTTCTTAATTGAGCATGAAATAAATGATAACTATATATTAGGGGATTGAGATATTATGCTTTCTGTGTCAAGGATTAATTTTATTGTTGTTATTGTATATTCTTCTTCCTCCTATCATCCTCCTTTTGGCTAGATATGTTACACTTTGTGTTAGACTGTAATAACTGATTTAAGATATATATATTGTTTGTCTTTACTGTGTGGTTTATGACTTTGTCTAACAATTTGGTCTGTTCACGTGTATGCCTAAAACATAGATACTGGTAAACATTTTTGTTCATAGCCATGCATCTTGACATGAGCTGATGGGAAGTCAGGTAGAATGCATGTTGCTTAATATTGATTCTTTTAGCTTGTGTAGCTAATTCTTCTTCTTTTTTTTTCCACATTTAAATGTACATTAATTCTCTTAAATCTGATTGTTGCATATTATTCCTTGTAATTATTCATCATTTTTGTTGACGTTCTGTTCTGCAGCCAAAAGCGGATGGGAATGGATGTTCAGGGTCATTTACTGTGGATGAAGAACTTGTTGGATTTCTTTTTGTTCTCAAACTAAATGAGAATCATTGGCTGAACTGTAAAGGAAATGATTTCTACGTTCCCCTCTCAAGTAGCTTGACTGCTCAAGCAGCTCAACTTAAGGAGGAAGGATCTGAAAGTGCACTAGTTTCTAGTGAGGCTGTTGAAGCAATTCAAGAGGATTCTCCTACTGCATATACTGATGGGATTATTAATGAAATAAGAAACTTAGTGAGTGATATTTCCTCTGAGAAGAGTAGGACGACAAAAACAAAAGAAGCACAAGAAAGCATTCTCCAAGAAATTGAAAAATTGGCTGCAGAAGCCTACAGTATCTTCAGAAGCTCTGTTCCTACTTTCCCAGAACAGACGGCTTTAAAGTCCGAAGAACAAAAGGATCCTCCTAAGATATCCTCTGGGACAGGGACAGGGTACGAGATATTGCTCCAAGGCTTTAACTGGGAGTCCCATAAGTCTGGAAGATGGTATGTGGAGCTGAAAGAAAAGGCTGCAGAAGTAGCTTCACTTGGATTTACTGTGATTTGGTTACCCCCACCAACAGAATCCGTTTCACCTGAAGGATACATGCCAAAAGATTTGTATAATTTGAACTCTAGGTACCTTTTCAAGTTTATTAGATATATTATATGTCATCATATTGTGACTAAAATGGTAATTCTAATTGCTTTAGTATGGAAGTCTTTCAAGTGATACGAGTAAACATGGTCAAGATCCTTTTTGTTTGCTCCAGATTCTGGTGTTTGTAGAGATTTGCTTGCATGCGTTTTACTTTTTATGTGACGTTGAAACTTTTCAGTATGAATAATGATCAGCCTTGATCAGCCTTTCTAAATAGTGACTTTTAAGGTGCTTTTGCAGTCCATGTGATGGTTAATATCAAATTGCTAAACTGACTTTGTGATGCTTTCCTACTTTTGCTATGGTATCTGCACACTAGATATGGGAGTATTGATCAGCTGAAGGATCTTGTGAGAAATCTTCATGAAGTGGGTGTTAAAGTTCTTGGAGATGTTGTCCTGAATCACCGTTGTGCACACTATCAAAATCAAAATGGCATATGGAATATTTTTGGAGGTCGTTTAAATTGGGATGATCGGGCAGTTGTTGCTGATGATCCTCATTTTCAGGTGTACGATCATTATCTGAAAGATGTTTTCTAGAACTTGCACAGTGCCGTCATGTTACTGTTTAACATGACTAGTTGAGTTCAATTAATATAATTTGATTTAGGAATTACATGTATTTGTTCAAGTGTTTCAAGTGTCAGTGTTACATGCTTCACCTTACAGTATTCTGTGCACTGTGAACTTGAAATGACTGCTTGTGAACTGCCAGAGAAGCTTCAGAGCAGTTAAAGCAGTAAAAGCAATTATATTTTCGGCAGTAACTAGAGGATAAATTTGGCATTATAGCTGGTCAATTTATGGTGCATGTGCTGCATCTCCGTGATGGTGTATGCTCTAGATGCTCAGAGCTTTTTGTTTGTCTCATTCAGGGTAGGGGAAATAAGAGTAGTGGAGACAATTTCCACGCTGCTCCAAATATTGATCATTCACAAGAGTTTGTGCGGAAAGATATCAAAGAATGGCTCAACTGGTTAAGGTTATTGATTTAGTTTTCCTTTTCTAAATTTCCTTTTTAGTCCCTTTTTTTTTCAGTGGCAAGTGCTTACGTATGATACAAAAGAAACCAAAGTTTTGCTTTCAGATTGGAAGATTTTTAGGATACATCTAGAAATTGCTATCCTAATTGAATGGTACTTTATTCTGTTTGGATGAGCAAGTTCTATAATTCCACTTGAACCTTATGTGTGAAAAGAACCATACAGGTTCTCAAGTAACTTATGAATTGATGCATGATATGTGCGATATGTGCATGACCTCAAATTCCCGTTGTATTTTGTTTGAATTTTGTCAGACATCCTTCATACTGCACACATAAGCTTTCTCTACTTGACATGCTTTAACTTGTTTAGATGAAGAGTTATTATACATCTGATTAATTTGTTGTCTTGTTTGATATGCAGAAAAGAAATTGGGTATGATGGATGGAGGCTTGATTTTGTTAGAGGTTTTTGGGGAGGCTACGTCAAAGACTACCTGGATGCAAGTGAACCTTATTTTGCAGTTGGCGAGTATTGGGATTCTCTTAGTTACACATATGGTGAGATGGATTACAATCAAGATCCGCATCGACAGAGAATTATTGACTGGATCAATGCTGCTGGTGGAACTGCCGGTGCTTTTGATGTCACCACCAAGGGAATTCTTCATTCGGTAAGCTCTCGTTTGTACGACCAAAGTATGATAAACGAGTTTTCATGTAATCACGAAGGCTTCATGAGTTGAGATCATAGTCAAAAAGTGTAAATTCATCTTTTTGATGGAAGACCTAATTTTTAACTCCTAAAAATGAGGACATAGAAGTAGACGTTTTTGTATTCCTCGTAAGTAACCTCATTTGATTCTTATATTCCTGTTATTACATATTTCAAACAGTTTGTGATAAGCATATGGCATTGACAAGATATTATTTCTTGTAGGTGCTGGAAAGATGCGAGTATTGGCGATTATCAGACCCAAAGGGAAAGCCTCCTGGGGTTGTTGGATGGTGGCCCTCTCGTGCTGTCACCTTCATAGAGAATCATGACACTGGTTCCACTCAGGTTTATCCGCTTTAAACTTAATTCATCCTTCGGCAAAGAAATTAACCAAAGCTAAACTACCCGTAGTGGTAAAAACAAGTCATGAGATTGAAAATCTTAAGATTCTTTGATGAGATTATTAGTAGTTAAATAATCAATTGTTTCGGAAGGGAAAAAAGAAACAAATAGTGAAATAGGGGAAAGGTAAATGAACTCAAATTGATAGTACTAAAGTTAAGGAATTCTTAGAAGACAGAAAGGAGTCACATAAGGAAAACATTTGGAGAACATCATGCAAAGCCTTATTTTGTTGGGAACATAGCTGAGCAATGGCCCCAGCTTAGGGGGAAGTATCTATAGAAGAATAAATAGAATCAAAATTTCTTTGTATGTTGTCACGAAGATTGGAATTATAATGATAGTTGAACTGAAAGTTTTCTCAAAAAAGGGCCATTGGAGGTTTCCCAGTGGGAAGGAAATGCAAGGATACGCGTACATCCTGACTCATCCAGGAACACCAGCTGTATTTTTTGACCACATCTTCTCTCATCAACGATCGGAGATTTCAGCTCTTGTATCTCTCAGAAACCGGAACAAAATCCATTGCCGTAGCATGGTGAGTAGGAAATTAAATTATTTATTTTAATGGTAAGACCAGCATTGAATCATATTCTCGGCAACTTAAACACACCGAAATCCTCTGCAGAAGAAGGATGAACAGTAAGCATCAACATGCTAATATTCTTTTCTGTTTTAAAAAGGTTAAAATCACCAAGGCTGAAAGGGATGTGTATGCAGCCATCATCGATGAGAAAGTGGCAATGAAAATTGGACCAGGTTACTATGAACCGCCAAGTGGGCCCAAAAAATGGTCTGTAGCTGTTGAAGGAAGAGATTACAAGGTCTGGGAAGCATCCTAATATATATCACATGTATTTAATTTCTAAGTACATCATAAAAGTCCGTCACAGAAGTGTTCTCGAGCAGATTCGTATGGAAGTTATTTTAGAATCATTGACGTGGATACATACAATAATACCATGGTCAGGAGGTGAATCGCCTTTACCAAGGATGAATAGTGAAGCTGGGGATGAGGTATTTTATCCCAGAGTATAGAGACGGTACAGAGCACCATTAATGAAGAATTGTATCAAATAATGTTATTGTTACAAGATGCTTATTATTAATAATAATGGAACATAGAGGTCACTGCCAGTGCCATTTGCTCCAGCTCTAGCCTCTCTTTGCCGATTTGTTATTCTCTTCTTTTTTTTTTAATTGATTACTGTTCTTCAGAGGGACAAAAATTCTGGATGTCCAATGGTTATGCCAAGAAGTGCGGTAACACACGAAAGTATTCTATTTTCTTTTTTCTGATTCTGTAAACCACACCTCCACTATTCAGATTTACGGCACAGGGAAACAAACGTTGATTGAGATATGTGGTTCTCCAAAGTTGCCGCCCTGGATGTCTCTAGACCATCTACTCAAGGTAAAGACCATTAATTTGGTAATTTCAGGGCGAAAGTTGGTTGCCTATATAAAAAATAACCCTGACATGAAACATTAGTACTCCGGACAGGCCAAGCGAACCTCTTTAATTGGCCTCATTTACCCTATTCTTGGTCCTGTCTCGGTTCAGCGGAACCTGGGGACCATTGCTTTTCCAACAGCTTGATACCAGCTGCTGGAAACAAAAGAAAAAAAGTAAAAGAAGGAACTGGAAAAATTAGTAATAACTCCTTAATAATCCTAAAAACGCAAAACAATGACAATCCTCAATGAAGGTTTGTTTCTGCTCTTTTCCGTGGCATTTGCAGTGATGGTTCCAACTCTAGATGCCTACGTCTCTGAATTGGATGATGAGTACTGGAATCAGAAGGAAACTGAGGCCAACACTGCAAATTTAGAAGCACATCACCCCGATCCTTGGAACGTCACCGACCACTTCAACACCCATGTGCATATGTAAGTGATTCATTCCTTCGGCAATAGTAGATCAAAAACAGGAACTTACGTATTTGCATGCAGGTCGTTGTTCGGGACTAACACCACCCGAAGAAACCTACGTGGGAAAAGGAAGATAGGAGGCCAATGTGAGGCAGCAAACCCCATCGACCGTTGCTGGCGTTGTGACCCTAAATGGGCCGACAACCGACAGAAGCTAGCAGATTGCGCCCTTGGCTTTGGCCGGAACACCAGAGGCGGCAAGGGGGGACCAATTTACGTTGTCACTGATCCCTCAGACGCCGACGTGGTTAACCCTAAACCTGGAACCCTACGTCATGCAGTGATCCAAAAGGGACCGCTTTGGATCATCTTTGCTCGGGGCATGATAATCAAACTCAGCCAGGAGCTCATGATCACCAGTGACAAAACCATTGATGCTAGAGGAGCCAACGTCCGTGTTGCTTTTGGTTGCGGTCTCACTCTTCAGTTTGTCAAAAACGTCATCGTTCATGGCCTTCACATTCACGACATCGTTGCCTGCACTGGTGGAATGGTCAGGGACTCTGTGGATCATTTCGGACTTAGGACAAGGAGTGACGGCGATGGCATTTCCATCTTTGGATCTTCTAATATCTGGATTGATCATGTTTCCATGTCCAATTGTCAGGACGGTCTCATAGATATCGTCCAGGGATCAACCGCCGTAACCATTTCCAACGGCCATTTCACTCACCACAACGAGGTAATAATCAACAACATCAATGTTTAAAACTATAGAGACGTAATTAAAATTATATCATATCACAATGGTGTTTCTTTCTACAATAATTACCAAGACAATGAATAAATAAAGTGTCTGGATTAGACGTCACCAAGTTTGTCATAACTTGGGATCGATGATATGTATATGCAGGTGTTGTTGTTCGGTGCAAGTGACAGCTTCTCAGGTGACAAGATAATGCAAGTCACTGTTGCATTCACCCATTTTGGAAATGGATTGGTGCAGAGGATGCCAAGGTGTAGGTGGGGCTTCATTCATGTCGTCAATAACGACTATACTCATTGGCTTATGTACGCCATTGGTGGTAGTAAGGGACCCATCATCGTCAGTCAGGGCAACAGATTCATTGCTCCACAGAATCTCGCTGCTAAGGAGGTGAGCATATGAAATCATTCAACCCAAAAGCTCAAATTGCTGTTGCTCCAGGTTGTTTTTGCTAACTTGCATGGGATTGGAAAATTGATGATATCTATAAATATAGGTGACGAAGAGAGAGTACACAATGGAGAGCGAATGGAAGAATTGGAACTGGATATCGGAGGGTGATCTGATGATGAACGGAGCATTCTTTGTTCAGTCAGGAAATCCGGCGGCAAGCAAGTTATTCTCAAGGCAAGATATGATCAAATGGAAACCGGGAACATACGTGACCAGACTCACCCGTTACTCCGGTGCACTTGACTGCTTCGTTGGAAAGCCTTGCTAATTAAAATAATTTTAAAATTTATTAATCATTATCTCTTAAGTCTTAACTCTTTGTGATGATAATGATGACCGTGACCTCCTGGTATAAAGGCAAAGCGAGGTCGTCTTATGGAGGATACAGCCAAAACTCCTCTTTCTTTTTTAGTTTTGTTGTTAATCACGTTGGAGGGTTGTTGGGACGCAAAAAAACAATGAGGCGAAGTTTGCAAGGGATTGGAGATGAATAAATGTTATTTTTTGAGTTCATAAATTTAAAGAGAGACTCTATTTTTTATCCTTCGACCCCTATATATATATATACACACACAATAAGGCGAAGTTTTCAAGAGTTTGGAGATGAATTGATGTTATTTTTTGAGTTCATAATTTCAAAGAGAGACGCGATTTTTCATTCTTCAACCCCTGTATATATATTTGTTTGTGTGTGTATATATATATATATATATATGTATATATGTATATTATAAATTGTTATTTAAATTAGTAATACAATATAATGTATATATAAGACTATCATATTTATAATTATAATTTATATTAATATATGCAATAAAGAGTTAACTTGCACTTAAACAATCATCTTATGTGTCACAAATTCTTCTTCTTAGAGCTGCAAAAGATTATAACCTAAAAGTTTTCTGACAAGAAAAGAAAAAAGGAAAAGAAAATGATAAGCTGAACAACTTTTGGCTTAGAAAACCCTAGTTTCTCAGAAGTATGTAACAGATTTATAGTCTGCAGGTGGATTTTTGGTTACTTTATAGAGAATTTTCTGAAGAGATGAGGTTGAAAGAAAAGAGAACATGGTAAATAGTGAAAATGAAGTGGACTTAAAGGTTCAGTGCAATACTGGCACATCTTTCCGGTGCTTGAGAAGATTATGAGGCCAATCTGTGCATCACAGAGGACTGAGAGCTCGTGTGTCTTCTTCAAAAGGCCTTGTCTACGCTTTGAGAAGGTTACTTGCCTTGTAGTCTAGTTTTAACTCTTCTACTTGGGGAATTAATATGCTGGATTTCTTGGTTTTGTCATGCTAAAGACCATAAAAGGGCATGTATAGATTTCACTTTAGCTCTCATATAAATGGAAAGTAGAGTAAGAGTTGAATTTCCCATCATAAGGATGAGTTTCAAATAAAGGATTCGAAGGCATAAAACAAATAGGCAATCCCCCTCCAGCTGACACGGCCGGGGAGGATTCCATGCGTTGGGGTCCTTTAGCGAATGGTCGTTTTACAGTAGCTTCGACTTATGAGCTCATCGAGGCGAATAGTACGGGGGATCCTCCTCAGATTTGGAATCTCATCTGGAAATGGGCAGGACCTCAGCGAATCAGGGCGTTCCTCTGGTTGGTGAGCCAGGACAAGCTCCCGACTAACCTCCAACGAGTGGTCCGCCACTTCGCAACAGATAGCAGTTGTACCGTGTGTGGTCAGGTGGAATCTACCCTCCATGTCCTCTGGGACTACCCACGTGTTCAAGCGTTCTGGAGAACTTTCCCCGATAGGGCCTTAGGCCACGATTTCTTCCATCGGGAGCTGACTAACTGGGTGGTTTCCAACCTTACACAATCTACTCCGGTGTTCACCGGGACTTGGGCGACGTGCTTTGGTGTAGCCTGTTAGATGCTTTGGCGTTGGCGTAATAATTGCCTGTTTGAAGATGGCTTTGAGTGGCCGGTGGACGGGCAGAGACTGGTCAAGGAGTATGTTGCGGGCATTGTGCGAGCCCGAGAGGTCGAAACACGAGTGTTCCCACTGCAGGGCCTAGCCATGGGTAGCCTTATTGGCGGGACCAAGCCGCCAGACGGCTGGATTAAACTCAACACGGACGAAGCGCTTTCTCACAGTTTAGCAGCGGAGTCCACAGGGGGGTTAATCCGCGATAGGCATGGGATATGGTGTGGGGGCTTTGTCCAGAACATTGGTCGAGGTTCTCCAATAAGTGCTGAACTCTGGGGTGTCCACTCTGGACTCTCCTTAGCCTGGGCTTTTGGGTTCCGCCGTGTCATCCTTGAACTAGATTCCCTCGAAGTCATCAATATCCTCTCTTCTTCCAGTCCTGAGATTATTGACTTCCCTTGTTTGTTGACAGGTACTAGAGAGCTCATCCAGCGGGACTGGGAGATTCAGGTGCAACATGTGCATCGCGAGGGAAACCAATGCGTTGACCGTTTAACCGCTCTTGCGGCCCAGTTCAGCCTAGGAGTTCATTACCTTCTAGAGCCCCCACCCTCATTAGGGGATCTCATCATAAGGGACCAGACAGGCGCGTTGTACTACCGGACTGTGTGTTAGTTTAGCTTCGCGTTTGTTTTCCTTTGTAAAAAAAAACTAAGGCTTCTGAAACCTAAAATGATGTGTTAGTGTAATTTTTAAAACCATTCCAGGCTTATGAGAGAGATAATAGAGAAAAAGAGAACATTTTGTATACCTTAATTTCTTCTCTTCAATTCCTTGTAGAATTGGAGCTAGAGTAAGAAGAGGCAATTCATTATATAAGAAGACAACCTTACGTATGTGAATGCCATGCATATTGGAATATACTATATATAAAGCTCAAAAGGATGTCAGGCAGAGATGATCTTGACCAAGTGCTAGAATTGATCAGTGGTTGAGGTTAAACGATACATCAGCTTCTATGGTGCATATTCCATCATGGTTCCAAGAGAATAATGGGATAGCATGTAATTTTTGATAGAATTTTAGCATAATTGTGGACTAACATAATAAAAATTATTTTGTACCCCGATTAATTAGATGTTAATGGTAATTCTCTCTTTAATGTGTCATTGGGCTTGTGTTCATGGGCCTGCTATGATGGGTAGACTTGGCCCATGTATTGTAATACACAGGAGGCCCTACTACTAGCCAATCTTAAATACAGTCGCCCCATCGAAAACTGTACGTATTTCTAATCAGGGTTTGGAATAGCAGTAGTAAATCATTTGCGTCTCTATTACGTCGCTTCAAACAACACCACAATGGATTCGATATTTCCTCAATTTCCAGGTATTTGTTCATACTATGTTTGAATATAGCATGTTGCAATCTTAGGGTTAATTAATTATGTTGATTAATTGTGAAATTAATCTACAATTTCGTGTTAAAATTTCCTTCAATTGGTATCAGAGCCAGGTTAACCCTAATTGTGACTGCTGATTTTTGGGTAATTTTGAGATATATATTTTAATGGAATTGTTGGTTTCGGTTTTGTTAATGGTTTATGTGAAATCGATTTTTGTGGTTATTGGTTTGTTTCAGTTTGGTGTCAAAGCATGTGGTAGGTTGTTCAATTTGTTGTTGTATATTGTAAACCTTAAGAACCCGAAGAACTAAACCATTAACATTTTCTTTCGTTTTTTTCTTTTCAGTAGCCTTTTTCGTAAAATTAATTAAGGGGTTTGATAGATCTTTAAATTCTGAATCTATTGACACAAATTTCATTGAAAACGGATCAAAATTGAAGGAGTTATGACGATTTTTCCGAACCGGGTCAGGTGACCCAAATACCAGGCTGTCGGGCGGTGAAGATGAAGACCGATCCGGCTGGTCCTCGCCCACGCGCACTGGTGGTGTGTGGAGGCGCGTGCGGCCTCCTCCGGTGGCCATTTTCCCACAAAATTTGTCCTACTTGCTCCACTTGTCCAGTACTATTTTATGGTTTTTTTTTGAAATTTTTGGGAAGCTAGAATTTTTATTTTTATTTTTCCCAAATTTTAAATTTAATAAAAATATTGTGTACTGTCCGAATTTTTTCTTGAAAATTTTTGTACTTATTTCTAGTATTATTAGGGCTTGTGGGGTCTTGTGTACTCTCAGTGTTATATAGTTATGCACCAAAATTAATTTTGGATGTCGTTTATGCATATAATGTTATATGCATATAATGTTATATTATATGATTACTATGGTTAATTTTGTAATTGTGGTGCTAATTGAATCTATGGGAACAATCTTGGGCAATGTTATTGAACTATTGTCATTCATTTTGTATAATTGTGAGCTCGTCTATCATGAGACCAATTATTACAAATTGCTGTTGTGATGTTGTTATTGGGCATACATTAGATGTTATGTTAATGATGCACTTACCCTATCAGTTTGTCTTGATCGATGTGGTTTCTAATGCTTTGTTTAATTCATTGAATTATGTCTTTAAAGTTTTCAATATCCTATCGATATTAACTTTAGGGCATAGTTTAATGTTCTGGGTGATCTGTGTTACAATTCGAGACCCTTAGGCAGAATTGCAATTGCATGTGAACCTAGCTGTGTTGTTTGCCCAATTATGCTAGTTGTTGATACATTTGCTAAATCTCCCTGCTTTGTATCAATTTCCAGCTTTGAATTCTTTGATTAAGCTGAA
>JANKOE010000003.1:23489790-23513075 GCA_026284465.1 Erythroxylum citrifolium
CCCATTTTGGTAAAATGAGAGTGTCGGGTGTTATTTGGGCTTTGTGCCGGTCTGGTACGAAATTTCGTTTTTGTGATCTATGACCTGGATTTTCATTTTTAGCTTAGAAATCTTGCACGTTTTAGGCTGAGGACTTTAATGGACTTTATAATTGTATATGAGTATGAGGATTTTCGGATTAAGTAGTTGGGTTCCGGATTCGGGATCCAACATTTAGTTTGGTTTGTGTAAGAGGTTGGATATCCGGTAATGGGTTCCAACAGTCTATGGTTGAAAGCAAAAGATTAAGGATATATCTTAATTCAATCCAACAGACTTTCAAGGTTCCAAGTCGGAATACATTGAGGAATGATATTTTCAAAATTTATAAGGACAAGAAGAGAGAAACATTAAGAGCATTGTCGAGTGTTCAAGGATGAATTGCCATAACAACAGACATGTGGACAACTAATAACCAAAAGAAGGGTTACGTAACGGTGATGACACATTATATTGATAATGATTGGAAGTTATGCAATAGACTTGCGAGGTAATTTATATTCTTTAATATTGTTATCATTTACTTTTTCATTATTTTATGAATTTATGATTCATGTTGGTATTTTTTCATGATATGTTCATTTATGTGCCAACACCGCATACAAGTGAAAAATTGGCAAACATGTTGAAAGACTGTTTGATGGATTTGAACATTGACAACAAAGTATCCTCCATCATAGTCGATAGTTGTAGCACAAATGATGCTATGATTTAGAAGTTAAAGGGTAAGATGTGGGTTGGGAGCTTATTGGTTAGAGGTAAGTTATTTCATATGAGTTGTTTTGCGCATATTCTTAACTTGATTGTGAAGGATGGGTTGGAGACAATAAAGGAAGCAATAGAGTGTATTCAGAATAGTGTTTTATATTAGAGTGCAACTCTTAAAAGAGTTGAAACTTTTGAAGATGGTGCATAAATTTTATTCATTACAAATTCAAAGAAGTTGGCTTTGGATTGTCCTACCAAAGGGAACTTAACCTTTAAGATGTTGGAGTTGGCAATCCCATATGCTCAGTTGTTTATTAGACTAGCCAAAAGGGATTCTCAGTATACCTGCGTACCATTAGAGGATCAATGCGACTTAGTTAGAGAACTTTGTATGAAGTTGAAATTATTCAATAATTGGACTGAATTATTCTCAGGAACAAAATATCCAACTTCGCATTATATCTTTAGCACTATGTCCAACATAAAGTATGTTTTATCATTGTGGATGTTGAACTCTAATGTAGTGATTCGGACTATGGCGGAGCGGATAGCAAAGAAGTTTAATTCTTATTGGTCGAAGGTTGGAGATATTGTTACAATATTATATGTGTTGGACCTGAGATATATTTATAATGCATTATATAGTGGCGAAGCTCAAGAGCTTCTACATACCATAAAACAATTATGGTTTCAATTGTTTCATGATTATGAAGTCAGAATGCAGCAAACTCATGATCGGTATGTAGGTAGTTCAACTCAAACTTCAGTTTCAAGTTCGACCTTTTTCTTTTGACCCATTATTGACAGAAAATTTGAAAGAGAAAAGGGCTAGGATTTCTTATAGTACGATTTAGTTAGATAAATATTTTTCTGCAGATTATGTTCCTAAAACTGAAGATGAGTTGTTTGATATATTGTCATAGTGAAAGACCTCTGCACAGAATTATCCAATCTTGCAAAAAATTACACGGGACTTCTTAGTTATTCCATCATCCATTGTTGCTTCAGAGTCTGCATTTAGTACTAGTGGTCGGGTCTTTACTGCTCATCGTGGTCGACTTTATTATCGCACTGTGGAAGCCCCTATGTGTGCTCAAAGTTGGTTAAATTATTAAGATATTGATGGTAAATTCTTTTCTTTTGAATATATTGATTTTATCTATCTTTATGTTATCTTACCTAATATTGTGTTTTTTATTTTTGTACAGCCACAGGTATTAATACGGAGGGGGCTAGTGAAATTAATCGACTAATTGAAGGTTATTTTGATCAAATATATGAAGATGAAGGTATTTTTAATTTTCTTTTTATTTAATATTACATTACTAAATATTTTTTTTATTTTAGTATTATATTCCTAAATATAATGTTTGTACGTACAGATGATTTGATCCAAATTGTTAACAATCTTACCAAGAAGTACAATTAGTCTATTAGATGCTCAGTTTCCACTCTCCGATATATCCGGCATGATATTATCTTAATTTTGTAAATTGTATCATTTCTTGTAAAAATGATTTAGATAATCATTCGTGTATAGCAAAGTTTTCTATAGTTAATGAATTTGGTTTATCAATTCTCTATTATAATAATTAATAAATTATTTAAGTAAAATTAAAATTCGTAATTAATTGAATTGAAATTCTTAACTATACTATTAAGTTAATGAATTTTCCTACAAATTTCGAATCAATTGAATTAAAATTTCTAATTAATCATACCAATAAATACATCTCGAGATTTTAATTTTAAAATGTATTTTCTCATTAATGATATGCAAATGTATATAGTGCCCTTCAATCTAAACCTGACTTAATGACTTTTAACACAAATTGTGTTAATATTTAGCTCATTATATCTAAAATATTACTTAAAACATTAAGAACTTAGTGATGTCACAATTTCATTTAATGACTTATAGTTTTATTCAAATGAAATATTAAGTGTTTTAAATAAAAAGATATAAATATTTTCTAATTTAATATTTGATAAAATTAATAACTTTATTATATCATAATTATATGTTGTTATAATTTAAAGTGGTGACATTATATATATATTAAAAAGAAAAAGTTGAAAATTTTATAAATTTTATTAAATATGGTATGCTTATAACACTCTAAGAATGAGAAGGATTTAAAGTAAAACTTATATCAAGGTTTCAAGTAAGGAATTACTCTTAACAAACTTTTAATTAGAGTGACTTAGGAATGAATCTTCTAACATTAGAATTTAGAAAGGAGAAAAAATATGAATATAAATTTAGATTACTTAGAATATAATGATTTTAAAAAAAAGTAAAAGAATTATTTTCAAAAGTAATAGAAATAATAATTTATAAAAACATATCAAAAGTATTTATAAAATATATTCTAGTTTTAATAAAGTAATATTTATTTTCAATATAATACCCTATAAGGATTTGTTTTTATAACCCAATTACTTATATATTGTTTTGGATTGATACGTTAGGATCAATAAAGTGATTAATTTGTTTTAAGATTAATATAAATACATATATGCATAATGCATATATTGTGTAAATATGAAAAATAAAATAAAAAAGTTTAAATGCGTTAAGATTAATCATGATAATAATTAATTTCTTTTAATATGTGTAATAAAAATATAAAATTTTACAATGATTATTTAATAATATATATAATATGAAAAGACAATAATATTTATACAACTATATAAGTAAAACAAATCAACAATAACTACATCAATTAAGAGTTTTATTGTACATAATTTATAAAAACATTAAAAGTTTGAAAATATTATATTATAAACTTAATAAACTTATTTTTTTAAAGCATATTAAAAAGAAATGTAATAATTTATTAAACATGTAAAAATAATATTTGAAATAAATTCATTGTACTTAGATAATAATTTTTTACATTTACATTATAATTAATTGTTATTATAAAATTATAAAATTAAAATTAAATTCTCTTATTTGTAGGAAATAATTATGACAACATTATCATTGCTAAATATTTTTAATAAATATATATAATTTACGAATTTTAAATACACAACTACAACTTTTTTTAAATTCTCTTAAAATAAATATATAATTTTTTTAAAAAATATATTAAACGACTGAACTGATTGAGGCCTGACAGGCTGCCCTGGCCGATTGGCTTCGGCCCGTCCACAGGTCACGGGTCATTTTTGGCTCTCCCGGGCTGGGCCATGGTCTGGATCATTTTTGCCCACCTGCAAATGTTTTTGGCCCTGCTAGGTCGGCCATTGACAGCCCAAGCCTAGTCTGCGGGCTGTTGACCTTTTTTACCCCTACCTTCACAAATTTATCCTGGTATTTTTTGATGATATTTTGGTATATATCCTAACCTTGAGGATCACATGCAACACTTGCAAATTATTCTTGATCTCCTACGAAATGTATTATTTTCCAATGTAAAGAAGTTCTTATTTAGTTAAGAGCATATTCAAATTTTGGGACATATAGTCTCTAAACAAGGGGTGGTAGTAGATTCAGAGAAAGTCTAAGCAGTATTAGATTAGCCTTCGCCACGAAATGTCAAAGAGCTACAAGGACTTCTCAGTTTAACGAACTACTGCCATCGATTTCTCAAAAATTATGGGTTGATTGCAAAGCCTTTGACTGATTTAACTAAAAAGAATGGTTTCTAATAGGGTCCTCAAGCTGAGTCAGCCTTCCAAAAACTCAAAGTGACACTAACCTTTGTTCTTATTCTATGACTACTAGATTCTAGTCTTCCTTTTATAGTTGAGTGTTACACTTCTTTAACTGGTATCGGAGCCATTTACTGTAATCTGAGCATCCTATTGCATATTTCAGTAAGGGCTTATCTTTCTCTAATCATTTAGCTTTTGTTATCAGGATTGACCATTGCAATCTTAAATCTCTTGAACTAAAGGGTGACTACAATTGAATAGTAGTGAATTATCATGAAGTTATCTCCCTTTGACTTCACTATTATTTAAGACAGGAAAAGAAAATCAAGGTGTTAATGCTCTCTCTAGGAGGCCACAATATGCTAAGGTCTTAGCTTGATCTTCTAGTTCATATAGATTTTCTTAATCACTAAGAAGCCTTGCTATGCATATCAGAAATTTTTTTTCTAACCATATATGAAAAGGGATGCAAGCTTCATCTCCAAAATGATCCCATATGTTAATAGAATAAATGTGAAACTCTCTCCCTTAGTGATCTTCAAATATATCTTTAAATCTCTTACGTCGCAAATCTTATGGTTTTGACATTTAGTAGTGGTAAATAAATTAAGTAAATGTAGTCATTTTCTTCCCCTTTCTCATCCATTGATAGCCAAGTTAGTGGTTAATCTTTTTTACAAGTAGATTGTTCGATTACATGGTATATCTCGTTCCATTCTCTCTGATAGAGATTCACTTTTCCTTAGAAAATTTTGGCAAGAATTATTTCAACTTAGTCATACAAAGCTTCACATAAACAAATCTTATCATTCATAAACTGTAGGCCACACCAAAGTAGTTAATTGTTGCCTTGAATCTTATTTGAGATGCTTTGCACATGAGCGACCTTCTTTATAAAGCTCATTTTTAGCTTGGGCATAATATTCTTTCAATATGAGGTATCATTCTTCTACTCGTACATCTCCTTTTAAAATATTATATGGTCGAGATACTCCCACTCTTCATCCTTATGTTCCTAGAGAAACTCAAAATGCTAACTTGGATGATGAATTAATCACACGGGATGAGATGCTTAAGCTCCTGTGTGATAACCTTCTCAAAGATCAATCCCGAATGAAAGCTGAAGCAGACTTAAAGTGGCAAGAGTTATCTTTGAGGTAAATGATGTTTTTTCTTTGTTTTCATCCATTCCAACAACAATCATTAAATAAAAGAAGGTACGAAAAGCTTTCCCTAGTTTTGTGGCCCTTATAATGTTGTTTTACCAAGTGGGACCTATTGCTTATGAATTGACCCTCCTTTGCACTTTCACTCAAAAAGTGGAATAATCCACCCCAAGGCGCCCCTACACCCCGACCCGATAGAATAGTAGGAGGTAAATCACGGTTTAATCTCACTTAGCTCCTCAAAAAGGCAGCCCATTATCTGGTGGGTATAAGGAGTCACCACATTGGATGAAACTTCCATACTGCTGCTGTCGGGACTCGAACCTGAGACCCTCCCTAAAAGACTCAAAGTTCCACCTCATTTTTTATGTTTCCTTTTTGCGTCCTACCTATGGTTAGTTGCCTTTTACTCCGCCTCTTTCTCTAACTTTTTACTAATGCTTGGGTACAAAATTTGGGGAACGGATTATCTTATCCACTTATTCTATTCTTCCTATATTCTATGTCATCTCAATCACATATTTATATAAGATTAAAAAATACATGTAAATAAGATGGAATGAAACTATTAATAAATGAAATAGGTGATTTCATCCCCACCCTGACCTCTAAGCCTTTGTTTGGATGGAAGGAAAGCAAGAGAAAAGAAAGGAAGGGAAATACAATTTCTCTTCTTTTCTACTGTTTGGACAAAAATAAGCAAGGGAAAGGGAGAGAATGAAGAAGAATAGGAGAGAAATTTAGACCAAATATATTTCCCACCAAATTGGTTGGAAAGGAGGGGAAATTTAAGACAAAGCAAGACAAGATAAGTAAATTACCATTGTATCCTTATTTAACAAAAGATAAACAAGTTCTATAATCAGGACATAAAGGTCTATAAGTTTCAATTCCCTCCTTTGATAAATTAGGAAAACAAACAAGGGAAAAGAAATCTAATTTCTCTTCTATTCTTTTCTCCTCTTTTCCCCTCAATATTTCATTTCCTTTCCCTTGTGCAAATAAGGATCCAAACAAAGGCTAAATCCAAAGGTCTTATACTAGACTTATTGGTACAGTGGCAAAGGCGACATAGGAAAATTATGACTTACTAGGCAATTTCTCTCTTATTCTCTTTGAGGACAAGAATAGTTTTCAATGACAAAATAATGATAGCATCTAATCGCCTCACACTTATTCCAAGAAAACAAAAAGGCAAAGTGGCAACCTCCGGTACAAGCGAGAGTAAGTGATAAGTACTTACTGGGATCTTTATTTGTTAGCAAGCAATATCAGTGGTTATAAAGTCTTAGGGGATTTCGAGGGAGGAGATTCTAGATCTGTTTTCACGGGAAACAATTTCAGTGTGATAGTCTTCTTGTTTTGTTCATCTTCTCTCACCTTTTCACGATCTGACGCCGAAAGCAAGCTACTGTTGTTCACAAAATAGGGGGTTCAGATCATGCTTAGTCCTCAACCGATTGCGAATATTTTTCAGGTGGGACAACCGTCTGACCCTTTTTTAGCTGAATCTACGGTTGTTGGTCCTGTTTTGTCAGCTACTACTGCGTTACATGCACAGCCACCACCTTCTTTTCGTGATTGTTTGGTAAGGCAATCATCTCTAGAAAGTCCACTTCTTTGGTAGGTCTGAGTTCGGCTTTTGATCTTTGTAGTCAGTGGACGAGAAAAATTTAATTAGAGTATGAATGGAATGATTATTTGTGACCAAACGTTCTGGTTGAAGATGATATTGTCCAGGAGGTTAGTGGTAAGTGAACCAATGCTCTCATTGTTAAAGTTTACGGGAGGTCTGTTAATTTTATGTACCTGGAGAATCGGTTGAACTTGCTTTGGAAGCCTTCTGCAGGTCTGGATCTTATTGATTTGGGACATAGTTTTTACCTTACCAAGTTTGTAGAGAAGGAGGATATGTTGCGAATTATGTCCGATGGTCCCTATATTGTTAGGGGTTAGCCATTGTCTATTCAGAAGTGGAAGTCTGGTTTTCAAGCATCTACGGCTAGCATTTCCTCAATGGTTACTTGAGTTCGTTTTATTGAATTTCCAATGAAATTTTATCGTGATGAATTCATGTTTGCGGCGGTTAGTGCTAACACCCATTAAGGTGGATAGGCGGACGTCCATGGCTGCTAGAGGACGTTTTGTTAGAGTTTGTGTTGAATTGAATCTTGACCAACCTCTTGTTCCCAAGGTTTTTAATGGAGGTGCATGGCGGCGTGTGGAGTATGAGGGCATTTTAGGAGTCTATTCAGGATGTGGCCTTATCAATCATCGTATTGAAAATTGTACAGAGACGGTGGTTCCGGTGACTACTGGGGTGGAAAATGTTGGTGTAGCTAAGGATATGACGATGATTGATGCTAGTTCAAATTTTAAAGAAGATATCTTTGGCCCATGGTTGGTTGCACAGCGTTTCCAAAGGCGTCTTGCTAGAAATAAGTCTTCTTCTTTTTCCCAGGAGAAGCCCATATCTAACACTATCACTGGAAATCGGTTTGACTCTTTGCAACTAGAGGATAGAGTGGTTATCTACGTGGATAAGGGTTCGGTTGAGCCTGGCAAGAGGCTTTCTAGTGTTAGTGGGCCTGTGGGTCCAAGAGGTAAAGGTAAGAAGCCTGTGGTGGTTAAGGGCGTTGGGAGTGAGAAGGGTCAGTTTCGGCCTGGGCCTGTTATACGTAGCAAAATTTGGTCGTGGACTCTCAGGTTCCTAATATTTTGTCAACAACGTTGCCTGTGTGGCCGGTGAATGATACTGTTGGTGGTGGGGTGGTAGCAAAATTTGTTTTGAATGAACCGAAACCTCTCGATCCCATTGCTGGTGATGTCATCGTGTGTAAGAAACCGGTGGTACTTTCAGAAGCTTTGGCTAACAATGTTGGTTGTGCGGTGAATAATGTGGTTTTATCGAAGACCGATGATGATATTTCAGATGATAATAGAGATTGTGGTGGTCACTGTTAGAGTTGAAGCCCACCTAGAAAGTTGTAAGCTTCTGGTTCCTTCTTTTAATCCTTTTTTTATGGATTTAAAAATAATTCAGTGGAATTGTGGTGGAGCTGCTAAGAGGGATTTTTTGACTCATGTAAAAAAATTATGTCGTCTTCATCTTCCAAAATTTTGGTTATTGTGGAGCCTAGAATTTCAGATGAAAGAGCAAATAGGGTGGCCAAGAACGTAGGTTTTCTGACTTCTTCCTTTCTCATTCTGTTGGTTTTGCTGGTAGTGTTTGGTTGTTTTGGAATAAGAATGTTTGTGATATACATTTGCTTCGGATGGATGCTCAATTTATTCATTATTCAGTTACTGTTAGGGGGAGTAGTAGTTGGTTTCTTACTGCGGTGTATGATAGTCCTATTCGTAGTAGGTGTGATTTTTTTTGTCTCAGATGTATGATATTGCAGATTCTGTAGATGAGCCTTGGTTGTTATTTGGCAATTTTAATGACATTGCACATGTCCCTGAGAAAAAAGGGGGTGATTTACCATTTGTCGCTAACTATAGTCAGTTTTTACGACATTGGGACTATTGCTCCCTTATGGATTTGGGTTGTGTGGGTTGTCAGTTTACTTGGACACGCTAAATTGCTCAAATTGGGGTTATATAAGAACGTTGAGATCGGGCTTTGTGTAATGCTGGTTGGCAACTGAGATTTCCTGAAGTTTCTGTCATGTCTTTGTCTCGACTTGTTTCTGATCATTTTCCTCTGTTATTGTCTTTAAGAGGTTTCTCTTCCTTTTCTTTAGAGAGGTCGTTTCGGTTTGAGGCTGCTTGGACTTTACGAGAGGATTTTAAGCAATTTGTTTCATCGACATGGTTTGCGCCTCATGATTCTATTTCTGGTGCTCTTTTGATGGTTCAAGAACACGTTGTACGTTGGAATAAGGAGGTTTTCGGTAATATTTTTCAGAATAAGAGGGTTTTACTAACGCGAATAAAGGGTGTTTAATTGGCTATTCAGAATCATCCTTCTTCTTCTCTCTTATTGCTTGAAAAAGATTTATTACGTCAACACGATTTGTGTTTTTTTTAAACGGAATGCATTCAGCGCATATGATTCATATCAAAAGAGAGAACGTTATACAGAAGAGATGGAGGGCATATCCCCCATTCGAGACCAGACATAGAATCGGCCGCCCTAGCTATCGTATGAGCCACCTGATTCGCTGATCTCCTAACAAAATTAGTGGAAATAAAATGGTGCTTTCTAAGAAGAGCTTTACAATCCTCGATGATCACCGAAAGATATGAAGGAAAAGCCTGTGTGGTGGTCAAGAAGTGTGTAATGATTAGACAGTCCGTTTCCACACAGATGGGAGAAAAAGAGAGGCTTTTGATCCAGCTTAACGCTTCCCGAAAACTTAACGCTTCACCAAGAAGAGGATCCCGCCATCCCGGTAAAAGCAGTAACATTTTCAGAAGTCTCGTGCTACCTAGATCAAGGATGGTGATCGATGTACTAAGTATTATCATGCGCTTAATAAAGTTCGTTAGAGACAGAATAAAATTGAATGTTTGAAGAATGATGCTGGGGAGTAAGTGTCGGTTCCAGTTTTCTTGAAGGATATGGTAGTAGGGTTCTATGCGAAGTTGTTCTCGAATGATGGGGTTTTAATCCTGTGAGTTTTGCGGGTTTGAATTTTCCTCGGTTATTTGAGACGGCAGTTAAAGATATGTTGACACCTGTTACTAGGGAAGAAGTTTTGTTGGCTGTTTCGAGTATGGGTTCCTATAAGGCCCCTGGATCGGATGGTTTTCAACCTATATTTTTTAAGAAGTATTGGGATGTGGTTGGTGAAGGGGTGTTCCAGTTTGTGTCGTAAACTTTTAATTCTAGTGTGATGGATGCTCAGGATGCTAAGGGTTTTATTGTGCTAATTCCTAATGTTCATGCTCCAGAATCGATTTCTCAGTTTCAGCCTATTACACTTTGTAATGTGTTGTATAAAGTGGTGATGAAGGTTTTGTCGAATCGTTTGAAACCTTTTATTGATGGTTTGGTTAGCTCGTTTTAGAGTAGTTTTATTCCTGGTCGTACCACTATTGATAATATTATTATTACTCAGGAACTGTTGCATTCTTTTAGGCAGTCTCAAAATAAAGTGGGTCACTTTGCTTTGAAAATTGATTTGGAGAAGGCCTATGATAGGGTCAATTGGGACTATTTGCGGTTTGTGTTATAGGTCTTTGGTTTTCCTTCTCGATGGGTTACTGTGCTTTTAAGTGATCTTTCTTAGTCTTCATTGGCTATTCTATGGAATGGCAGCCCCTCTGCATCATTCTTTGCGACTCGAGGGCTTCGACAGGACGATCCAATCTTCCCTTATTATTTGTTCTTTGTACGGAAAGTTTGACTATGCTTATTCAGAGAGCACTGATGAGTAAACAATGGATGTCGGTTAGGGCATCTAAAGGTAGGCCAGGTATTAGTCATTTATTTTTTGCTGATAATTTGCTAATTTTTGGTGCTGCTTCAGATAAGCAGGTTCAAGTGGTCCATGAGGTGTTGGATGTGTTTTGTATGGTGAGTGGGCAGCAGGCTAATCTTTCTAAGTCACAAATTTATTTTTCAAATTTTGTTTCTCTTGTTAGGAAGTCCCGGTTACAACAATTGCTAGGCGTCGCAATTACTTCAAACTTGGGCAGGTATTTGGGTGTTCCGTTATTGCATGGTCATACTTCAATTGCTCATTACAAACATATTGCCAGTTCAGTGGAGACTAGGCTGGCTACTTGGTGTTCTAACTTTCTGAGTCCCGCTGGTAAGGAAGTACTTATTAAGTCTTCTATTTTTCACTACCAATTTACACAATGCAAACGGTTCGGTTACCTTCTTTTATTTGTGGTCATTTAGATCATTTGGCTCGTGATTTTCATTGGGGTTCCTCGCAGATAGGCGTAAGCTGCATTTGGTTGGTTGGAATTGGCTTATTCGGCCCAAAAGTTCTGGAGGTCTTACTTTAAAAAGTTCTAGATTGTTGAACGTTGCCTTGTTGGGTAAGTTGAGATGGAAGTTATTTTTGAATGATTCTGCTTTGTGGGTGGAGGTGTTACGTCGGAAATATTGTAATGGTAGGTCTTTTCCCCTTTTAGCTAAGGGTTCGACTTCCAGTTTATGGAAGGGGGTAATTAAAAGTTTTAATTTGTTGTTTCCTCTTTCGATTTGGAAGGTTGGGGATGGTTCTCAGATTAGTCTTTGGATTGATAATTGATGCTCGGAAGGTCCTTTAGTGGATCATATGGTTGATTTGACAGTAGGGGAAGAATATTTTCGGGTAGTACATATAATTAATGATGGTTCCTAGGATTTTTCTGGCTTACGTTCTGAAATTTCGACTTATCTAAGGGAGGTTATTCAGGCAATTCCTTTGCCTTTATTTACTTCGGTGCAGGATACTATCTCTTGGAGTTTTTCTTTCAATAGTGCATATTCGGTTTGAGCAGCTTATAAAGCACCACTTTCGGAAGAGATGTCTAATGTTTCAGTTTCGTCTATTTTTTCTTGGTTATGAAAGGTGGCCGACTCACCGAAATTGAAAATTTTCTTGTGGTTACTTAGGCACTCATGTCTTCCGACGAATTCTTTGCGGTTCTCACGGGAACTATTTCTAATTTGTATAGAGTGTGCTCTTTATATGCTGAGTCTCCTTTGCATTTGTTGTGCGATTATAATCGTGCAATTGTTTGGTGGCAGCAATAGGATGTTCCTGATGATTTTTTTATTGCGGCGAATTTGGTTGATTGGCTAGCTATGAATCTGCGTACTCGTGTAGTGGGTCCTTTTGGTTTTAACTGAGCATATTGATTTCTGGCAAGTATTTGGTGGTTGTGGAAGGCTAGGAATTTATGAGTCTTTCAACAGGAGTTTCTTTCCTTAGCACATTTGAATGGTTGTCTTTAAAGTTGCACTGGATGTGTCCTTGACTTCTGCTTCACATCCGAAACTTCAAGGTGTGAGGCGTTGGATTGGTTGGACTGCACCGCCTGCTGGTTGGGTAAAGTTGAATTGTGACAGCAGTTCTATTGTTAATCTTGGGCTAACTAGTGATGGAGGGTTGTTGCGTGATTCATTTGGTCGATAGTTAAGTGGGTATTCGTTTCGAATTGGTGTTTCACCTATCTTGGTGGGAGAGTTATGGTCTATTCGAGATGGCTTGATTTTTGCATGGGATCAGGATTTTTGCATGGTGACTTGTGGTGTTATATCTTCACATCCCCTATCTGTTTTGGTTCTGGATATTCAAACTTTACTTGCTAGGACTTGGATTTGTTCTATTAGGCATGTATTTCGTGAAGGTAATTTTGCAGTAGATTGTCTAGCTAAATTGGGTCATGAAATTTCTTCCACTTTTCAGGTTTGGGACGATATTCCTGACGTCCTCTCCTTGATTGTATGGGCTGATGTCTGTAGTATTTCTTTTATAAGAAAGTTTTAATTTTATCTTATTTGTAACCCAAAAAAAAAAGTCTTAGGATTAATTTCAAATTATATTATTTAAATATTAAGTCACCGTATTTGGAGTCTCGTCCTCTATGAATTTTTTACTTTTCTTCAGTAAATTCTCTACATGTTTTTCTATATTTCTGTGCCTATCAACCGTGCATTGCAAGGTTCGCATTTCGCATTCTTTAAGATTAAAAAAAAATTCAATCTAGTCCACTGCAACATTTAAAGCTTCTTTTTCGTTTCTGTTTCGGCACAATTCCAGAGTTAATGTTTGATATACGTTCCTTTCCTGTTTCTTTCCCAGGTCCACCTTGCAGATTTCGTTTTGATCAATTAAGTTTTTTTACAGAACAGACACTGGGGCTCAAAATAAGCCATCGAGAGATACGGCAAAGTTCAATTATTTATGGACAGAGGCTGTTTCAGAATACATGACCAAAGAGTGATCCAACACGTTAATGGAACTCTCTAGTACTACTGTTCGGAAATCTGCACATCTTTCAGATAACTCATAAACCGGCTATTTTCATCAAAAACAGAAATACCGACTACAAATTTTGAAATAGCTCTACCACAATCAAATCTGATTCATAGTTTCCGTGATGGACTTCCTTGGTGTGGTTGAGACCATGATTATTTTGCACATTAGTATACAACTGAGCCCGTTCCAAGCATACTGCTAGCCATCTTGCTTAGAATGCCGCTGTCAACTCTTGGCTGAATTAATCCTGCAAATGCTATCTTATGTAAGACTTAACAGTACATTAAAAAAAAACTCATTAGAAATCTCACAGGCACTGTACAACAAACCGTTCAAAGTTTAAGATGGAAGCAAATTATTATCATCAGGACAGATGAAATTTTCACCTTATGACCACCACCTAAATACTTATCAGATGCTGTGCGCTGATCAAAGACTTCGTAGAAGCATTTTCAACACTGAGATTAACAGAAACTTTGCAAAACATTAAAAAAAAATGACAAATTTCCAGATGAAGTCAAAAGCTTAACCTTATCATGATATCAGAAATCAACAATCAACCCATTTCATGAGGTTCAAGTTCAGACTTTGTTTCATCACTAGATTATGAAAACCCAGGAGTTTAACCGTGTAGGATCCACAGAAATTCAAAATGAAAGGAAGAATATTACTTTGACTGAGAAAGAAAGGTAAATTCAGGGCTACTGAAACGACAGACAGGATTGGCTCCCCCAAAAAGTTGTTATGCACATTCACTCATCCATGTCCACTTTACCAGAAAATTTTTTCAGTGATGAAGAAAATGATTTAGAATTTAAACCTAAGTAGGTTATTTGGCATGTCATTCTGCAACATTTGAGGTTGGTCTTCCAGATTACTGGTTGCATGTGGAAGAACACCAGTCACTGGCTCGCTGACACTTCGAGGTAGATTATCTGTAAAAAGCTCCTTAAGACCCTGAAAGGATACGAGTCATATAAATAAGGGGGCTGCAGAATCATCACATGGAAATCCTATACAAATAGTTGATTTGCAATTAAGCTGCCAAGCAATCACTCAGGAAGATTGTAATTTCAAAGTGTGTAGGTGCAACTGTATGCATGTACGTGGAACCCACGTAAATAGGAGAGGGGTCGAGGTAGAGAGAGTAAGATGAAAGAAGCCCACATTGATGTCTTTATACTTAAAAAGGCACATACCGGCAAGGTTCGAACTTCAGAGTATGTGAGTGAACTATGAGTTATCCCAGAATTTTTAAGCCCCTCCTGCAAGGAGATATTGAACCAACAGTTAGAACTACTACCTGGAAGAGTTGCCAAGTACATCCTAGACTTCATTAATGTGAAGAAACAAAAGACTTCGAGTATCATGCACATAATGGAAAAGATTGGAAAAGTGTTAAAAGAAGCTATGTCATTCTTCCCAACTACAAAATCAAAATATTGCCGCACACACTTGAACAGGATGGCACAACTGCATGAACAGAGGAAATGAAAAAATAACCCTCCTTAGATTTGAATTATCTTGTATGCACTCTTACATCTTGAAAGTGCATGAACAATACACCAATTTACTTCTTAAGTGACAATTGCTTACTTCCAGAAAGATCCAATCCTGCATGCACAGAAGAAAGGAAACAATTCCATTCCTTCTTTGCACAAGTAAACATAGGTCACTTCTATTTCTTATCACAAAATGAACTCTTACCTCACTAATATTGAATCCTAAATGTTGACTAATAATCTCATGGAAAATATTCTGAATGTCTAAGACAGCAAACAGTTTGATTAATGAAACATTTTCAAACCTGCAGAGACTCCAGTTCTTTACTCCTCCGAATATTTTTGCCACCAACAAAGTTGCAGAGGTAGAGAACACCCTCATTTGCAAGATCCTGCCATCAAACACCTTGATAAGTTCACACGTACACAGGAATCTGAAAGGCCAACAGCCAATGCAGTTGCCATCAATATGTGTTCAACTAAATCAAGAAACTAAAAGTTTTTTTTTTCATCTTTTTCTTTCTTCATCCTCTTCTCTCACCCCACTCAACAGTTTACCAACTTCCTTTCCATTTTCAGCTTCATCTACGTCTATGTTACCATCTAGTTGATTATTCGATAATACACGAACTATTTCAAGATGATTATATAAAACCTGACAAAATAAATGGTGCTGGGCAAGTTCATTCATTTTCATTTTAACACCTAATTTAGATGAAAACCCATTATCTCATTTTTGCTTTCTTTGATTTTCAAACAAAAATATCAACTGTAACAGTACAAGCCAGCATTAATTCCGTTTAAAATCATTAAATCATATCGGAGAGAGATTAACAAATGTGAAGAATTCAGGATTAAGTCACTTAACTCCTTCAAGCTAAACTCCTGTACAACAGGAATAATAGCAGCATGCCCAAAGATGCACAAGACTACAGTCTACAATGCTTTCGATATTTAGCAATTATGCCCTCCAGTTCAAAACAAAGTCTTGAGCAAATAATTTCAAATCGCTTAGCACTCTCATAACCAAATTCACCCAAGCTGTTACAATAAGACTATCAGTTAAACAATCTTTAACAAGAAACAAATCAATGTAGCCCAATAATACATACTACCTGTTACTAATTTCTTTTACTACATAAACCAGCCTACACATTAATGGCTGTGTTTTGAGAGTACTTACCAATTAAAATATAAGATACATGTAAACTACGGTATCAACTTGTCAGGAATATATACTAGGCATATCAAAAAGACTTTCATAGATACAATCAGCATCAGCATGTGCAGATAGACACAGTAATCAGGCATATTAGATATAAAATAGAACACTAGAAAAGAAAAGAGTTCTACCTGCTTCCTCCCTATTGTACCTATCTTCCCATCCTGTAGTAAGAGGCAGATAAAATATCGTGAAGTCAAACAAGGATAAAGACATGATGTCAACTGAAATCAGATTGGAAAAATGAAATAATGCTTCCTTGTCCTCTGTCTCCTTATAACAGCTAGAATAAAAAGAAAATACGACACATTGATAACAAATTTTTTCAATTTATTTGTAGTGGAATGGAAGAAATGATCCAGCGAAACTTGTAGTAAATAAGTCTTTTTTAAGCTTTTTGACTTTTCTCTCCATTTCAGCCCTTCAAGAGAAGTGAAAAATTGCTGCAACAGGAGTCCGAAACTCTTCTTTGAGAGCAACTCAGAACCATGACAAAAGAAATCACATGGTGGCAAGAATGATGAATGCTAGAAAAACCAAAGAGTATCATCAATCAGGATAAATGTGAAAAATTCAAACCTACCAAACCAGAAACTAAAGACTGCAACTCCCACAACTCAGATCCAATCTGTGAAATATTTTCGGAAGCAGAGTGAACCTGATTAAATATAAAAAAATATTAGGATGGTAGCAGAGAGAATTTGTATGTTACGTATCATAATCAGTGCTTATCTCGTATCCAGTGTGAATTGACTCAATCATGCACCAGGTGAAGTACTGCATCTAGTTGAGGAATACCAAACTTTTTACATTAAGCATTACCCTCATGCCTAAATTGAGTTCTCAGATACTAGAAAAGGAATTGAAAGTTTAACTATCAGCTTTGATGAAGTCCAACACAATGTTCCCTTTTTCAATTATTGATGGATAGACTACAACTATGGATTTTGTTATGGTTTTTTTATGCTTATTATAAAAGCCAACCAATTCAAAATTAATAGAAGAATTCTCTTTACCTTGGTCCAAATTTTAACATGTTTAGTCAAGAGTGAGAAAAAGAAGGAAAAAGATGATTGAATTTGGGGTTGGTTAAGTTATAATCTTACATCTCTTTCTATGGCTTTTGAGATTTCCTTTTGACCCTCCATTTTATCATCCAACATCTGTATTCGCTGTGTTAAATGCTTCTTCGCAGCCTGGACAAAAGAGTGATGGAAATACATTCAACATCTATATAAATGTTGCATGAACGTAGGTGGACCCTGTAACATACTTCATATCATAAGATCTATAATGCCCAATGCCACCAAAGTGAAAATGATCAATAAGAAATAAACAATTGGGAAAGAGTTCAAACCTAAATGAAAATAAGCACATGTATAAATAAGCTATAATGTCTACCCAACCCTTTTTTGCGGTCATTGCTCATGCTAACCTACCCTCACAGAAAACCATCCTTGGCTTAAAAATGGATAGAAGAAAATGCAACAAGAAATATTCATAAAGTATACAGAACTTGACTTTATTAGAACTTACAGACAAAGTCTCCGACACCTGCTCCAAATGTTTTGTCAAGTTTGCAACAGCAGTTGCCATATTACGCTTTGTTACATACATGAGATCTGAAAATTTTATACCCTGATTGCCAAAAGAATCATTAACAAAGAAAGTGAGTCTCTTCAAAGTACCTTGATGAGTTAGAATTCATGTAATATAAAATAAAAGAATATAAAAGGTACAATCACAATTGAATAAAGTAATATACAAAATTAGAGACTAACTAAAACAAGCCAATGAAAACAGTTCAATATTCACAGCACATACCTTCCACCACATGTAACCATAACTCAATAAACCCAAGGTAGCAACAGGAACTATGAGACCTGAGCAGTTACCTGCACAAATCATGAATAAAAATCAGAAAATTCCCTGGACTTATTTCAAAACATTTTGAAAGGAACCATATCACTAGAATATACCTATTTGGCTAGAAGCCCCATTCAGAATTATTTGGGGTTGCATTCGATGACGTTGGAGCTCATTTTGCAACGTTTTCAGCTGTGTAAACCAGAAAGTTACTGAAAATAAGTTCCAAAACTAAAAGTAGTACCAGTGCCTAAGTCGCATGCATCTTAGTCTGTTTAAATTATGCAAAAAGAAAAATTACACAAACAAAATATAAAACAGACTTACTTAACTAGGCCAGATCCTTACTACCTGTTCGGAAAGAGGGTCAGAATCACCTTCTGATTGTCCACCAGATTTCTCTAATCTTCTAGTCAATGCCTTCCAAACACATTAAACAAACCACAATTGCCATAAACATATTGAATGAAACTCACAAGAATTTAAATGAAACTATGATTTCGCTAAACAAGAATTTCCAAACAAAAAACACGTCAAGAAAATTTCAGTAGAACTGAGCTAAAACAATAAAACAAGATGAAGCTTATTGAAGCGACTTTCTCCAGTTTCATAGCAATCATAAGCCATGCCAAACTCAATTAACTCGAACATAAATAAGCATTAACACTAAATTCCACGCCACTTAACCAAAATAGAAATAGAAAAAACCGAAAATCAAATAAAATAATGAAAACCCAGCTAGAAAAATGAATATGAGAAATGTCAACAAAGAGTAGTACCTGGAGATGACCAATCAAATCAGACAATTTACCATCGTTGGCAAGGACTGTAGCGGTGTAGCCTATACAACGACAACACAGAGGTCAAATTAAGAACAGCAGCAGACGTATGCATAGAAGTCCGAGAAAGTTATAAAGATCGCAGGTGGTCGGAAGTGGCACCTGCTCCGGCAAGGAAAACGATCTTGGAAAGTCCAATTCCAGATTGCATAGCCATGGCGGTGATCTGGCGAAACCCTAGGTGGTCAGGCTGTGATTCCGGAGAGGAGTAATCAACTGTCCTTGGTCAGTGGTGAAGTATTCAACTGGGGCTGTTTGGGGCGGTCAGGTCGTAATGGACTGGATTAGTTGATTTGGGTCAACTATTTAACCCGGTCCGAAAACTTGTACCAGCAAAGGATAAGCAACATAAGCAAGAATCGACGTGACGTCGCAGTGGAACAAATTTTAAAAAATGGCATATTAAATGTTAAATTATATTTTGAATCTAAAATTTTATCCGAATTGTCAAAATTAAAAATTATGTTAATTATAAAATTTTAATTATATATAAATATAATCTAATATTAAGTCCACTATTAATATTGTTGATGAATTGTCATATAATCACTCTTTAATATTAAGTTAGTAGATAATAAAAATAATTTTATTTAATTAAAATAATTAAAACTTTCAAATATTAATTTTATCATACTTATCTCAATTGCAACGTTTCATCTGCATCAATCATTTATGTTTTTTTGTCATTCTTATTTAAAAATTTTAAATTATCAACATTTTAAGTTTTTGGTCAACTTTTAACATCTTTTTTTATTTCACTTAGTTTTTTTCCTTCTTTTTTTGGTTACAAAGGAAGAAAAACACCTGAGTAGGCTAAGCTAACGCTCTGCTCGGCAGTACATAACGCTTATCTTGTCCCGATGGAGCTCCACAATCGAAAACGGTGGCTCCTAAATGTAGTGAGTTCCTGGTCTGGCCTGGTCTGAAAGGGCAGCTAGATGGTCAGCACACTGATTGCTCTCCCTAAGGACGTGCTGCACGTTCACCTCCCAACCTCGTTGTATGAGACCACGAGTATCTATCAGCGAAAAAGGATTGTAAGAAAATTGCACGTTCACCTCCCAACCTCGTTGTATGAGACCACGAGTACTTATCAGCGAAAAAGGATTGTAAGAAAACTGCATATGAGGAGATGAAATGATATTAATGATTTCGAGAGAATTCACTTCGAGACGGACTCGGCGGTATCCAAGTGATTTTCTGTCCTTCTTTCACTTTACGAAAGATTTCATTCTTGTTGAGAAGTTATCATCCCTAAACTCAACCAATCTATGAATGAAAACTGTGTTGATTATTCTTTCATTGTTTTTCAATAAGTACTCCATTAGATGTCAATTGCAAAGTTCAACCAAGATAGGCAATTAAATGCCGGATTTGGCCCATACTTTTATTTATTTGATTTTTATATTGTTTCATCATTTCAAGATTCGTACTTATAATTTTAGATGGCTTGTGAGCCTTTCAATAAAGAAAGTATAAAGTTGGTGAATGAAGTTTTACTTAGACATATGTAGAAATTGTTAGATTTCAAAATGTTATATAAAGATATAAGTAGGAATAATGAATTTGTTGCAAATTTCTTTACTGGACTTTGCGTAAAAGCTTATGTACAAGGAAATCAAAGCAATTCACTCAAAAGTGTCAAAGGTTCAAAAACTTACAAAAAAGAATGACAAAAAAGATTATAGATAATAATAAAGAAAGACAAAGGATGATAAAATTAACATTTCAAAATTTTAACAATTTAATTAAATAATAAAATTATTTTTATTATTTTTTATTATATAAGTGTATGCTAATTTTGGATTAGAGATAGATTACTCGACAGCCCATATTAGTCACATTAATTGTAGAATTAACGTTAGGCTATAATTGTATAAATTGAAATTTTGTATGTTTAATTAATATAATTTTTAGTTTTAGCTATTATTATAAAATTGACTAATGTTTTAAATTAAAAACATAATTTATCATATATTAAAAACCTAACTTCAAGTCAAAGCTCCAAATTTGTCAACTTTGCATTAACATAAAAAATAGTATTATAAACAATAGTTATGTAGTGGTAAACATAAATTATCCACATTTCAGTAATCAATAATCAATATTTATTAAAACAAAAAAGAATTGTGATGTTGTGATGCAGTTAACGAAAGTCACAAACAATTGAGGGAGAAGAAGAAAATTTGACGATGGCATTAAGATGTTAATACGGAGTTATAAAATATCATTGAATTATTTGTTCCGGATTGGAATTAGAAGAATACGTATTATATTGCCATTAGACAAATTAGAAGGATACGTATTATATTGTCATTAGACAAATTGCTTAAACCTAACAACTATCTAAAGGAGTTGTTGAGTTCGTCATTAGTTGTCAAAGAAACAATTAACTTCTTTTCTTTTTTCACCCCCTCAATCTCTTTCTAATTCTTTTTAATCCCTGCAATTTCATAATTTTATAAATTCTAGATGATTTTTAGCTACATAATTTAACATTAGTGCAAATTGCTACTTATAGTATTATGGGTGACAATGGCCAAAGGTAGAAGAGCGCGTAACCATAGGAGGTTCAAGAAATCCATAAAAACATAAATGAAGGATTTTGAAATGAGATATGAGAAGATTATACTAGAGTCAAAACAATGACGTAGTAACTTCAAAAAACTTGTAGGCCTCAATATATGGAAGTCATAGGCAAAAAATTAAGGATTGTGTCATTTGAAATATCTCATATAGGATGTGTCGTACCAAAAAGATTTAGTATATTGGAGTTTTCATATTTTGAAAGAAAAAGGGTAAGGAAATGGATCTAGAAATGCAAACATATATTTCCTCTTAATGGGACCCCTCCTGAATTGAAAGTGTAAATTGTAAAGATACATTTGAGTTAGGAAGCATTATTGTGCCATTAGCTGTACATGAAAAACAGATTGACTATTGAGGTTTCAAGTTAGGGGGAGTATATTTTGGATCTAAATTAAAGTTTGTAGATTCAACATTTTTTGAGATAGTTGGAGAATTGAAGGATTTGGTACAAACTATTTCTATGAAGAAATATTGTTTAAAGTTTGATGAATTGTCATATAATTTGTTGATTATAGAGTTGGATTTGGTTCATTTGTTTCTAAAATCACTAAAAAGTGGCATTAAAATATGCAATGAATATGCTAAACACCTAAAGTTTACAATTGACGTATTATTTGGCAAGGAAATAGTAAATGGTACTTCAAACTTGTCAATTATGATATAAGAGAAGAAACATAAGTTATTTTGGAAAAATATCTAATGCATTAATGATGGTAAATAATGATGGAATATTGGATACACATATAGCTCAAGTAAAGCAATTAACTCAAAGTTATATACTCTAAATTTACTGAAGCATCAATTAATAAGGACTTAGATGAAAAATGGAAAAGGATATATTATTTTAGTGTAATTATAAGTATAGCCAAAGACATAACTTTTAAAAAAATTTAGATATATATAATTGAAAATGTGGTAGAAGAAAATAAGAGAATATAGTCAGTAGATGAAGGTTTTAGTAATGGACACACAAAGAACCTTAGAATATCATTGCAAGCTATAACTAAAATGGTAAATGGTGGGTTAAAACAAATAGTTGTGATTGATTTCTATAAAAATAAGCCATTACATAGATTAATTGACTATGGGAGTACCCATATAATGGTATAAACCACCTAAAAATAAATCTTAAAGAACTCACAAATAAGATTGAAATCTCACCAAAAAAACTAAATAAGATTGTTAAAGAACTAATACGTAAATTACGAAGAGTCAAGAACTAAATTCATAAGTGTATGAATGTCATAAATGTAACACCCAAATACCCCCTGGGAGAATATGTGGATGCCACCCAAGACAGTACACTCAAATCAGACTAGTTCACACACAACATCTCAAACAGTGCTTACAATACATCATATTATACTGTCAGAAACAGAAATTCAAAGTTATTACAAGCCCAAAAGTGTTAATTAAAAACATGTTCAACAACACAAAAACAGACTCCTTTGGCCATTGCGGTTGACTCGTCTCAGTCTTTAATCTTCTCGCTCTGAACCTACACGGGGCAAATCCACCATGCTAAGCTTATAGCTTAGTGAGAAATCATTTATCTAAATTAACTGACTTCTTTTCACATTACAGAATAAGCATGCATTCATAGATTAATAATCAGACAAAAGGCACTTCAGAACAGATTTTAACATTAACAGAACAAAACAAATCAGAAGTCCATGAATAGAAGTGGGTAACGGGACTTATACAGGAGAGACCGAAGTCTCGACACCGAAGTGTCACAGGAGAGACCGAAGTCTCGA
>JANKOE010000003.1:23558851-23572073 GCA_026284465.1 Erythroxylum citrifolium
GTGGTATTTTGATGATATCTTGAGTTGTAGAACTCCGATTGAGGTAATTCTTTCACCAAATTGAACAAGAGATATAATGCTATGATTTCTATGAAGAATTCAAAATGAATTTAAGATTTTAAGTTTTCCAAATTCGGTGTACGCGTAGGAGAATTGAGTTCAACTATAGTGACTGGTTAGTATGGGCTCGCCAGGGAGCAAATAGTGAGCAAATTTTTGGGATGTCTTAAGGAAATAAAAATGTATAGTAGTGAATATGAGTTGTTAATTGTCCAATAAGGGTTAAATGAACGAGCCATTCGGGGTAATAGCCACGCTAAAGGTATTATGTTTTCGTATTTGGGGTGGATTCCGGGAGCGGGGTCCAACACTTTATGGGTTAATATCCACAATATCCCTTTAGAATATTGGACCACTAAGGGGCTGAGCATGTTGGCTAGTTATCTAGGAAAGCCTCGATGTATGGATGAGAACACAGCTATGAGGAAAAGGGTAGGATTTGCACGGTTATGTATCAGCATGGATCTCACAAAAGAATTGCAAGAAAGCATTCCTATTCTAAGACTAGCTTATGCAAATTCTCTTAGAGAAGATAAGGTGTTTGTAACTTACCATTGGAGACCATCCCTCAAGGCTCAAGGAAAGGAATGGAGACCTACGGGTAGAACTTTTCTTAAAGGGGACTATTGGGAGGTGATGGGATTGGAAAAAAATGGAGCATGAGGATCAAAAGCAGGAAAAGAAGATAGAACATATAGAAGAGCTCCAAGGGATGCTTCAGCCATCTAATGGTTCTTTGGACACTCAAATCCACAACCAGATAGGGAACAATATTGAACCAACCCAACAGAGGGAGGAACATCTTAATAAAACCAATAAAGAATGCAGTAGCTCTACAAACTATAGGTGTACTGAGATGGTGACTAGTGATCCCAATCCGGATGAAGATGCTGTCACTAGTGAGATAACTGAAGGGAATTATCAAAAGGCAGATCAGCTGATTGGTTGTAACCTTGAGGACAAAAATGAGCAGATCATGTCACGGAAGAGTGTGAGGAGCAATAGGAAAAGCTCTAAAGCGAAAAATAATTGCCTATGACTTTGATAGTTTGGAATGTTCGTGGAATAAATTGTCTCTCCAAGCTTAACGCTTTAAGGGACTTTGTCCTTACTGAAAAGCCTAGGGTTTTTTGTATGTTGGAGACTAAAATTAGAGAAGCTAATTTGAATAAACTGACATGTTTTGGCAGCAATTGGCGATTCATTACTAATCACCAATGTCATGTCTATGGTAGGATTATCTTAGCTTTTGATGCTGATTTTGTAGAAGTGGATGCTTTGGATTTTGGGCAGCAGCATATTCACACTAATATCCATTTCAAAATGGAAAATTCCTGGATACTAGCAACTTTTGTCTATGGTTTCAACACTGTTTTCCAAAGATCTGAACTTTGGAATGAGCTTCAACGGATTAAGGGTTTGGTTTCTCTAACTTGGTTGGTATGTGGTGACTTTAACACTACTGCTTTCAGGACAGAAGCAAATGGCAACTGCAATCTGCTTAACTTCTCCCCTGATTTGTATGATTGCATGCAGGAAGTGGAACTATTAGATCTGAAAATGGAAGGACACTTTTTTACTTGGTCTAATAAGCAAAGTTCTATGTGGCACATCAGGAAAAAGTTAGACAGGGCTTTGGTTAATGAGGAATGGCTCTCTACCTATCCTAGAAGCACTGCAAATTTCCTCAATCCTGGTATCTCTGATCACTCTCCTATAAGAATTGGCTTATTGTTCACTACTTCAAGAGTTTTTTACCCGTTTAGATTCAACAATTTCCTAGCAAGTGTTGAGGGGTTTCAAGCTGCAATTTCCAAAGGGCTAGAGCATCAATGTTATGGGACTAAGCAGTTTGTATGTATTCAGAAACTTAAAGCTATTAAACAGGAATTGAAGACTCTTAACAATAAGAGAGGCAAGAATATTAATAAGGAGGTAGACATGGCCAAAGATAAGCTTAGCTCTATTCAAACTTCTCTGGCAGCCAACCCCTCGGATGGGAATCTAGCTATTGAGGAAAAGGAAGCTCTTAAGAGGTGTTTGGAGTTGCTAGATAATCAATGCTCATTGTACAAACAAAGAGCTAGAGTTAACTGGTTAAAGGATGGTGATAGATGCACGAAATTTTTCTTCAACTCTTTGTTATCCCGACGGAACATCAATAGAATTTCTTCCATTAAAACAGAAGAAGGGGTTATAGTACATGGATAGGAAGATCTAGCCAAAGAGGCTACAACTTTCTATAAAAATTTATTGGGTTCTGAAACTACTTCACCAGTGATTAATCATCATCTTGCACAATTCATCACTGCTAGAATTCCTGAGCATGAAAGTTCCTGGCTGATAAGACTTGTCTCTGATAAGGAGATTGAGAAGGTTGTATTTAGTATGGATGGTTCTAAAGCTCCGGGCCCAGATGGCCTAAATGGCTTTTTCTATCAGAAAACATGGTCTAGTCTGGGAGGGATTATTAAGGAAGTTGTTCAGGAATTTTTTATCAAAGGGACCTTATTGAAGGAAATAAACAAGACTTATCTATGCTTGATCCCTAAAACCTCCAGTCCAGAAACTTGGAATGATTTCAGGCCTATTTCATGCACTAACTTCCTCTATAAGATCATTGCAAAAATTTTGGCCAATAGGATGAAGGAAGTTCTTAAATTTCTTATCAGTGAGAATCAAGGTGCTTTTCTGGCCAATTGAGACATTGGTGATAATATCCTATTAGTGCAGGAGCTTCTTAAAGGCTACAATCAACAGCGGAGTCCCCCAAATTGCACTATTAAAATTGATCTAAAGAAAGCCTTTGATAGTGTCAATTGGTGCTTCCTTCTTCAAACTTTGGAGATTATGAACTTTCCCTTAAAGTTCATACAATGGATACAAGAATGTATTTCCACTGCTTCTCATGGGATTTTGATTAATGGGTGCCCTACAGAGATGTTCAAAGGGAAAAAAGGTCTTAGGCAAGGAGATCCTCTATCCCCCTACCTATTTCTTATTTGTATGGAGGTTCTCACCCAAATCTTCAAGTACAACACCTCTTCGGATCCAAAATTCAGATTCCATTCTAAATGCAAGAAAATTTCTCTTACTAGCTTATGTTTTGCAGATGATCTTATTCTTTTAAGCAGAGAAAATGTCCATTCAGTCTCCTTATTGATGAATCCCCTCAACCTCTTTAAGGAGATGTCGAGACTTTGTATGAATCCTAGTAAGAGCTTCATCATCCTCTCAAAAAGTGCTTCCCAACTCTCAAATGTTATGTCTCAACTTACTGGTATGGAAGTAAAAGATCCTCCCTTACTATACTTGGGGATCCCTATCTCTTCAAGGAGATTAAGGTTTTGTGAGTGCATTCCTTTGATTGATAAGATCCAAAAAAGATTAGGAGCTTGGGAAAATAGAGCATTATCCTATGGAGGGAAAATTCAACTTCTGAAATCAGTGATTTTATCTATGAATTCCTATTGGTGCTCTTACATCTTTCTCTCCAAAGGGCTGATATTGATGAAACAATTCTTATGGGGTAAAAGGAATGGAGAAAAAGGATTAGCTAAGGTGAGTTGGAGGACAATCTGCACACCAAGGGATGAAGGGGGGTTAGGCTTGGACTCTCTATTCAGCAAAAATAAGCTTCCAACCTCCAAGCGAATTTGGAAATTACTCAGTGATAAACAGTCCATGTGGACTATTTGGATCCATTCCTATATAATAAAGGGAGGTAGTTTATGGGCCCTCAAGCCCAAAAATGGCTATACTTGGTTCTTTAATCAGTTGCTCAAATTGAGAGAGGATATGTTTCCCCATATTCAATGTAGGATTGGAACAAGAGATAGAATCTCTCTATGGTATGATAATTGGGCAGGGAATGGACCTCTTATCCTCAATCAACTGGCCAGATCTCTTCTGGGTAGATTTCCTACGGATTCTAAGCTTTAAGCAATCATCACTAATGGGAATTGGTCCCTTCCCCCAGCTGAGGTGAGCCTGCTTTCCCTGCCTCAATTTAGAAGTCAAGTGGAATGGGATATTTACTTATGGAAAGGAATTCCTATATCAGAAATCACTACTTCAGACGTTAGGAAATTAAGGGAGAGGTCCACTGATCTGGTCGGTTGGGATAAGCTGATTTGGAACAAGTGGCTTAGGCCTAATGTGAGCTTTCTGCTTTGGCTTATTATGCTCAACAGACTCAGCACTTTGGACAGGTTGACTTTCCTAACCATCCCTAAGACCTGTATTCTTTGCAACCAGGAGGACGAATCTAGAGACCATTTATTCTTTGCCTGTATGTTCTCTAAGGAAATTTGGGCAAAGATCTCCAATCTAAGCTTTCCTGATTACTCCAATGGCAGTATTATAGATATACTACTGGATATCCCTCACTTGCAGATGGCTAAGCATGAGAAAGTGATCTTGTTACTATCGGCTGCTACTTGTGTTCAGGTTATTTGGAATTAAAGGAACAGTAGAAGATTTCGGGATCAGGCTAACTCTCTGACTTCTATCACTGAACTCCCCACTACAAGCATCAGGGAACAACTGATCATCCACCAGTTGAATCGATACTGCAGTGGTAGACTCTCTACTATATGGAGACTATAGCCTATCTGAATACCTACCCATTGTAAGCCTCAACTCACACCCCTCTAATCGCAGAACCCATAATACAATAATAAGGATCTATGCTTACCTGGATCCTCTTCCTTCTGTTGTGATCTGCCGCATTCTTCAATGTAGATAACCCAGCTCTCCTCCTCCCTTCCTGTCACAGGGGATGAGTAGATTAGTTTTCAGATCTCTGAGATGAGAGTTTTCAGAAGAGGTTATGTAGGGTTAGTCTCCAAAGACCTACCTTGTTCGACTTTCCAACCGGGGTTCACTGATTGCAAACGCCTCTTGAGTTCTGCCTCTCCACTGATTTATGAAGAACTTATGTCATGCTAAGGAACGTTTCTGAACTTGAACGATGTTTTAAGACTATTACCTGCCATTGATTTCTGCTGCATCTTGACATCCGATCGTCTCCTCGCCCTCGTCGCTTTCCTTCGCCAACCCTAATTGAGCAATGTCGGGTGATTATGTGTAAAGCCGCTAACTGCTTTACTATTTTGGTTTGTTATCGTATAATGGGCTCGTTGTTGTTTTCGGCTATGTTGGGTTTTGGACCAAGTGATTCACGATATTTCTTTCTCTTGTAACATATCACTTATTAATGAGAATTTTTTAATTTCTCAAAAAAAACTTTTTCAGAAAAGTCACTATCATGCAAGTACACGATAGTGCATTCTATCTTCTTCTTCCTTCACCGAACGACTCTTTCATTCTTTTTTTCAATCCTTCATCACACACTTGCACACTTACATGCACCACTTTATTTCACTTATATATCTTCTCAACAACTTTAAATAAATCAAAAATCTGAGATTCAATACCAACATAAAAAATTTGATTCTCATTCACACCATTTCCAACTTTTCTGCATTTCCTACCTTCTGTCTTTTTCAACACACAAGTACTTCATATCATTTCATTATCACAACCTCACTAAAAGCTACATTCCATAACATTAAACTCATTTAAAACCATTTCTACCAATACTTAACATATTTATGCATGTACAGTGACAACAACTCATGCGTATTTCACACTATCACTGAAATGCTTTATACACAATTCATGCTTGTATTCCTTTCTCAACCGTGAAACATCATCAACTTATTCACAATACCAAAAAATTTCGCTTACCTTGCTTTTAGAAAAACCACCAATAGTGAGAGTGGAAAGTAAGGTTCGATGTTGAGGGAAACTAAGCAAAACAGAAGAATAACCAAGTTACAGATCTAGTTTTTGCTTTCTAACACATGTACATACGTGTCTTATTATCCTAGTGACGGCTCCTTGCATGTATGCCTTTTGTCAACTTCTAAGACTGCCACATGTCATAATACCATTTGTCTATTTTTCCAACATTTTCCTAGTCTATAAATACTCCAAAATTTTCAGAAAAATTTCTAATATTTTCAAAAATTCAGAAATAATGCCAATAGTACCCGAATGAGTTTTCCGAAATTTTATCGCATAAAAATCTATTTTACCTAGAAAATGTCATGAAAATGTGTACAATTTATTTGTATGTGTCAAAAATACATATGCACTTATGAGCAAAAACTCAATTATGCAAAGCATAAAGTGCATTGAAATTCTTCAATTTTCTAACCCCTAACTTGGGGTGTTAAAATGTGGATCTTCATCTGTATGATCACTTCCTTGCTTGGTCTCTTTCCTTAAATGCACTCTCTTCTTAACTTTTAGATTATATTGCAATTCATTTGTCTAAGAAGAACGAGTCATACAAGACATGAGATTAGCAGTAAATTGTAAAATAACACAAAGAAATTAAGGAACTAAAATAGTTCCCTGACAACAGTGTTAAACTTTTGGTTAGGTTATCAAAGCCCTCAAAATTAATTATGATTCACTAAACTTTTGTGAGAGCGATAAAACAGTGATAAATTCTGAAGAGCCTGAAGATATAAAGGTTAATCAGGAGGATAATCATGCTGACAAATCGAGGAGGCGAACGACTAGGAAAAAAAGGAAAAAGCCAAAAAAAAGGTATATTTCCCCAAGATATCTATCAATGATCCCTTTAAAAGTTCAATGGTAAAAAAGGTAGTCTATGAGAAACAACCAGCCCTTATTAGATTACTGGAGACAAAAATAAAGACCCTCTTCTACTACAAGACCAACATGTTTTGGGAGCACAACAGCGACTCTATTCAAACCATACTTCCCACTAATGGGAGAATTATTTGCCTTTATAATGTTGGCAAGATTGCAGTAGAATTGTAGGAACAAAGTGATAAGCATCTGCACCTTCTTTGACACATTGGAGGTCAGTCACCTAAATTCGAACTCACCATCATATATGCAGATAAAATTTGTCTTTTAGTGAAGTAAATTATGGAGAGTAAGAATATTACAAATTTCTATCAGACCCGTGGCTTGTTACTGTGGACTTCAATTGCATCCTGAGTCATAAGAAGGTTGAAGGTGGAAAGAACTTTACAGTAGGAGACACTAAGAAACTTACCTCTCTACTATGTTAGGTTGAGCTGATGGATATTAGTTCCACTGGAAGATTTTTTACCTGGTCCAATAATCAACAAAAACCTACGCATATTAACAAAATTTGATAGAGCCGGTGCCAACATGGAATGGTTTCAAAAATGTTCTCAGGATAGTGTGCACTTCGATGAAAACCTCTACTTGGATCATGCATATATGCAACTTCATGGTTTATTGGAACATAAAAGGCATAGAGCCCCTTTTGGATTTTTCAATGGAGTTACTGAGATGGAGGGTTTTTTGGAACACATTAATTTGGTGTGACAGCAGCCAATCACGGGTTTAAAGCATTCTTGCTATGAAAAATTAATAGCTGGTTAGAGGAGCAATCAAGCAATTCACGAGGAGTAAATCACAGAACCTGACATCCCTTAAAGTGCAACTAACAATGGTGCAAATGGCTTGCTACAATTCTCCAATGGACACACAATTGCGGGTGACTAAAAGGAATTTGTTAAAGGAGTATCAACAGGAGCTACACCTCCAAAATTCTATACTTAAACAAAAAGCCAGATTTAATTGGCTTAGGGATGGGAACTATTAACTCCAAATACTTCCACTCAACCTTGCTAGCAAGAAGAAACCACAATAGAATAACTGAACTAAAGGACTACAGGGGACATTTACATTCAGATCAAGATGCTCTTCTTGAAATGGCCAGAAAATTTTATGCACAGCTAATGGGACCTGAGATGAATGAACAACTGACAGAAAGCATGAAAAATATTTTAGCTAGTTCAATTCGAAGGGAACTTAAAGAATTATTGATTTAGCCTTTCTCTGAACTTGAGATAAAAGAAGTTATCTTTGGAATGCACCCCTCCAAAGCATCGAGTCTTGACGAATTTACTGCTTGATTTTGTTAATATACCTGGGTTATCACAAGGACAAGGACACTCTTCTCTAAGGCTATTTTGGAGTATTTCTCTTCTAGAAAAAAAGTTTAAAGAAGTAAATAACACCTGTATGTGTTTAGTCCCTAAGAAGAAACAACCTTCGAACATAGGAGATTTTAGAACAATCTCATGTTGTAATATGATATAGAAAACTATCTCAAATCTATTAACGGACATAATGAAAAAGGTGCTTATGGAGATAATGGATTGATCACAAGATGCTTTCATTCCAGATAGATGCGTTGGGGATTATATCTTTTTATTACAAGAGTTGCTGAAAGATTACTCTTCACGTAAGAGACTGGGTAGTTGTATGATGAAAATCGATTTTCACAAAGCGTATGACACTCTCAACTGGAGCTACATTAGAATCTATATAGAGGCGATGGATTTTCAGAGAAATTTACCGAGTGGACTATGAATGTTGTCCAATCTTCTTCGATCGATATTCTTGTAAATGTCTCCCCAACTAAGACCTTCAAGAATGCTAAGGGAAGCAGACAAGGGAATCCTTTATCCCCTTATCCTTTTACCATTGCAATGGAGGGTGTATCAAGATTACTTGCCTTCACGACTCACAATGGATATTATAAATTTCATCGATCTTAAGTGTGCTGAACTTTCCTTTACTCATTTGATATTCGCTGATGACCTCAACTTATTTAGTGGAGCAGATATATCTTCCATCAACATAAAAAGCCGAACTCTAAAATTATTTTCTAAGTGGTCAAGTCTCAAAATCACTGGTGAGAAAAGTAGCATGCATCTACATCTCCTTAGACGTGAAGAATGGTGAAGAACTAGGCCGAATGATGGGGATGAACATTCAACCTCCTGCGTTACGGTATCTTGGCGTACCTATCACCACATCCAAACTCAAGTATGTAGACTGTAGTCCACTCCTTAAGAAGATAAAATTTAAGGTGAATTCTTGGCAGAATCGAAGACTATCCTATGCGGTGAGAATCACTCTCATCATTTCTGTCTTGAATAGTTTATATATTTATTGGACAACACACGTTGTCTTACCGTGGGGAATAACAAAGGAGATTGATAGGATGATCAAAGCCTTCCTTTGGTCTGGAAGCACATAATCTACCAAACCAGCTAAGGTAAAGTGGTGCGAAGTCACAGCCCCTAGGAAATAAGGGGCACTGAGTATAGCAACAATTTGGAACATGCAGAAGTGTAAATGTGCAAGAAAATTTCGTGACTTCTCACGGACAAAGAAAGTCTCTGGTCCAAATGAAATTTCTGGTAGATTGTAAAATCAAATCAGTTCTCTTGGACATTCAATGAGCTACTGAAGATGAGACAGTTAATGTACGCATTCATTCAACACTGAGTAAAAGATGGAGAAAATATGTGGTTGTGGTCTGACCATTAGCTCAAGATCAGCCCTCTTATTAACAATCCAGTCTTTGAATACCTTCGGCATAGACTGCCACTCAACTCTAGTCTCAACGTTGATTCATGATGGGGAATGGATTCGACACTTTCAAGGATTCTCTACTTTAGCTATTCACCTTCCACAATTGAGAGAGTGGACTCCTCACTCTCGAGGACTTTTTACAAATGCTCCATGCCATAACTTATTCATAAGTGAATCAGCTTTAATTCAGTATCGTGGTACAATCTCTTATGGAAATAGTCCCTTAATCCTAAAGGTTATGTTATTACGTAGTTAGCGATTAAGAATCGATTGAGAACAAAATGTCGTTGGATAAAAATTGTTTACTTTTTCATTCAGTGGTGGAGGACAAGAATCACTTTTTTTGTCTACGAATACTCCAAAACCATGTGGAACACGATCTTATATATGCTAGAAGCTGCAGACTTTACCTATCAGTACTGGGAGGATATACTGAATTGGGTGATCCACCAATGCCATGACAATGCTATACTCCCCAAAGTTGCATTCATCACTGCCATATTATGGAAGGAACGAAGTAATAGACTGTATAAACAAATTGAAGAAGACAGCACAAGTTGGCAGATAAAATCGTCAACTGGATCCGAGTTGTTCTCATTGCCAAACGAGCTGATCCCCAGCTACCTCCCCATATCAAGGCCAAATGGCACTTACGATTTGTTGTAGTGTACACAAGGCCTAATGTTTGTAAGAATTTTTATTGTACTCCCAGGAACACTGACATCAAGTGAGATAGACTAGAGATCTCTGTGGTTTTCTGAAACCTTGCAATGTTGTAATCTTGTCATAACTTTTGATATAGATTAATATATCTTTATTCATTTTAAAAAAAAAAAACCTCACAAGGTTACAACTTTAAATCCTCTTGAATCAGAATATTTAGATTTAGCTGCATATGGCTTTAGCTCCAACACCCAAAATAGAGGAAAATATGAAAGATTAAGAGAAAATTAATAAAACAAAAAGGAGAATTTTTAAAAGATGGTAAACATGTTTTGTTTTTAAAATTCTTTTCCCACTCAAAACTTAGTCTACTTTTATCTCGCAAAGATTCGTATCTAAAACAAATCCAATTCCCTACATAATAGGGATAGAAATAAGTTTCTTAATTAAATTCCAACTCTTGAAATGAATAACTGAATATAGAATTAGGCGTGATCTCCTTTTATTCTCTGCAATAATCTATCTACTTGTTTTTTTTCCCAAAAATTTGTAATTTTGACCATTAATGCTTCAATTCAATACTATCTCTACTTGCCATCTTTTAAAACAAAACAAATATTAGTTTTCTTATTTAAGCACCAAAATATAGTCAAAACAAAAGAGCTAATTTTGTTTAAGGCATTAAAATAATATCTTATCAAAAAAGGCCTCTATTTCCTAGTTTATTTGATGTCATATATGAAATAATGATAATAACTTTATCATTTGTTCCCTTTTAGAATGTCCTACTTACTGTTAATCGCATGATTCCATTATAGGTTCTATATGAAGTCCATTAATTTGAGGAATATATATTTTATTGCCTTTGCCAATAAGCAATTATCATCGAGAAAGTATCATTTTGTGATATCATTATGCATTTCTAGCACCAAAAGATAATAATTAATTTCCCTTGTCAAATTATGTCCATTAAATCAACTTTTTTTTTGGACATATTATAGTAGGCAACACACACTTCTCTACAACTAGGAGAATATGCTACTTGATTACATTTTCCTGATTTATGCTCCAAGTGAAATCTTATTCAATCAAGAATTTATGCCATCTTGCTTACTTAGCTGGCAATTTCTTCTATGCCTTAAAAAAGGTATTTGGCATATTATTTGTTTGAACTACAAAGTTTAGCCTTAACAGGTATATTTGTCACATCCTTAAGCAATATACCTGTAGCTACTACCTTCTTATGGATAAAATATCTTAGTTCAATTTTGTTAGGTTTTTACTTTTAAATGATATTAAATGTCCCTCTTGAAGTAGCATACAACCAATAAATTTATTTGATACATCATTATGAAGTTTAAATGGAAATTCAAAGTTTCCCAATTAGTTTTGAAGTAATAAACTACTTTAGTTTCTAAAAAACATATACATAATGGCCTAACCAACACCATGTTTTTTTAATACTTTTTTTTGGTAAATCAGTGATAGGGCTAATAATAATTCATAGGTCCTAAGAAAGGCTATAATTTTGACACCTTAGCAGGGTTCTCCACTCTTAATGTTACGTACCTTTTAAGGATTTATCCAAACTTGGCTTTTACTTGTCAAATACCCCATAAACTTAATAACTAACTTCGTAAGCTCATACTTCTCTTTCTTAACATACAGATTGTTCTTTTACAAGCATTCTAACATCTGTTATAAGTGGACTAGCATATTTTTCTATAGAGTTTTTTATAGACCATAATATCATCAATATATACAACCACAAAGACATCTAGAAACTTGTATAGAACATCATTAATTAAATTATATAATGTGATAGGGGCGTTGTTCAAGCCAAAAGGCATGATTATAATTCGCAAGCACCTTACCAAGATAGACATGGTTTTTGGCTCATCTCCCTCGATAATTTTAACTGACTAATAACTTGATTAGTGATCTAGTTTTAAGAAGACTGAAGCCATATCTAATATGTCCTTTAAAATAGAATATGATACTTATTCTTGATGGTTACCTTATTTAATGTTTGATAATTGATACACACTTCTAATAGGTCATCTTCCTTCTTTTAGAAAGAAAAAAGAGCACCATAAAGAACTTTTGAACATTGCAGAAACCCTGCTTTTGACAATTCACCCAACTATTTTTTCAAGTCCTTTAATTCCAGTTGAGACATTTGGTACGTATGCGGTATATGTACAAGAAGAACAAAACCTAATTTGAACTTAATTTAACAATTAATTGCCCACCCTGGTGATAGTTCCTTAACAAATTCTATCAACATCATATCTTAGTAGGATTCTATAAAATAAAAAATCTCATTTAATATTTTTAGGATTGCATTTTCCTTCATATCAACTATGGAAATAAGATATGCATTCTCTTTATGTTCTAAACCCTTTCCACCACTATTTTTAAAAAGAAAATGAGATTTGAAATTAATATTGAATTCTTTTATTATAGGATTGAAATGTCCAATAAAATAAAGGACTTATTCCTCCATAAACATGATTCCACACAAATGTGAATATATTTTATTACCTTATGCTGATAGAGGAAGTTTATACCAAGGATGACATTGAAATCATCCAATAAAATGACCATCATGTTATCTTGCTAGCCCAACCTTTAATATTCACAGTTACATTGTAAGCCATTATGTCAATATTCTTAACTTTTTCATTCACTGTTTTCAATCAATTTATGCTCTTTTTCACCTTTAATTTGAAATTAGCAACCAACTTCTCTATAATGATCATGTATGTGGCACTAATATCGACCATCACAACAATATCTACACCATTAATTCAAACTATTAGGTGTAACTAAAAGACATGAATAATGTTTACCTTATTTGAAAGATTGTTAAACAATTGGAATGGATTAACCAATTTTGCGACTTCACCTTTTGTTTCATATTCTACCGCAGTAGCATTAGTTATCTCTTGCACATGCAAAGTTAGGTTCATTGCAAATAAAATAACCAATATTCATTCTTATGCCCACTATATGAAGCCCCATTTCCATTCATCTT
>JANKOE010000003.1:23695849-23707376 GCA_026284465.1 Erythroxylum citrifolium
AATCTAACGGTACTGTACACGCACAAGTCGACTTACATGGGTACACAAGTCGACTTGTTAGTACCGAACTGGAACAAAGCGACTTACATCTCTATACAAGTCGACTTATCCCTACATGAAATGCCTTTAAAGCTTTGTAAAAAATCTTGCCTATTAATATAAATGAAATGTATTTTGGGTTTTTTTATGACCACTTTTAAGTCTTCGCGTTTCATGTGATGTACAAATGAGATTATGGTTTTGGGAAGTAGTTTGTGTCATGCTTATGTTTATTTTTGTTTTTGGGAATGGATTGATGAGGGTGGTTGAAAGTTTTTAAGTTGCTTTTAATAAGGTAGGTTGATCTTAGTTTAAGGGTTCTGCTATAGGGGTTTTCGCTGCGGCGAAGCCAAAAGTTTGTCGCGGCGTAATTAACCCGAAGGTTTTCTGTTTCTCCATGAGGCAACTTCGCCGCGGTGAAGAAAATTCTCAGGTTCACCGCAGCGAAGTTGCAATCATTCATCGCGGCGTAATTAACGAGAAGGGAACATGTGGGATTTCCCACATGTTCACCGCGGCGAAACAATAGTTCGCCGCAGCTACCCCGGCCTTGCTTCCTAAGGATTTTTCTTTTAAATTTCCAAATTCTATGTCTTCCCCCACGCTCAAGCTTCATGATACCATATCCGATGTTGGGCTCTAGAAACAGGGTCCAACATATTATGGTATCAGAGTGACTAGGTTTAGGTCTAAGTTTGCAACTAGGTTTAGGAGTATCCTAGGTATGAAACATGAAATGAACATGCATTATTTTTAAATGAACAACTTGCATTGTTTTAAATTGTTTTTACATGATTTGAAATTGTTTTATATGATTTGAACTGTTTTGCATATTTTGAATATTGTTTTGCATGAACTAAAGGTTTTCAATGGTTTTATAATGAAGGAGTGAAAATGCCACCTCGAAAGAGAACTCGAGGAGTTATGACTCGATCTAGCTCTCACCAAGGGAGCACGGATGAATCCTGTGCCCCACAAGATACTGGGACATAATCTGCTCCGGATTCTGAGGCACATATTGTGCATCATGAGGTGCATCCACCACCTCCTCCTATGCCTCAAACAAACCCTATGGATCCATGGCTCTTTCAAGCCTTTGCTCAGGCTTTCTCATATTCCATGGGTCCAGGGTCACAAGTTTTGATACAAGCTCCAGTAGATAGGAGTGGAAAGTATAACAAGCTCCGCAAGTATGGAGCGGTAGATTTCAATGGAACTACAAATCTGGAAGAAGCTGAAGCCTGATTAAAGAGGACCGAGAGAGTTTTGATTCAGATGAAGTGCTTAGATGAGGAGAAGTTAGATTATACAGTGAGCTTGCTACAGGGGGACGCACTTCATTGGTGGGAATCAGTGCCCCACAGTCAAGATATGCCTCCAATGTTATCATGGAGAGACTTTTTGGAAGCTTTCAGGAGGAAATACTTCTCAAAGGTCTATATCCAAGAGAAGGCCAGGGAGTTCCTAAATCTCACACAGAGGGACATGATTGTGAGTGAATATGTGGTCACGGTATGCGGCCAACATTATGGCAAATAAGGAGGACAAGGGCCGCAAGTTTGAGGGAGGTTTGCATTTGGGGATGAAGGAGAAAGTCCTAATCCACAACTTCTGTGACTACCAGCAGTTAGTAGACGCCGCACTCCAGTCTGAAAAACTAGAGAACATAAAGAATGAAGTGAGCAGGAAGAGGAAGAATAGGGAGCAGTCTTCTAAGAAGGGACTGAGTGCTCCAATGCCTGAGAGGAGTACAAGGAGTTACCACACATAGAGTGAAGTGGGAAGTAGTGGCTCTGCTAAGAACAAGCAGGCAAGGCTAGTTTCAGGGCAAGCCTCAACTGTGGGAGGCACTAGAAGGACGGGGAGGAGTAAATATACAAACTCCTAATGTGAGCATTATGGGAAACTTCACAAAGAGGAGTGCTTCAAGTTACTTGAAGCGTGCTTTCGAAGCGGGAAGAAGGGACACATGATCAGAGACTGTCCCCAAATGACAAGGCAAGATGGGTCACAGTTTCAAGCCCCGAGAAGAGCAGAAACAGTGGGAACTAGGCCAGACACTGAGGTGGGCAGTTCTGGAGCTATAAAGAAGGCTATTCCTCCAAGAAGGCCTAGGGGTCAAAAGCAAGCAAGGGTATTTGCTATGCCCAAAGAGGAAGTTATAGCCGCATTTGATGTTGTCAAGGGTATGGCTCAGTTATTTAATTCTGCAGTATATTTGCTAATTGATTCTGGTTCCACACATTCTTTGGTTTCTGCATACATGGCATTACATGGTGTGAATTCGATGCCTTTGATAACTCTTTAATTGTTAGTACTCCTTTAGGGAGGATTGTGATAATAAGTCGAGTATATAGAAGTTGTGAACTCTTCATTGACGGTGTTAGACTAGTAATGAACTTACTACCTCTAGACCTAAAAGGCTTAGATGTTATACTTGGAATGGATGTTATGGAGAAATATCATGCGAAGTTGGATTGTGGCCTTAAGGACGTGGAATTTGATCTGGGAAACAGTGAGAAGGTGATTTTCAGGGGGGATAGGAAAACACCATCACCAAGGATTATTTCGGCTTTGTTAGCTGACAGAATAATGGAAAAGGGATGTGAAGCCTTCTTGGAGCATGTTATGGACACTGATATGAATGAAGGGAAGTTAGAGGATTTTTTGATTATGAGGGAGTTTCCAAATGTATTCCTAAAGGACTTACCAGATTTGCCACAAGTGATGGAAATTGAGTTTGTCATCGACTTCATTCCTGAAACCGCACCCATTTCTATACCATCGTATAAAATGACTCCAACTGAGCTGAAGGAGCCTAAGGAACAGTTGGAGGAACTGCTAGAGAAGGGGTACATATGGCCGAGTTCGTCACCATGGGGAGCGCCAATTCTGTTTGTTAAGAAAAAGGATGGAATATGGCCGATGTGTATTGACTACCAGAGACTCAACAAGGTGACTATTAAAAAAAAGTATCCTCTGCCCCAGATTAATGATCTGTTTGACCAGCTGCAGGGAGCAAGGGTCTTTTCCAAAATTAATCTTAGGTTAGGCTATCATAAGCTCAGAATCAAGGAGTTTGATGTAAGCAAGATAGCCTTTAGGACTCGATATAGGCATTACGACTTCCTAGTCATGCCATTTGGGTTTACCAATGCTCCGGCTACTTTTATAGATCTTATGAATAGGGTCTTTAAGGAGTATCTGGATCAATTTGTCATAGTGTTTATCGATGACATTCTAGTGTATTCCAAGAGTGAAGGGGAACATAAGGAGCAACTCAGGATTGTGTTGCAGACATTGAAGGAGAGGGAGCTTTATGCTAAGTTCAACAAGTGTGAGTTTTGTCTTCACGAGGTGATCTTTCTTGGACCTATGATTTCGAAAGATAGGGTACATGTTGATCCGAGGAAGGTTGATGTAGTGGTTAAGTGGCATGCACCCAAGACAATGACAGATGTGAGGAGTATCTAGGTCTGGTAGGTTATTATAGGAGGTTTGTGGAAGGATTCTCCATGATAGCTGCTCCACTGACCAAGTTATTAACAAAGAATCAGAAGTTTATCTGGAGTGATCATTTTCAGAAAAGCTTTGAGGAGATTAAGCATAGATTGACAAGTGCTTCAATTCTGACTTTGCCTACAGGAGATGAGGGTTATACAGTATACAGTGATGCTTCGAGAAAGGGTTTAGGTTGTGTGTTGATGCAGAGAGATAGGGTGATAGCTTATGCTTCACGGAAACTGAAACCTTATGAGTTGAATTACCTGACTCATGATCTGGAATTAGCAGCAGTAATCTTTGCCTTGAAAATTTGGAGGCATTATCTGCATGGGGTTTAGACGAGGATCTTTACTGAACATAAAAGTCTTAAGTACTTACTGAGCCAGAAAGAGTTGAATTTGAGATAGAGAAGGTGGATTGAGTTGCTCAAGGATTATGATTTATTGATTGAGTACCATCCAGGAAAGGCGAACGTAGTGGCGGATGCTTTGAGTAGGAAATCCTTAATAGCCCATGTTCAGACAATTTATCTACCTTTACTGGAAGAGATGGCTAAGCTTAAGATAAGCTTGAAACAGGAGGAACCAAATTGTATTCTAGCTAACTTCAGAGTAGGACTGATACTCAGGGAGAAAGTTAGGGAGTTACAGACACAAGATGCAGATTTGAGCAAGCTCCGAGAAGAAATTTAGAATGGCAAGAAGTCTGATGGACTTATGACTATAGGAAATGGACTTTGTATCCCGAATGTCAAGGAAATGAAGGATGAGATACTAGATGAGGCACACAATGCGCCTTATGCCATGCACCTGGGTAGCACCAGGATGTATAAGGATTTGACAGAGAATTTCTAATGGAAAGGAATGAAGAGGGATGTAGCAGAATATGTAAGTAAGTGTCTAGTGTGTCAGCAAGTCAAGGCTGAACAACAGGCACCTTCAGGCAAGTTAAGGCCATTGTCCATTCGTGAGTGGAAGTCGCAAAGAGTAACTGTGGATTTTCTGATGGGTTTGCCCAAGACCAATAGGAAGCATGATTCCATATAGGTTATTATCGATTGTTTGACGAAGTCAGCCCATTTTCTAGCAATTAAACAGACTGATTCTTTGTATGTAATGGCAAAGAAGTACATTGATGAGATAGTAAGATTATATGGGATTCTAGATTCTATAGTTTCTGACAGGGATCCTCGGTTTACTTCGAGATTCTGGGGAAGCTTACAAGAGGCTCTAGAAACCAAGTTACATTTTAGCACTACTTATCACCTCCAGACAGATGGTCAATCTGAGAGGACCATTCGGACCCTTGAGGGAATGCTCAGGGCGTATGTGATGGATTTGAAAGGAGCTTGGGATGAGCATTTACCATTGTTCGAATTTGCTTATAATAATTCATACCATTCAAGCATTCGGATGGCTCCTTATAAAGCATTGTACGGAAAAAGATGTAGAACTCTAATATGCTGGGATGAGGAAGGAGAAAGGAAACTGTTTGGGCCAGAGTTACTTCAAATGACAGTTGACAAGGTCAATTTGGTTAAGCAACGGCTTAAAGCAGCACAGGATAGAATGAAAAGTTACACTAATGCACATCAAAAGGAGATGGAGTACGAAGTGGGTGAGAAAGTCTTTCTCAAGACATCTCCTTGGAAAGGAGTAATATGATTTGGCAAAAAGGGCTACTTGAGCCCGAGATATGTGGTTCCCTAAGAGATTGTTAAGAGGATTGGACCACTAGCTTATAGGTTGGCGTTGCTATCAGAATTGTCACAGATACATGATGTGTAACATCCCATCCCTATATTAAGGGTTAGAATTTAGATTTCAATAATGGAGAAAATAGCAATGTGAGAGTTATAAAAAAATTTGCATTTCTTGCTCAACAAAATGTCAACATTCATGTATGTGAATTTGAATCTTTGCAAACATGAAAATAATTGTACAAGCACTCATTGACATTCTGGGTATATTGAATAGTAATGCGATAGATTGAGAATTATGGTTATAGTGAATGAGTATAATGAAATGGAGTAAAAAGTTTGGAAATAGAAAAACTGAAATGTGGATTTAGTGAAGGAAGATACATTAGAGAAGTTTACTGAGAAGATATAGTATCGAATTTTTGGAACATCAGGGTCGAAAGTTAGGGCCCTTAGAAGGGAAGATGCTTAGGAGAGAAGATGTATTGCATGTAAGGATGATTCCTATGAAAAGATGTATTGTTTGTAAACACGCTTCATCTGTGATGACGTCATTCGTCTTATGAGTTACATCATCTTAAGTTGACTTTGCTTCATCTTAAGTTGACCGCATTCGTCTGCTTTTCGCATTCATCTACTTTTTGCATCATCTGCTTTCCGAATTCGTCTGCTGCCCGCTTTCGTCTGCTCTCTGCATTCATCTACTTTCCACATTTGCCTGCTCTCCGCATTCGCCTGCTCTCCGCATTTGTCTGCTCTCCGCATTCATCTGCTCTTTGCATTTGTCTGCTTCCCGCATTCGTCTACTTTCTACCATTCGTCTGCTTTTTGACTTCATCTGCTTTGTCATTTGTCTACTTTTTGGCTTCGTCTGCTTTGCCATTCGTCTACTTTCTTCTTTGTCTGCTTTTTTCTTATGTGACCGAAACTTTTTCTTCTGTACACTATTCATTTAATGCTATCCTCTAGTCCATTTTTAACCCTATAGGTGACAAAATTTGTCGTCAATGTCTTCATGAAAGATATAGAGATTGAAGTCTACTTTCAAACCATTCAAGAATGATTTCAATCTGATATTCCTAGAGAGAGTTATGCCAATTGTAAAATAGTTTCTATGTATTGTTCGTAACCTTCTTCCTGTGGTCACTGTTCATTTTGTATCATCTGGTCCAAATTTGATTCTCTAGACGATAGAATTTGTCTCCAAAGTCTTCATGAAAGTTGTATATCTCGAAGTCTCATTTCAAATAGTCTAAGAATGACCTTGATCTGACATCTCTACGGAAAATTATGCCAGTTATCCCACGATGGGTGCAATATGAAGTGAGGTCAAAACCTTGTCTGATTCTTTCAGCCATGACTTTGTTATACAACATCCAAATTCAATGATTCTTGAACCATTGGATTCAAAGTTTGAAAAAGATATATTGAACGAAATGAGGGGATCGGTTGGAACAGTGAACTAGTGTTGTTTCACAGAACATAACTTCAGTAACGGGGTCAGAAAGAATATGCAAAGTTGATCTGAAATGTTATGCTTATGGAAAAATCTAGAAAAAAAATATATTGGATTACAACTTGTGATTGTAGTGGTATCATTGAGTTTTAAACTTAAGTGTAAATTATACTTAAGTAAGTCTTAATGAAAGGAAGTGGATAACTGGCTATAAATTGGACAGGTGTCCAGGCTTTAAAGTTAAGCTTTAATAACCTTGAAAGACAAGCTACTGTCCTTGTCTTTATCCTTCTTGAAACTTCTTTCTTTAGAGTTCCTCCAACACAAAGTTTTTCATAAAATATTCACCAAAGTCAAATCTTGCTTTTCTCTATTTGTCATCACTTCCACTTTGATATTTCTTTCTTCTATCCCAACAAAAACTGAACCTCCCTGGAAACTTTTAGGATGATGTACGTGGGTGCATGAGGGATTAGGGTTACGTAATTTTGCAGAAATTGGAGCTTTAATCAAGTAAGCTTGTTATGATTATGTATTTTTTTGCATGACATGAAGCATGCATCATTAGTTCACTGCTAAATGGTTAGGAACAATGATATTCTTATTTTTGAAAATTGAGTAAGGAGATTTAGTGTGCCATACATGGTGAATTTCTTTGGATTTGATGACTAAAATTTTATGGGATAATGTTAAACCAGCTTTTGTAGTTGAATGGAAATGTGAATGAACGATTAAAATGATAGTTAGAGGAATAAATAAAGAAAATACAAAAGTTAGAAATGCAGAAAAATTGAAAGTGAAGGAGTGCAGAAAATGTGATGAAATGCGTGAGTGTTTTGGATTTTGGATGATCATGAAAAATGATAGATTTTTTATTTGGCTGTGATTTAAAGAATTAATGAGTAATTAAGTTATGAAATGAGAATGAGCATAAGATATGAAGTTTGTTACAGTACCTGGGATTGTCATTAAGCATGCATTGTATATAGTTCATTTATACATTTGTGCATAAATAAATGCTTATAAGTGTGCAATTATTAATGAGTGTGCAATGTGTGTCTTGCATAATTGGGTTGTGAAGGTTAAGTGTCCGCATTCAGGCATTTTCAAAATTTGGAAGCAAATGCTAATCTGGAGTGTACTGTAATTAGACTGAGACGGTCTCACTTTATTTTTTGCTATGTTTGAATTTTGTATTAATTGACTACTGGATGATGTTATGAATCTGAATGATTGTATTGAATTTGGACAGAAGGTTCGATGATTGTGATGATTGATTTGGATATTGAAGTGTTACTTATATGTGAATGAGATGAACTAAGCATAAATTACTTAATGATTAATGTTGTTTGAATTAACATCTGTATGTAAGTGAAAATGTGATTCTCAACTTAATGTTGAACGCCAGACTACGGTCTGATGATATGTGAATATGATTGAATGGGATCATGCAAATGTGATTGATGCATTCCATTTCATGAATGCATGAAACATAATGGAGTTGTGACCAGAGTAGCCACTGATCAGAGCTTAAAGCTCAACGAGTGGAAATGAGCTTCGAGCTCAAAAGTGAATTAGAGCCTCAAGCTCAACGTTTAATGAGTCCTGTATCCCCCAAGCGGATAAGGGACAGTATCAATGAGCCCTATATGGGACAGTTTAGGCACTCGGTCACAACAAAGTAACAAATAGAAAGTGGGTCTCATGTGCACTGCATATGCATAATATAAGTGATTAAATTGTATTGAACATGAAGTGTGAATTATGTATTACGTGATTAAGTTAGCCATCGATGATGGTCACTCATTGAGTTCGCAAAACTCATCTAAAATTTGAAAATATTTTTCAGGATCAAAAGAATACCCCGTTAGGCCAACGGGAGTATACCTACAGTATTCAAGTTAAGGATAGAGGTCGAAATCAGTTCGTGTCTGCATTGTATTTCTCTATTTTGTATTGAATTGTATATACCACAACTTTTTGTAAAAATTTGTATTCCAAAATGACTAAAGTATTTTGTATTTGTGAAATGACCCAAATGGCTATTGAAAATTTTATTGATTGTATTGTATGACTGAAAATATTTATGAGTGAAACTGGGCCCGAATTGAATATGGACTTCCGCATATGTTTGATTGTATTAAAAAAAGTTTATATCAGTTTCTGAATTGGTGAGTGCACTAGCGCGGACTCGAATCTCACCCATCGATGACGGGTTCGGGTCGTACGGGAGTGGGGTGCTACATTTATGTGGTATCAAAGCTCAGAAGTACTATCTTACATGGGCATTTTGAAATATGTGTTAAGTCACATGCATTTTTGTCATGTTATAGCAGACAGTAGCAACTAATCCCCAGTCTGAGTTGCATTCATATGAGTCACATGCATAAGCATTCCTTAAGAGTCTGAGCTATTAGAAGCACTGAGAAAAATGATGATCTTTCATAATGTGAGAAGAGAAAGGTTAAAGGATATCTAGAAATGGGGAAATAGAATATGGTTAGATATAATAGATAAAGATTATTCGCAATTGTATTGATGGATGCTTTATTAAATATGACATCAATATTACATTTTGGTGATATGTCCTTGAATTTAATATAGGTGTCAGTAGGTATATTGCTGTGGATTGATTGAGGAAAAATGATATAAGTAGAAATGATGAGATTAAAGTGTATAAGCCAAGTTGTTATAACCTTGAATGGATGAACTTGGATTTAGAATGGTTGTGTGATTATCCATATAAGAGTTTATGATTAAGTATGAGAATATATCTGTGGAACGGAGGTTTGAGTTTCATAATGGTTATGCCCTATAATTATGAATTGATTGAGAATATACATGTGGGAGATGAAATAAATGACAAATGGAAGATGAGATGATGATAGCGATATATTAAAAAGTTGTTAAGTTTAAGTTGATTTACCATTGTGAGCGCACATCTACTAATGGGATCACCATGACGGGTGAGAATACAAAGCATATGTGTATTATATGTGTGGAGATAATATAAGAAGCAATCTATGATGTATTAAATACTGGTCGGTCATAGTTCCTATAATTCAAAGTCTAAGATGAGTTAGAGTACGACGTGAAAATGCTTATAGTGATCAATTGGGAATTAATTGAGATTATTAATGATGTTCTAGATATATGATAAATTCGAGGAAGAAGAAAAAAGGACATAATCATGGCATAACCCCCAAGATCGAGGACTGGCATAAAAGGAGAAGATTTATCTATAATTAAATGGTATTAAAGTATCCTTAGCATAAGCTACTAATTGGAGAACTGACATAAATACGTCTCTAGATAAGATGTAATGATTTTGGATGGCATATACCAAGGTATTAGAGTAAATAAATTTGCTTAGTGCCTTACTGAGCCTTATTATAAAGGATTTTCTAATCATGTAAGATATGGAATGAATTGATCATATTGAGATATTATGAAAGGCTGAAATTGATCTTCTTGAGGTACTAAGAATGACTCATAAGTAATCATGGAAAATAGTTGATTGATAAGGATTCCATGAGTAGTATTGAGGATGGTATCAAGAAATCTGCTTCCAAAGAAGAATTTCACTAAGATAGGTTCAGCAAACTAGATGATTCAATTTAAGAGTGATCAATGAAGAAACAAATTAGAAATGAATATGAAATGAATCAAAAGTGAATATTGGATCCCTAGCAGAAACTCAGGCATAAGAGGCAGAATATGTTATTGAAAGTATACGCATTTTTGTTTGATGTGAAGTATTCAACTATATGATTGGATTTCTGACTTTAAGGAGACATTATTACTAATGTGAGAAGGAATTGAGTCCACATTATATTCTATGAAAATATGTTCGGGGGATACAAATTTGATATGATGAATGTGTTACAAACACAAGAAGTTAAGATTGCAAATAAATTGAAATGTGTGAAGAAACTAGTAAGAATGAACTAACATTAGAACAAGTCAATGTGAAATCACAGGAAATCAAATGAACTGAAAAAAAATGTAAACCCTGTGAGTGATGATTGTATGAATAGTTTTTGAGGAACTATAACCCTAATGTTAATTATGCCATTTAGATTTGGAGATTTTGCAGTATATACAATGGAGTTTCCCATTAGAGATTAAGATGGAATACATTGCAACATTATAAAGTGATTCTGAGTACATCGGGAAAATTGAAGCCTCATAAGCTGAATTTTGGTATATGGATTGGAACTTGCTGCAATAGTGATGATTTTGAAAGTTTGGAGATATTATATGTAGAGGAACATTTTGGATATATATATGAATATACGAATCAGTAAAGATTGAGGTAATTATTGAGTTGGAAAGGATTGAAAGGATTGCACAAATGAGTATTTCCTAATAAAGCCAGTGTTGCAATCAAGTGCATTGAATATAAAATTCAATAGCAGAATATCACAATTTTGGATTTTGAGGTTATCAAATCTAGTGCGATAAAAAGTGTAGAGTGTTGAAAATGAATATTAGTTATTGAAATTTAAAATCAGTTTTGTATAAAAGGATTCGCAACACTCAAATCGAGGATTTATAAATTGTGAATCTTATCAAGGAAATTGAAAATGAATATGAATTTTTGACTCTGAATCTGGAGAATGATATTTTGTGATTGAAATAAGAAGTATGTGTACCCGATAAAGATGATTGAGCAAAGAGATTCACTACAAAAAAAGTATACATTCTGCGACGTTTGATTGGAAGACGTCGCAGAAATGTATGACCTTTCTCGACGTTTAAAAAACGTTAGGAAAAGTGTGAATATTTATCGACGTTGTTATCCGACGACGCGGAATTGGAGTATTATA
>JANKOE010000003.1:23707476-23725640 GCA_026284465.1 Erythroxylum citrifolium
GGAAATTAAAACCCTAGCTTGTTTTCTCTTCTTTCTCTCTCTTTCATTCTTTTTCATGTTTTTCTCTCTCTTTTCTCATCCACGCATTTTGTTCTCTGGAATGTTCTCATTCACGTTTTCCCTTTATTTATAAGCAAGACAATACTTATTCTTCCAGTTATGACCTTAATGAGTCCGAAAAGTCCATTTTATCCCTCCTTATAGGCTTATGTTCTTTTAAACTTAAGTGTCTTGCCAAAATATCCTTAAACACTCTGACATAACACTTTCTAGAAGAAAGTATCCTCCATAAACTTAAGTTTCTAATACCACCGAAAACATTCCATTTGGTTCAGTGATTCAGAAGATACACTTCAAACATTTTGGACTGTTCTTGTCCAAACAGTATACTATACATAACTTCCATATGAATTTTAAACATCCTAGAAACTGAATTAGATTCCAAGTTCTTCATACCATTTGTAGCTACAGGTCTCTAGTTTTCCAAAAATAATAAATCATATCATTTCAACCTCTACTGATTTAGAAAACATCAAAATACTGAAGTATGTTCAGTGAGATAACACCAGCTCATAAGATTGAAGAACACACTCACTGTACCCGTCTCACTCTTTTCACTCAATCTCTCTCCATAAATTTCAGATAGCTTCAATTTTTGGAGGGGATTTAGAGAAAAGTCTTACAAATCCAATGGTTAAAGAATCAGGTCATTTGGAGGTCTAGAGAAGAAATTATGGTCAAAAGACTCCAACACGTTTATGCCCTCACTTGTAATGTACATGTCTCAGTGCGAATGCCATAACTTTTGCTACAGATGTTGGATTGACTTTATTTTTGAACCATTGGAAAGAGGACTTCGAGGTCTACAACTTTCATGAAGACCTTAAAGGCCAATTCTATCATCTATCTCCTGTATCGTCTCGCTTTTCTTCCGTTCACTTTCTATCGTCTTCTTTTCTTCCCTTCACTTTCTATTGTCTGTTTTTCTTCCCTTCACTTTCTATCATCTGCTTTTCTTCCCTTAACTTTTATCGTCTGCTTCTCTTCCCTTAACTTTTTATCGTCTGCTTTTCTTCCCTTCACTTTCTATCGTCTGCTTTTCTTCCCTTCACTTTTTATTGTCTGCTTTTCTTCCCTTCACTTTGTATCGTCTGCTTTTCTTCCCTTCACTTTGTATCGTCTGTTTTCTTCCCTTCACTTTCTATCGTTTGCTTTTCTTCCCTTCACTTTTTATCGTCTGCCCAGAACATCTCCACTTATAAGGATCATAACTTTTGACTCCGATATCCAAATTTTTCATACTATATACCGTTGGAAAGATAAAAGAAAGCTCTAAAACTCTCCAGAAGGCAACTTTTCTAAAATATATTTATATCAATCCCAAATTTGCCCCTAAAGTCCAAAGCCGAACTTCCCATTCATACAACAACATACTGCACAAAATTCTTAACTTCATGACAACTTTTGAGATTCTTAGAGACAGAATTGAGATTCGATGTCTTCATAGCCATACGTTTCTAGTTTAATGTAAATTAAGAAACATCTTGTTTAGACAGCTAGAGGAGAAGTTATGGCTAACAGGACGAAGCATACTTAGTAAACATTTTCCAGATCACCACCATTTTTATTTCTAAACCTTTCCTTATCACAACTCATACCAAAATCACTCTTTATACTTCTCATTTTCAATAAAGTCACATTTAATATCAATTATACCAGGAAATTGTCAATGAATGCATGTACCACTTTTTATATGAAAATATTCCATATTGATATGCATATATGCTAACATGATGCATGAACAAGAAAATGCATTGTCTTAATTTCCCTTTGAGCTCACATGCACCAAAATTTTGGGTCCTAACCCTTAATATGGGGACAGGATGTTACAATTGTAGTGGTGCATGTCTTATGGAATATGATGTTAATTTTGTACTGTGAGGATATATCCTCGAATGTGAACTTGACTTGAATGCATTGTTGTCGATTGTTTGAGGAAAGTAAGGATATAAGTGAAAATGATGAGACTAAAGTGTACAAGCCAGGTTAAAGGAAATAAAATTTTCTATGACCTTGAAAGGTTAGACTTGGATTTGAAATGAATGTCGGATAAATGTGGTAAAAGTTATGATTTAGCATAATAATATTGAGATCAAAATGGTTTTGATCTGCATCTATACTTCTGACTGGATTGAGGACATCCATATGGAAGATGAAATAAATGATAATAGGAACGTGGGATTGAAATGAAGAAAAAAAGGGAATAAAATAGTTATAAATGACCTTACAAGAGATGAATGATGTGTCGTATGAAGAAAGTTCGAAATGCGCATAAGTTGGGATTTTAGGTATGACTGTGATTAAGGAAAAGATGATGAATCCAAGGAGAGGAGTGAATGCACTCAAAATGATAGTTCTAGTATTATGAAATGATGTAGCAATAGAAAAGGCAAATTCTGATAAATTGGAGTAGAATTGATGTTAGTAAGCGTGTTAATGTGAGGAAAAAAGTGCAGGGCACAAAAGTGGCCTAACGAAAATAAGTTTCTGTCACGATCATGTTGAGACACCCCAATTGTAGGCAGGAACAAAGATAGAAGTGTTGTCTGGAATCAATTGGAATGTAAGTATCATGAGCAAATGTTATTAATTGGTTAATGGTGACATATGCCAAGGCACGAGAGTAAATGAAATTACTTATTGCCTTATTAAGCCTTATTATAAGGATGTTCTGATCATATAAGTTATGATACGAATTGATCTTGTTAAGATCTTATGAAATGTTGAAATTGATTTTCTTGGGGCACTAGGAATGACTGATAAGTAATCATGGGAAATAATTGATTGATAAGGATTTTGTGAGCAATATCGATTTGTGAGCAATATCGAGGATAGTACCAAGAAATCACTGAGCTAGGGTCAGTACATCGGATGATTCAATTTAAGAATGATCAATGAAGGAACAAATCAGTAAGAAATAAATAATGAGTCAAAAGTGAATATTGGAGTTACAGCTCTAGCGAAGACTCAAACATAAGAGTTAGAAAATGCTACTGAGAGTGAAAGCATTTCGTTGTGGTAAAGTACCCAACTATGTAAATGGATTTTGAATTCGAGGGGACACTCTCACTAATGTGTGGTGAACTTACGTCAACATTATAGTCTGTATAAATATGTTCGGGAGACACAAATTATATATGATGGATGTGTTACCAATACAAGAAGGTATGTTTGCTTATAAATTGAAATGTGTGGAGCAACTAGTATGAATAAACAGATACTAAAATGAGTTCATGTGAAATCACAAGAAATCGAATGAACTGAGGAAATTATTCAAGAAAGGGAGTTAATTGGGAAAATGAGAATAGCATATGATGATATTACTGCAATGAGGGACTAGTTACTTAAAGAGTTACCAAAACAAATTATGGGCATAAAGAGTCTTAGGTTATATCAGTTGGAATTAATAATGTCCCCGACAGTATTATGTTATTGGAGGTTTAAATGATCCAAACAAAATTGTATTAGCTAGTGACTACGAGCATAGATGGTATTGCGAAAGTGTTTGAAGAGGTGAGATGCAATTTCGAATATTTGAAGAAAAATATGTAAACCGCATCAGTGATGAATGTAAAAAGAATTTTTGAGGAATTTATAAGCCCAGTGTTAATTATACCACTTTGATTTGGAGATTTTGCTATATATATAACGAAGTTTTCCATTAAAGGTTAAGATGCAATATGTTGTAATAGTATAAGGTGATTTTGTGTATCTAGGGACAATTATAGCCACATGAGCTGAATTTTGATGCATGATTTGAAATTCGTTGTAATAGTAATTGGTTTGAAAGCTTGGAGACACTATATTTACAGAAACATTTTGGATATATATATGAATATGCAGATCAGTAAAGATTGTGGTAATTAGTGAGGTTGAAAGGATTGAAAGGGATTGTGCAAATGAGTGCTTCCTAATAAAGCTAGTATTGCAATTCAATGCATTGAATAGAAAATTCATAGCAGAGTATCATAAATTTGGATGTTAAGGTTATCAAATCTAATGCATGAATGAATGTAGAATGTCAAGCAAAAAGGGGCAAAAAGGAAAGTATTATTAGCTCTTGAAATTTAAAAATTAGTTGTGTATAAAAGGATTGACAAAGCCCAAATTGAGGGTTTAGAAATTGTGAATCTTATCAAGGAATTGAAAACAGATCCAACTTTTGAGTACATGATATTTTTGATTGGATTAAGAAGTATGTGTAATACCTGATAAAGAGACTGTTAAAGAACATACAAGAAACAATCTAAGCTATATGTCCTAGCAAGAGTACATCGAAAGAGCAATTGATGGCTAAGGATGGAAACCGAATGATTATAGGTTTGAGTTACCAATAGTCTTGACTGTTGGAGATAGGTGTATGGCTTATATTTCTGGAGTTCACAGGAACAGGAGATTAATGTACATTTCAAATTGAGTGCAGGCATGTCAATCTGGGTGATACCATTAAAAATATTGTCTAAGGTGCCATATGACAAAAAGGGAGTTGTTCGCCCCTGCATTGAAATGAAGAGGGGATAAAAAGAAGGTTGAAGGCCAGAATTGATTTGAGATAATGATGATGAGCGAAATGAATCTGTAATCGGGGTTAAGTGATCCAAGATAGTGACAAATGAGTTAAGTGGATCAACATTGAGGTTATGGAATATCGTGAGATAAATATAAGAGCTAAGTGTTCTGACACTAAAGAGATGTAAAATAGTACGCAAAAAAAATACTTTGAAGAGTATCACCTTTGCCAAGGTGCACTTAGATGGAGATAATGGTGTAAATAGGGGAAACTAAGTTTGTCATAACTTGGTCTATATGAAACTATGGTGGAAATAGGACTATGGATTTATGAGTTAGTATAAATCATAAAGGATGTTTCAGATTCATACAGTGTTATATGGATATGGTTAGGAAGTATTGTTATGATCTGATATATGTGTTATTGAGACTGGAAGTGAAAATTTTGAGTAATCCGAAACTCATCAAGGAAGTATTTAAGAAAGTGGGATATCTAAACAAGGGATTGAGAGACCTATTGATTCAACTGTAGACTTTGAAAGAAAGTATTCGAGTGGTGAAGTGATATAGGAAACGGAGAAGTATATGAGATAATAGCACCCCTACCTTATTCATTACTCAGATATTAATTTCGAGGACGAAATTTCTTTAAGGAGGGGAGAATTGTAACATCTCGTTTCCCTACAAAGGATTTGAACTCTAGAAATTTGGTACATGTGAGATCAATTAGAGAAATTAGGAAAACACATCTCATGCTCATGCATTACATAAGGTGTACATGCACATGAATAGTGAATATTTGCATATAACAATAATTGTATATGCATTCATTGACATTCCGAGTATAATAGTTAATAAATTTAATTGTTATTGAGAATTGTGATTTTGGTATTGAAAATTGATTTGGAAAGTGAAATTGTTGTTTTAGAACTTTCAGAAAATTTCCTAAAATTCCCCAAAAATTCTAAAACAAGAATTTCACTTTCCAAATCAATTTTCAATACCAAAATCACATTGTTTTGATTGTATCTGGATCTATAGGATTCCAAATGAGGTGATTTTTAAATTGGAATAACCTAGAGATATAGATCTACAAATTGTCTCAAGAAGTCGAATAATGATGCAGTCTCTAAGATATTGAATTTCTAGATGGAAGTTGCGTATAGTATCCAAGAATAGTCCGGAAATGTTTGAGGCATATCTTCCAAATTATTGAACCAAATTAAGTGATTTTGGTGTCAATAGAAACTTAAGACAATGGAGTACAACTTTCTAGAAGGAAGTGTTGCTTAATTTTGCCAATTTCCTTATTAGATTTACTATGCAAAGTAGACTCCGAAAGAGTGATTTGGAAAATTTTCTGAAGTGAATCAATGAGAAAGGAATGGAGTTTTTAATGGGTTTAGTGAGGCATAAACCTAAGTATGAATTATACTTAGTCGAGTTTTCATTTGAGAATGACTCTGTAGTGTATTAAAGGATAGATACCCGGGATTGTCATGAACATGCATTGTACATATTCTATATACACAAGTGTGCATTACATAAATGGTTAAAATTGTGCAAGTATTAATGTATATGCAATGTATGTACGACATAATGTCGATGTGCAGGATAAGCGCCCACATTAAGGAGTTTTCCAGATCTTGGAAGCAATTGCCAATCTGGAGCATACTGTGAGTAGACCGAGATGGTCTCATTTTATTGTTTGTTTTATTTGGATTTTCGTATTACTTGATTATAACTGTTTGATCAACTGAATATATGAATGACATATGATGGGTTCCGAAGAGGAGGTCCGATGATTGTGATATTTGACTTGGATATTGAAGTACTACTTGAATGTGAATTGGATGAAATAAGTGTATTGAAGTGATTGCTCAGTGTTTTCTGAATATGCCTACTGCATGCAAGTGAAAGATAGAGGTCGGGATCAGTTGCGTCTGCATTCCGTATTTTATTATTTTGTGTAAATTTGGATTCCACAATTTTTGTAAAATAGTGTTTTGTAATTATAGTGGGCCCTAAATGGGCTATTGAAATTCTATTGACTGTAGTGTATGATTGAAGATGTTTATGAATGAAATTGGGCCACCCAAATTGATTTTTGAATTTGGCATATTACGTTTGTGATCATGGTTTCAAAAAAAAATTTGTACTGAGTTTTGACTAATTGAGTGCTGTAGCATGCCATCCTCGCGGGGCACGAACTCGGATATTACCATCGATGTCGAGTTAGGGTTTTGCGAGAGTGAGGTGCTACATTTATGTGGTATTAGAGCCCAGAAATACTATCTTATATGGGCATTTTCTGAAATATGGGTCAAGTTATATGCATTTAAGTCATGTCATAGTAGACAATGGCAATTGATCCCTATTCTGAGTCGCATGAGTATGAGTCTCACGCATGAGCATGTGTTAAGTGTTTAAGTTGAGATAAAGAGTGAGAAAAGTGGTGATATGTCATAATGTGAGAAAATGGAGGTTGTGGATATGTAGAAATGAGAAATTGTATGTGATTTGATATGACAGACAAAGATTTCATACAATTGTATGGGTACATGTATTATGGAATGCGATACTAATATTGTACTGGGAGAATAGATCCCCCAAATGTAAACTTAATGTGAATGCATTGTTGTGGATTGTTTGAAGAAAAATGCGTAAACCGTAGGAATGATGTTAATTATGCCATTTGGATTTGGAGATTATGCAGTATATAATGAAGTTTCACATCAGAGATCAAGATACAATCTATTGTAACAATATAAAGTGGTTTTGTATGCATAGAGACAATTAAAGTCTCATGGGCTAATTTTGATACATGGTTTAGAATTGCTATCATAGTGATTGCTTTGAGAATTTGGAGACATTAGATATATCGAGACCTTTTGGAAATGTACCGATCAATTAAGTTTGAGAAAAAAAAGAATATAGGTGAAAATGATGAGACTAAAGTGTACATACCCGGTTAAAGGAAATAAATTTTCTATGACCTTGAAAGGTTAGACTTGAAATAAATGAATGTCGGATAAATGCGATAATAGTTCTGTTTTAGTGCGATAATATGTTTGTGATCTTGAGATCAAAATTTCTTGATGATCTAACATCTATTTCTGACTGGATTGAGGATATCCATATGGAAGATGAAATAAATGATATTAGGAACATGGGATAGAAATGAAAAAATAATAATAAAGAAGGGATAAAGTAGTTATAAATGACCTTACAAGAGATAAATGATGCATCGTATGCAGAAGGTTAGGAATGCGCATAAGTTGGGATTTTATGTATGAATGCGATTAAGGAAAAAATGATGAATCAAATGAGAGCAGTGAATGCACTCAAAATAATAATTCAATTATTGTGCAATGATGAGGAAGAAAGTGTAGGGCACGATAGTGGCCTAACAAAAATAAGTTTCTGTCACGATCATGTTGAGACACCCCAATTGTAGGCAAGAACAAAGATAGAAGTGTTTTCTGGGATCAATTGGAATGTAAGTATTATGAGCAAATATATTAATTGGTTAATTGATGGGGACATATGCCAAGGCACGGAAGTAAATGAAATTGCTTATTGCCTTATTGAGCCTTATTATAAGGATGTTCTGATCATATAAGTTATGATACGAATTGATCCTATTAAGATATTAAGAAAGGTTGAAATTCATCTTACTAAGACTGATTGATAGATAATCATGGGAAATAGCTAATTGATAAGGATTTTATGAACAATATCGAGGATAGTACCAAGAAATCTCTGAGATAAGGTCAGTAAACCAGTTGATTCAATTTAAGAATGACCAATGAAGGAACAAATCAAAAATGAATAAATAATGAGTCAAAAGTGAATATTGGAGTTACATCCTTAATAAAGACTCAAGCATAAGAGTTAGAAAATGCTACTGAGAGTGTATGCATTTTGTTGAGGTAAAGTACCCAACTATGTAAGTGGATTTTTTAATTCGAGGGGACACTCTCACTAATGTGAGGTGAACTTAGGTCAACATTATAGTATGTGTAAATAAGTTTGGGAGACACAAATTATATATATGATGAATGTGCCACCAACACAGGAAAATATGTTTGCAAATAAATTAAAATGAATGGAGAAACTGGTATGAATGAACAGACATTAGAAGAAGTCAATGTGAAATAACAAGAAATCGAATGAACTAAGGAAATCAGTCAAGAAAGGGAGTTAATTGGGAATTTGAGAATAACATATGATAATACTACTGCACTGAGGATTAGTTCCTTAAAGAATTACCAAAACCAATTATGGGTATAAAGAGTCTTAGGTTATATCTGTTGGAGTTAACAATGCCCTCGACAGTATTATGTTATTGAAGGTTAAAATGATCCAAACAAAATTGTATCAACTAGTGACTGTGAGCATAGATAGTATTGTGAAAGTGTTTTAAAAAGTGAAATGAAATTTCGAATATTTGAGGAAAAATATGTAAGTCGTATCAGTGATGAATGTAAAAAGAATTTTTGACGAATTTAAAACCCCAGTGTTAATTATACCGCTTCGATTTAGAGATTTTGCAGTATATAACGAAGTTTCCCATTAAAGAGTAAGATGCAATCTGTTGCAATAGTATAAAGTGGTTTTGTTTACCTCGGGACAATTATAGCCTAATAGGCTGAATTTTGAAACATGACTTGAAATTTGTTGCAATAGTAATTGGTTTGAAAGCTTGGAGACACCATATGAACATAAACATTTTGGATATATATATGAATATGCAGATCGGTAAAGATTGCAGTAATTAGTGAGTTTGAAAGGATTGAAAGTGATTGTGCAAATGAGTACTTCCTAATGAAGCTAGTGTTGCAATTCAATGCATTGAATAGAAAATTCAATAGCAGAGTATCACAAATTTGGATGTTAAAATTATCAAATCTAGTACCATAATGAGTGTAGAATGTCGAGCTAAAAAAGGGTAAAAAGAAAGTATTATTAGCTATTCAAATTTAAAATCAGTTGTGTATAAAAGGATTGGCAAAGCCTAAATTGAGGATTTAGAAATTGTGAATCTTATAGAGGAATTGAAAACGGATCCAACTTTCGAGTAAATGATATTTATGATTGGATTAAGAAATATGTGTAATCAATTAGGAGACTGTTAGAGAAAACTCAAGAAACAACTGAAGCTATATGTCCTAGTAAGAATACATCGAAAGAGCAATTGATGGTTAAGAATGTAGAACCGAGTGATTACATGGTTGAGTTACCAATAGTCTTGACTGTTGGAGACAGGTGTAAAGCTTATATTTCTGGAGTTCATAGGAACATGTGATTAATGTACAATTCAAATTGACTGCAGGCATATCAATCGTTATCATGACGATACCATTAAAATATTGTATAAGGTGTCATATGACAAAAAGGGAGTCATTCGGCTCTACATTGAAATGAAGAGGGTATAAAAATGGTTGAAGGCCAAAATTGATTTGAGATAATATTGATGAGCGAAATGAATCGGTAATAGGGGTTAAGTGATCCAAGATAATGACAAATGAGTTAGTGGATCAACATCGAGGTTATGGAATATCATGAGATAGATATAAGAGCTAAATGTTCTGACACTAAATAGATGTAAAATAGTACACGAAAGATGAAATACTTCGAAGAGTATCACCTCTACCAAGGTGCACTTAGATGGAGATAAAGGTATAAATCAGGGAAACTAAATTTGACATAAATTGGTCTATATGAAACTGTGGTGAGAATAGGACTATGGATTTATGAGTCAATATAAATCATAAAAGATGTTTCGGATTCACACAGTGTTACATGGATATGGTTAGGAAGTATTGTTATGATCCGATATATGTGTTATTGAAACTGGAAGTGAAAATTTGAGTAATCTGAAAATCATCAAGGAAATAATTAAGAAAGTGTGATATCTAAACAAGGGATTGAGAGACCTATTAAATCTATCAACTGTGGTCTTTTGGAAGAAAGTATTTGAGTGGTGAAGTTATACGAGAAACGGATAAGCATATGAGGTAATAATACCACTGCCTTATTGATTAATCAGATATTAATTTCGAGGACGAAATTTCTTTTAAGGAGGGGAGAGTTGTAACATCCTGTTATCCATGTTAGGGCAAAAACAATAAATGAGAGAAATTCCTGAGAAAGTGGGAAACACATTTCATGCTCATTCATAATATGTCATACATATACACAGGAATAGTGAAATTGTTGCACATAAAAAGAATTGTACATGCATTCATGAATAATTCCAGGTATATCTTCCAATTTAATGACCTAAATTGAGTGATTTTGGTATCTATGGAAAGATAAGACATAGAGGAACACTTTTCTAGAAGAGAGTTTGACCAAATTACATCAGTTTCTCTTTCTAATTGAATGTGAATAGTAGACCAGAAAGTGTGACTTGGAAAAAAGTTCTGAAGTGAGACAATGAGAAAGGAATGGAGATTTTAATGGTTTTAGTGAGGCATAAACCTATGTATAAATTATACTTAGATGAGTTTTGAAATGGGAATGATTTTGTAATGAAATTAATGGTAAAATACCCGGGATTGTCATGAATATGCATTGTACATATTTCATTTCATTCATGTGCATTATTAAACACTTATGATTGTACAAATTGTGATGTATGTGTATCTTGCATAAATGAGTTATGCAGGCTAAATGTCCGCATTCAGGCGTTCCCAGAATTTGGAAGCAAATGCTAATTTGGAGTGTACTGTGAGTAGACCGAGATGGTCTCATTTCATTGTTTGTTATGTTTTGAATTTTTACTGATTGACTATTGAAGTACTATTTGTATGTGAATGAGACTAAATAAGTGTGCATAATATGATTGTTAAATGCCGAACCCCTGTCTGATGACAAATGCGTTTTGAATGTGCATTTGCACATAAATGAAAAGTGATACTCAACTCTAATGTTGAATGCCGAACTACGATCCGAGGATATATGAAAGTGGGTGAATGAGGATCATGCAAATGTGACTGATGTGTTTCTTTTCATAAATGCATGAAACATAATGGCTTTTGTGACCAGAGTAGCCACCGATCAGAGCTTAAAGCTCAACGAGTGAAAATGAGCTTCGAGCTCAAAAGTGAATCAGAGCCTCAGGCTGAACGTTTAATGAGCCATGTATCCCCTAAACGGATAAGGGACAGTTATCAATGAGCCCTATATAGGACAATATAGGCACTCTGTCACAACAAAGAAACAAATGAAAAGTGTTGCACTGCATATGCATAATATGAATGATTATATCCAATGAATGTGAAGTGTGAGACGTTGTGAATGGGTTTATGTGTTATGTTATTTGGGTGAGCCATCGAGGATGGTCACTCACTGAGTTTGCCAAACTCATCCAAAATTTACCAATATTTTTTAGGATCAGAAGAATACCCCATTAGGCAAACAGGAATATACCTACTGCATACAAGTCAGAGGTAGAGGTCGGGATCAGTTCACGTCTGCATTGTATTTCTTTATTTTTGTACTAAATTGTAATTTTTTTGCAAATTTTGTATTAAGAAATGTATTTTGAAATTATTATATAATGTGTATGCAAATACAATCATGTTGTATTGACATAATGATTATGGGTGTTTTGTTTTTGGAATGGGCCTTAGTGATAAACAAACTATTGTTGATTTGAAAAATGTTTATGGAATAAAGTGGACCCTATTTGATGATTGATTTCCACATATTATGCTTGTGATTGTGGTTTTAAAAAAAATTATATATTGAGTTTTGACTAATTGAATGCTCTAGCATGCCACCCTCGCGGGGCACGGACTTGGTTTCTTCGTGTTCTAAAAAATACAATTAGGTCCTAAGCAAATATAGTAACTAGAGGTAGAATAATGATCATCAGAGCAATTGGATAAGACAGTATTAAAGTAGATAATATGAGGGTTAAGGCTTTGGTTAAGTGTAGGCCTTGAGAGGTTATCGATTATAAATATTAAAGAATATGTATAACAATAGTCTAGTAAACATCGGTAGGGCAATGAAAGAATTGTGAAACATTGTTAACGACAAATTAAATATCAAGAGAAGTAAGGTAAAGGTATAGAAGAGCACCAATAGTACTGCAATATTTAGTATTATCAAAGAAGTGAGTATAAATAGAGTTAAAGTAGGAACCATGGGTGTTCTCACATATTCTAAATTTGTAAGATAGGTATGAGTGAAAAGATCTTTAGTGTATTTTTATTATGTAAAGAGAAGGCCCTTTAGTGTGCATGTAGCTTCTAAGGAAGTAAAACCATGATTCTCACTTCAATGGCACAATTATTTATGCTTACAATCCACCCAAAATCTAAGCTTATGTTATAAACCATCTTATCAGTATATCCACCTCAGTTGCAAGCTAATTGAGACAGGTTCTGAAATTGCAATCACTATTATATATGCATCCAACTTCGAGTTCTAAAGAGTTAAACTCTAGGAAGAGTTATACTATATTCACTCTTCAATAAACAGACCTTGGTTATTAGCTGAGGATTTGAATTATATTCTGCACCCATCTGAAGCTCAAGGGGATAGAATTAATATATTCAACACTGGAAAGGAGTTGGGAAATGCTATTTCCAAACTAGAATTGATAGACTAAAGATTAGTTCGAAATTTATATGCCTAGAGTAATAAGAAAGCAGAAAGTTACCATATTAAAAAGAAGTCACACACGGTCTTTATAAACCACCTGTGGCTGAATAAATTTCTAGAATCTTATGGATTCTTTGGCCCTCCCTTTTATCTGATCACTCAAGTATGAAGGTGTTGAACTTAAATTCTCTACCTCCCACCAAATCTCCATTTAGATTTATCAACTTCCTTACTAATAAGGATGGATTTATGGATCTTGTACAAGAAATATAGAGCTCTAGCATAACAAGTTGTAATGCATACTAGTTAATGAGGAAACTTCAACTTCTCAGGGGTAAGCTTAAACGTTTTCTCACTTTTGGATATTATAATACTTCTGCTAAATTGTTGGAGGCCAACATGGAATTGAGACTTGCTAAGGAAAGATCTTATCTTCACCCTGATAATGTTGAACTAAGAAATGCTGAGAAATGTAAGCTTAAAAAGTATACTAAGGCTTTTCGAAATCACAATACCTTGCTGATGCAAAAAGGAAGGTTAGTGTAGCTCAGGGAAGGGGACTTAATACTAGATTTTTCCAGAATTTAGTCTTGGCAAGGAGAAATGCAAATAAAATAACCTGTCTTCAAGATCCCGATGGTAATATGATTATAAATAGAGATGATTTGAGGAGAATGATCTTCAATTACTTTCAAAAACTTGCTAGGAGTTCCAAACTCCCATGACTCTTCCAACGTGGCAGAACTTGAAAGTATTATAGGCCCCTCTAATCGTCTCCCATAAGAGGTTTTAAACAAGTTGTTACTTCCTGTTTCCACTTAAGAAATTAAGACTATATTATTTGGTCTCAATCCCCTGAAAGCTCCAGAGCCAGATGGCTTTAATGCTCACTTTTTCATAAAACATTGCTTATTACTGGCAATTTTCCAATGAATACAGTGCAAGAATTCCTTAGCTCTAGGAAAATCTTAAAAGAATTAAATGCCACTCATATTTGTTTGTTCCCTAGACATCTTAATGCCAATTGTGATTACCTACATATCTCATAGTGCAATATTGTCTATAAAGCCATATCCAAGATATTAGCCAACAAACTTAAAGAAACATTGGTATACTTCATTCATTGTTCTCAAGGAGCTTTCATACCGGGTAGAAAATTTTCTGATAATATACTTCTTGTTTAAGAACTGATGATAGAATATACTTATGGCAAAAATATTAAAAGTTGTGCTATTAAGATTGATTTTTCTAAAGCTTTTGATAGAATAAATTAGGATTTCATTCTAAAGTATTTAGTGGTTTGGCTTCCCCGACCTATTTATCAAATGGATTCACACATGCATCTGTACCTCATCTTTTTCCATATTGATCAATGGTTCCCCCATCAGACAATTTCAAGGCTGCAATAGAATTAGGCAAGGCAACCCCATTTCTCCCTACCTTTTTACGATAGTTATGGAAGTTTTCAATGTAATTATCAATCACAATAGGAATCTAAACTTCTTTTTTTCATCATAAATGCAAAGAATTGTCTCTTAATTATATTTTACAGATGATCTACTTTTATTATGGGGAGCTTATCATAAATCCATCTCATAACTTTCTCTCATTTTCAGTAGACTCTCTATTCTTAGTATTAACTTAAATAAGAGCAACATATATTTCTCTTCAGATACTCACAATTCTAGAAGTCTTCAATCTACCTTTAGGCTAAGGGTGCATAGTTTACCTCTCACTTATTTGAGGGTTCCTATCTCTGCTAATAGGCTAAAGTAAATAGAAAAAGTCATCAACTTTTGGCAAAATAGAGCTCTTTTCCAAGTTGGGAGAGTGCAGTTGATCATCTAAGCAGTTAATAATCTATACACCACTGGAGTTCCCATCTTCTCTTGCCTAAAAGATTCATTAAGGAGGTGGAGAAATGTATCAAAAACTTTCTATGACTTGGAACGTGTGACATTTCTAAGGGTGCAAAGGTTAAATGGGAACATCTTTGCTGGTCAAAAAAGGAAAGGGGATTTGATCTAGCTTCTATTTCAACCTTTCAAACAATATAGATTGTAAAGAGGGTTTGGAGATTATTTAAGGACAAATAATCCCTTTGGAGTAAATGGATCAATGAGCTTTATCTCAAAGAAAGTTGTCATAGACAGATCATGGAGAGGAAAGAGCATTCCTAGTTCTTCATTCAAATCTTAAGGAAAAGACAATTGGTGTACCCCTTCGTCAATATTCATATGGAAAATGGAAATTATACTTAGTTTTGGTTTGATAATTGGACCTCCTCTAGTTTATAGCATCATTGAAAACAACTCTTGCCATTTTCAAGGTAGAGGATTTGAAAGTATCCAAATCTATCTACCAATTTATCAACCTAAATCTTCTACCACATACAAGCAATTTAGAATTTAAGTTCCAATGGGGTTTTCTCAAATTCCTTTTACATTAAGGCTCTCAAACCTCATATCCTAGATATATCATGGTTAATGTAGTATGGAAAGCATCCTTGAAGCCCAAAGCCTCATTCACAACTTGGATTATAGCTAGAGGTAGGTTAAAGACAAAAGACAAGATTCATAGCTCTATTATCGCTCTTTGTTAATTCTGCAATATTAAAGAAGAAAGTATAGCCCATTTATATTTCAAATGTGAATTCACGGCCTCTATTTAGGCTAGCATTTAGCACACCGTAAACCAATATTGCTTTGAATATGATTGGAACAGGATTCTTAAATGGGCTGAAGCAAAATATCTTTTTATAAGGAATGACAAAATCTATTTAAGCCTTAGCCTCAATTTTGCAGTTCATATTATCTAGAGGGAAAGAAATCAAAGAATTCATTAGCATAAGAGAATTGACAAGTACACTTTTATTCAAATTTTACATTGCTAGATTAAGGAAACTTTGGTAGCTCATCAAGTGATTGATCAACTAAGCTCTCATATTAGAAGAAGGTGGAACCTTTAATTATATTTTCCCCCTGAAATCAACTATGTTGTTGTATCTTATTTTCTTTGGTTCTTATTGTATTATCCTCTTTTGATGCCTTTCATGGCTATTAATGAATTCCTTTTTAATTTAAAAAAAAGTACAAACGAAGTAATAAAGAGATCTAAGGTCTTTGATGGAAAAGTTGTTGTTAAAGCCATGAATGAGAGAAGAGATGAAAGATTGAGAAAAACATGTAACTAAGATATCATCCATGTAAACTAAGAGGAATATGAAGTTAGTGAGGGTAAAATGAATGAGTTTAAAATCTTGATAGAGTAAAGTTGAGGTCAAGAAATTCCTGACACAATCAATGAACCAAGCAAGAGAGCGTCCTTAAGACCATAAAGAACTTTTTATAGACAACAAACATGATGAGAATAATTGAGATCAACAAATTTAGGTGGTTAAATCATGTAGACAAATTCTTGAAGATTATCATGGAGAAAGACATTATTTACATCAAACTGGTGAATAGGCTAGTTTTTAGTTAGAACTATTACGAGGATGATGTGAATAGTAGTTGGTTTGATAATGAGATTATAAGTGTTAGTGTAGTCAATATCAGGAGATTAGTAATATCCGTTAATAACTAGCTGAGCTTTATAATGGTCTATAGAGAAATTAAATTTAAGTTTAGTGTAAAAGACCCATTTACAATAATAATATTGATATTAGGTGGAGGAGGAATAAGGATTCAAATTTGATTGTGATGAAGAGTTTTGCACTCAGGTTGCATAACTTGATGCCAATGAAAGAATTTTTTAGTTTAGGTGAAAGAATTGAGATCAAATTCTTGAGTAGAGGTATAATAGGTGACATGGTCAAAGAAGTATAAGGAATACATGTGTTTTTCTCAAATTGACCATTGGATGTTGATGTGTTAATAATAGTAAAGGTGATAGTGGATTTAATATAGATATAATTTGTGAAGGTATAGATTGTATAAATAAAGATAAAGATGGTGGAATGAAATGTAATGACATTTGAACGACGAAAGTTGAAATTTTAGTGGTAGAAGTAGTGCGTGTTTGAACATAAGATATCTATGTTTAATAAAGCAAACATGTTGGGAAATGTAAATTTTGTTTAGAGATCAAGGCAACGGTAACCTTTGTAGTGAAGTAGATATCCAAGAAAAATATATGGTGTGGACTTGGGAATGAATTTTTAAAATATTTTAGGTCCTATAAGAAGGAAGCAGTAACATCCAAAAATATGAAAATGGGAAATGTATAGGAAGAAAGTTTATTATAAAAACAGTAATGGAAAAGGTTTAAAACAAAAAAAGGAAGAGAGGCATGAATAAGAAGTGTAAGATTAATTTCTAAAATGAGTCGAATTTTATGTTCAACAAGTCCACTTTGTTAGGGAGTGTAAGGGGAAGAGATATGATATGAAATTTTAAAAGTGTTAAGGTATTGAGAGGAAGGGCCTTCAATGTGTTAATTATCTCCATCATATTTCAAAATGTAGATAATTGTGGAAAACATGTCTCCAATATGAGTTTTGAAGTGTTGAAAGTGGTAATGGAGTGTTATTTATGAGTTAAAGGGTAGACCCATTTGACATGACTAAAATTGTTAATAAAGATAATGAAATAACGATACCCATATAAAGAGACATGTTATGAGGTCCTAAATATCACAACATATTAATTATAAAGGCTTCATAGACACATGAGATAATAAAGAAAATGAAAATCAAGTACGTTTACTTTGAGTGCATTAAGTGCACGAGTTTATTATATAAGGCCTAATAGATTAAACACTATACAAACAAGTAAGAATTTATTACAAAGATGTTCAAGATAATGGCGTTAGATGTTAGAGGAAATATGCAAAGTTGTGAGAGCGATATGATTATTAAAATTTCAACGGATCTACATAGGTGATGTTTTACCATAAATGTGATAGAATTTTATCATAATTGTGGACTAGCATAATAAAATATTGTGTACAAATCCCGATTAATTAGATGTCAATGG
>JANKOE010000003.1:23725740-23741219 GCA_026284465.1 Erythroxylum citrifolium
TTATCCATCTGATTATTGAATACAGTATGTTGCAATTCTAGGGTTAATGATTTGTGTTGATTAATTATACAATTAATTTAGAATTTCGTGTTTAATTTTCTTTCAAAATGTTGTTCGTGAGAAGTGGTATCTTGGTTCTTAAATCTTTTGCATTATAACCAAAAAGGTCAAACTTAATATAACAAAAATTATCTTTGATAAAATTGACAACAAATAAAAGATTAGCATTGAGTTATAGGAAAATTAAGATATCATGAAAAAAAAGAGAGGTTTAGGGTGTGTAGGGATAATTGATGTGTCAATAGATATAACAGGAAGAGTGTTATTGATACTGATGAGCACTTAGTTATGTTTTTCATATAGTTTTAAGAGTTCAATGATTTATGAATCAAGAGTCATATAAGAAGCTGCGTTTGTGTTTGGAAACCTTTAGTCATGTCATTTAACTTAAGTTAGAAGGTTCATTATGAAGCTTCATGGCAAAAAAATTAATTTCAAGGTGATTTGAAGAGGTAGGTTGAGCATTTTGAGATTCACAATACCTAAATCGACATCTTATAGCAGTATGACCTCATTTTTAACAAATTTGGCATTTGGGACGGTTGTTTGTGTAATTAGGTTGAATATGTGTTGGGTTGGTTAAAAGGCATTGTCAAAATGAAGGTAGGTTATGGATTGGGCCTGATTGTTTTAGTAAATTAGAATTTTGACTCGACTTAAAAGATAAAGCAGTGGGATATTGAAAAAATTAGATATTAGTGTTTAGTGAGTTTAGATAATAGGTACATCATCCTTTGCTGTTTTTATAGTCAATGATACAAAATTAGAGTTAAGACATAATAGGCTTTAAAGGTTGTGAAATGCAATTGTCAATATAACCAAATGGGAACAGATCTTTTGTTCCAAATTAGTGTGTGTCCCCTGTTCCTAAGTGATTCTAGCCGTCCAATTTTTGTGGGTCCTATTTATTAAATGGATAAATTTTCATGGAACAGAGTAGGCACAGAGTAATGGGAGCAGGTGATTTGATCTTATAACCAAATAGGTAACAGGATAGTAGTATTGATTGTACCTGATTTTTTCAAATCAAACAATTGCTTACATCTAAGGTGATGGTGATGAAACTGGTTAGGTTGATAATTGAGAGTGTTATTATTGTTGGTATTTGAGTTGTAGTAATTGGTGCTAAATTTGTAGTCATAGTATTGATGAAAAATATTGAAAGTGTGAGTGATTGAGAAAAAATGAGTAGTAGTCTTTTAATACTATGAAAGAGTAATTTATAAATTGTGTTTTTATTAATGAAAGAGAACAATGTATATAACCTATTTATACAATTTTTGTAAAATAGAAAGAAAATTATCCTATCATAATTATATGATCACAATTACATAATTATAATACTAAAAAATTATGCAAGAAAATAATATGAAATGGTTAAAATTGTGAAAATAATTCTTCAAAATCTTCATGTATTATTAGATAGTCTTCAATTAAGTTCATCTACAGAATAAAATAGGGTAAAGAAATGGGAACTCCTATGTGACTTAATTAACTTTAAATTTTTTAATTTTTAAAAACATTAAAAATTTCTTATTATTTTTGTTTTTTTAAAAAAATTCTCTTAAACTTTGAAAAATAGGTAACAAGAATAATATATGCAAATCTATCAAATGTTGTTAAGATAGTAATTCAACCTAATTCTTAAATCTAATTCAAATTAATTGTTGATTGAAATTAATTGAATTAGACTCAAATTAATAGTTTATTATGATTATCTTAAATTATTTGTTTGAATCAATTTTAACTAATTTGAGTTAAATTTGAAAGTTGGGTTGAGTCATTATATTATTAACATTTAATTGGTTCATATTTGTTATTTAAATCACTTATATTTCATTTTTATTTTTAGAGAAGATGTTTTTTAAAATATAATTTGAAAATTTAAAACTTATTAAATTTGGTTAAATTACGGACAAACCACATATCTTTTATACCAAGAAAATTATTTGAATGTTGGATCATATATCAACTGTACAACACTTGTCTTTCTATGAAAATGATCCAATTGATAGAATATAAGGCGATATAGAAAACATTGAAGAAACTTAAACCAAGATCGCCTAAACTTATTACGTGCATCTAGGACATACGGCTATATTTTGTCTAAGTGTGAAGTTCATATTTTGTCTAAGTGTGAAGTTCATAATATTTGGAAGTTTGAGCATAACAGGAGTTGAATATTAATGTTGTTGGAAAATAAAATATTATCATTTTAAAAGTATAAAAAAAACCACACTAAAAAGATACAAGTATTCGAAAAGAAGATAGATGAGCTATGATAATAAATACAAGACCTTAGACTCAAAAGGTGGAACGCTCACCCTAAGCGTCCTCACACTCCGGCCCGCGTGAGGGAGGTAAATTACGGTCTAATCTTAGCCAACTTTATAAAAAGACAGCCTAGTGTTTGGTGCGCTGAAGAAGGAGTAATAAATACAAGACCTATAAGCTTTAATATGTTTTGTACCAGTCTATCTTGGAACGAGCTTTTGAAGTCCAACGTTGAACTATGGACGTTTTGGCTACGGCTACGGGGTAACAGTAACACTAAACATCATGGTATCGTCAAATGAGGCACCAAATATGCAAACTGGTCAGCGATGGGCATTACAGAGAAGCCATTGCCTTGTACTCCCAACTTCACTCCATCTCTGTTTCTCCTCGAAAATTCACCTTCCCTCCTCTTCTCAAAGCATGCGCCAAGCTCAAATCACCCCTCCAAGCCCAAATTCTTCACACCCACGTCATCAAAACTGGCTTCCAGTCTCATTTATATGCTGCCACTGCTCTCTCAAACTTGTACTTGAAACTCAATCTCTTGCACGATGCTCATAATATACTCGATGAAATGCCCGAGAGAAACTTGATCTCATTTAACGCGGAAATTTCCGGGTTTTCGAAAAATGGGTGCTTTAGAGAGGCTTTCTCGGTGTTTAGAGAGGTTGGCTATGGTGGGTTTAGGCCAAACTCTGTTAGTATAGCTAGTCTGTTGTCTGCTTGTGATAGCGTTGAGAATTCTATGCAAGTCCATTGTTGGGCTGTAAAGTTGGGCGTGGATGTTGATTTGTACGTTGGTACATCATTGGTTACCGTGTACTCTAACTGTGATGAGATGGTATTGGCTAGAAAAGTGTTTGAAGAGATGCCTACTAAAAGTGTGGTGAGCTATAACGCTTTTCTTTCAGGTCTTTTGCAGAATGGAGTGGCTGTTGCTGTATTGGACGTGTTCAAGGACATGAGGGAGCGGTCAAGTGAAAAACCCAACTTTGTTTCCCTGGTTTCTGTGATTTCTGCTTCTGCTAGTCTGTTATATCTTCAGTTTGGAAATCAAGTTCATGGTTTTGCTATGAAAACTGGGGTTGGTTGTGATGTGTTAGTTGCGACTGCACTTGTAGATATGTATTCTAAGTGTGGTCGCTGGCAATTGGCGTACGGAGTGTTTAAGGAACTGAACGGTATGAGGACGTTGATAACTTGGAATGCAATGATAGCTGGGATGATGTTAAATGGTCAGAGTGACCACGCTGTTGAGTTGTTCGAACTTTTGAAATCTGAAGGTCTGGAACCTGATTCGGCAACATGGAATTCAATGATAAATGGGTTTGTACATCTAGGGTTGTGGACTGAGGCATTTGATTTCTTTAAGAAAATGCAATCTTATGTGAAAGTCCCCGACCTAAAGTCAGTTACAAGTCTATTACGAGCTTGTGCATGTTTATCCACCGTGCAACTTGGTAAAGAAATCCATGGGCATGCCATTAGAACTCATATTAGTGCAGATGAATTCTTGGCAACTGCACTGATCGACATGTATATGAAATGTGGGTATTCTTCTTTAGCATGTAGAATTTTCGATCAGTTTGATATAAAGCCTAAAGACCCGGCATTCTGGAATGCAATGATCTGTGGGTATGGGAAAAATGGTGAGGATGAGTCTGCATTTAAAATTTTTGACCAGATGCTGGTGCTAAAGATTAAACCAAATTCAGCAACTTTTACTAGTCTTCTTTCAGCGAGCAGTCACTCAGGTCAGGTCGAAAGGGGCCTGCAAATTTTTAAGATGATGAAAGAATATGGCTTGAATCCAAGTGCAGAGCATTTAGGTAACATTGTTGACCTTTTGGGGCGATCCGGTCGGCTGATTGAAGCAAGCAAACTGATCCAGGAGATGCCTGAGCCTCCCGCATCTGTATTTGCTTCATTGCTTGGTGCTTGTAGGCATTATTCCAATCCTGACCTAGGAGTAGATATGGCTATGAAGCTTTCAGATTTAAATCCTGAGGATCCAACCAGTTTTGTAATTCTGTCAAACATTTATGCGGGGCTCGGAAGGTGGGATGATGCGGAAAGAATTAGACAGATGATGAGTGATAGAGAGTTGAGAAAACTCCCAGCTTATAGTTCAATTGGTGTGACGTAATAAGCGACTATATCCATGATAATTGATAAAACAGCTCTAGTTCCTGTCTTTCCGATTATAACACAGTCGATATTTTGTTTGCAGAAGACCAAAACTAGTCATTAAAATGGTTGGGAGGCTCTTAAAGTGAAATAAGAAATCACATATCCAAGCTTAATGGCACCAACTACATTCTCTTTAACAGGAAATTAGATCCTGTGAACTTAGTAGCTAGACAGTGGATGGATCACACCGCCAAGAGTTGTGAGAGCGCATTTTTTGGGGGCATTACAGGCAAAAATTCCCGCCCCGATAGGGATCCGATATTCCCCGACTCGAACGGGCGGGTATGGGGGCACATTTTATCCCGAATAAACGGGGTAGGGGATGAGAATTTTTCTCCATTTATATTCGGGGCGGGGATGGAGATTATAGTCTCCATCCCCAATAGGGACCCGCCCGTTTATAACCTATTTTTTCCAATTTTCCTACTTCTCTCGGCGCCTCTAACAAAACAGACAGTTACTTTCCTTCTACTTATTTTTGTCCAAACAAAGGCTAATTTCACAGAAACGGCTTTCAAAGAATCGTAGGTTTCAAAATCAGTTTCGGAACAACCCCAATTTCATCGTCTCCTGGTAAACTAATCACCTCTTCTCTTTTCATCTCTACAGCACTCGATTACTGTTAATTTTTTCAGTTTACCCTAATTCACAACGTGCTCTCTCTGCTTTTTTCCTCTCTCGTTTCATTCTACGTTTCCTCTGCTTAAGGTTGTTGGAGTCTGACCCTTTTAATTTCTGGTACAAATTGCTAGATCGGTCGGGTTTTCCTTGTTTTTCTTTGTTGGGTAAGCTCCTTATATTCAACGATCGGTTAGGGATAGGATGAGTATAGCTTATGGGCAGTACTTTGTTCCATTTCTGTTCTTCATTCGTTTCTCGTTTTGTCCTTTCGTTTTGATTTAAGCTGTGAAGCAAAACAAACGTTTTCAGATGAAGGTGTTTGTCTTTGTTTAAATTTGTTAAAGCTTTTCTCTTTTCTCTTATTTTTGGTTATCAGCTTTCAACTTTCTCGTTGTTTTATTTTTGTTATCAACAAAGAAGTTTGAATCTTTAGTATTTTTATTTCTGGGATTTCGACTGTAACTTAATTTCAGAGACCCTTTTTGCTAGGGAAATCCCATATTCCCTTCCCATTTTGAAGATGTGGTTCACCGGTAACTTAATTTCAGAGACCCTTTTCGCCTCTTCTTCTTCTTCCTATGGTTTATGAAGCCTTTCTCTTTCTTTATTTTTTCCATATTCTCTATATGTATTTCATTACTAGTTTTAAACAAGAATTTACTTATTCTGTAAATCTCACATGGAACCTGCATGTGGGTATATCTGGTGATTGATCCCTGTTATATTTTTGTATTTTTAGGTTTTGCATTTGGGTTGTTAACATGGCAGGAAGATCCACAAATATAATGTTCGATGACATTTTTGTTGTTGACAAATTGGACCCCGATGGTAAAAAGTTCGACAAAGGTATGCTTCGACCTTTCTTTGCCTTAAACTTGGAAAATTCTTTGTCATGGGTTTAGCACTACCAAATAGAAAGCTGAAGACAGTATCTTATTGTCGAAGCTCATTTTTTCATCTCTTCCATGTTGTTTTTAGATTTGTATTCTTTCCATACTTGTACAGTTTTAGGATACATGATGGTTGTGTGCGATATGCTTGAGTATTTCTTTGAGGGAGCTACGTAGATTCTAAAAGAATCATGAACTGGTGTTGGTAAAAGCTACTCTGCATTACAGACTCGCAATTCATGTTCCTTTGCAGTTTCCAGGATTGAAGCACGCAGTCAAAACTGTGAGATGTTCATGCACTTGGATGTAAATACAGAGATATATCCCATGGCTGTTGGTGATAAATTTACAATGGCGTTGGCTCACACTCTAAATTTGGACGGAACACCAGATACAGGCTATTATACTCAGGTACTATTGTTGCTGGAATATTTTTAATGTTGTTCACTGATATTCTGTACCTCCCCCATGAAATGAGATATGAAGTTGCACAAATGCACGCACACGTGTCTCCGTGTATATGCTCGTGTTGGGATATTTAGAGATAAACAGTTTAGTTGAATGCAGTTTTAAACCTCCTATCTCTTTTCAAGCAGTTGAATTCTTGAACTCTTTCCCCATTACATTAGTTTTTCACTAAACAAAGACTTAATTTTTTAGAACTAACTTGTGCTAAATTCTTTCAATGTGATAAAATATAATGAATACCGGTAATTTGTTGAATAGGAATCATAAAATAATGAATTAAGTCATTTAAATTCATCTTTTATAGCATATTTATCAACTGCTATATTCTTATGACATCGATGCCTTACTGATTATAATAACCATTACATCTAGGCTCTTTTGTGTTTTGGTTTTTCGCTTATATCATGTTAGCTTCCAAGTCATTGAACTGAAGTGCTGATATTTAGCTGATAAACTTCACATCTGCCAGGGTGGGAGAAAAACACTAGCTGATAAGTATGAATATATCATGCATGGGAAAGTATACAAGATATCAGAGGAAGGATCAGGAAGATCGGGCAAAGCGTAAGTTTTTGTTTCTGGATTGTTAAATGAGGTAGCTTGCACATAGTTTCATTTTTCTTTAAGAGATTGGTGACTAGAATTGCATTGTACTTGTTGGCTTCAGGGAGGTTTATGTTTCTTTTGGCGGACTTCTGATGCTGCTGAGGGGGGAGCCTTCTCACGTCTCTCAGCTTGAGCTTGATCAGAGGATGTTTCTTCTTATCAGGAAGTTGTGAAGCCCCCGTCAAAAGAATTAATCTCACGTTTAAGTCTTGTTAAATGATAAAAGCTAAGGATCCACTGTGCATGCTTGACACTTTCTGTTGTCATTCGCCAATGGTTATAGTATCATCTCAAATGTTTGGGAATGCCAAAACTGGGAATGGCCCAGAAGCCTAAACCATAATCTTATCCTGTATTTAGAAGGTATTTCGTAATTTTGTGGATTATATTAGTCTTGGTATTTAAGAATGAACTTCCTGCACCCTAGGCCAGTGTTTTGACAATAGGATTGATGTGTTAACCCAGGATAAGATGATGTTTGAGATCGAAGCAAGTAAATTGGGTTGAACTAAATGGAGGAAATGCAGTGCTATTCCTCCAACGGTGGCACTAACAAGGTTCAACAGTACTGTCCTCGTATTTACAAAGGGTAGAAAATAGCTAGAGGCTATAGTTGAAACTTGTTACCAGCATTGTTTGTGTACGACTGATACAATATCCGGACCAAATAATGAAAAAGATAAGCAGTGTACTGTCCAATATTCTTGTCCAGAACTAATCCTTCACTACAATAACTGCAATAACTAGCGAAGATACAAAACTCAATGCTTGCAATACATCAGGTAATTCCTCCTTTAGATTCTTGTAGATTATAGGGTTAATTAAAAAATAAAGTTTAAATTTTCGTCAATTTTTTAATTATAACTCAAAATTTTAAAATAAGCAATAAAATGTCTAAACTTTCAATTTTTTTTCAATTCTAATTCGAATTTTAAAACGTAGCAATAAAATGTTCAATTTTTCAATTATAGTCCGATGTTAGTATTTTTTTAAGTTTAAAAATGACCTAACAATATACTGTAATGCGAGAGTAGTTTGAGACGTCAGAAGAACAAACAGAAATAAATGGCAGAGGGCATTGGGAGAATAACAGATAAAGTCAGGTTAGAATTGAAGAAAATTAAAATTTTGAAAATTTTATTGTTACTTTTTAAAGTTTCGAGTAGAATCAAGAAAATTAAAAGTTTGAACATTTTATTGCTACTTTTTAAAGTTCGGACTATAATTGAAAAATTGACGAAAGTTTAGGCTTTTTTTACAATTAACCCTAAGATTATATATAAGAAATGTGGTAAATTCCCAATTTGTTTAATTTTTATAATACTAATTAGAATTACAAAAATTATTAATTAATTAGTTGACACGTAAGTAGTATTTTTTTTAAAGATGAGTAATTAATTATATATGGTGATTTTACCGAGTTCAAATAAAAAAAGATCAATACCCAATTTAATAAACATGTTCAAGTTTTTCAGATATATTTAAAACTGAAATGAGGTTGAAATTATTCAGATTTAATCTAAAATAGCCTCAAATTAAAAATTTTTAAACAGATCCTCATTTATCACTAAACTTACGTTGACAATAGACTAAGTTCGAGTTCAGTTCGAAATTTTATATCAGGGTTAAGATTTACCCGTAGCTTGCTCTGATTTGAAGTTCTAGAATCGAGCTTGAGCCGGATCAAACTTTTTTTTTTTTTAAAGGTAAAGGAAACTTCCATTAATCGTATAAATAAGATAAACAAGGTGGGATAGACTCCCAATCTGTCCAACGAGAAAAATTGCAAGATACTCGAGCAAGTTCATGAGCTCCCATATTTTCTCGTCGATTAATCCAAACAATAGAAATATTAGGATTACTTTTCAACATTAATTGGCAATCCTTAATAATTCTTTCAAACTCTGAATGATCCTCTTGGTGCGATTTAATGGCAAGCACTACAAGTTGAGAATCAGTAAGCATCCCAAAACTCGAAGCCTTATTAAGTACACTTAAATTTTCTTTTATTTTTTAAATTTTAAGATTTTATTGTTTTTTTTTTGCCCTCAAGTAGTGTAGCTAGAATGTTGAGAGCGGGACTTGGCTTCGGTTAGGTCTCAGATACGATTCCTTGCTAGCCCCTCTTGTAAAAGCCTTAGGCAACCGGGGTTTTACCTATGAGTGGAGAACTAATGAGGCCCTCTGTGATGGGGTGTAGCCGCTTGGCCCTCTGATGGGGTGTAGCCACTTGGCCCTCTGAGAAGTGAGCCTGTCTGGCCCGCCTACAGGTTTCCTCGAATTCAAAAATAAAAAATAAAAAAATTTGAAACTTTTAAATCCTTGATCGATTCAGAAATAACAAACACAAATCCGATTCCAAGTTTAATTAAGTTAAATCGAATTTGTTAACTTGAGGTAAGTCGTTTCCATTCAAATCCATCCATCCAATGTTGAACACTAACAAAGTGACGCAGGCTTACGGTGAATCAGTTATCTCTTCCCCCTCGTTTAGCCATCTCTACATGACTGAATTGAATGAAACAGGAGGTCTGCGGTGTCGGTGGGTGACAATTTGTACTCGGACAAAAGACCTTTCAAGTCAGTGGTCCACACGCGTCCATATATAGAATGAACCATTCGGACTCAATAGTCAACAAAGTCGGCCAAAACTATATCTTTTTCATCAACCAGAAAATGCATAAACCCTACCAAATTCCCCGACTTAGAGCTCTTCCACCTACACTCAAACCATCGCAGACTGCGCGTAGCATAGCATCTTAATATTTAACCAACAGGATCCAAACCCTGACGTGTAGAGAAATCGCAGTTTGTTACGTTTCTTGTCCTAACGTCCTTTTCTCGTACTAGCTTGGCGCGTAGGTATGTATAGGGTATGTATTTTGTCTTGTACATGGGTGTGAATCCAATCAACGACACTCAGTTTTCAAACCCAAAACCCGCCTTTTGTCTGTAACAAGTTGTTTGATACTGTTTATAGTCATTTAGATGCTGTTCTTTCACGAACATAAACTATTGTTTTCTCAGGATGTGTCTGAACCATTCTTGATTAAGTGGAACTGAGCAGCTTCTCAAGTTTCTTCAAAAGGGTCGGTTCCTGAGTCTCTGTACGTGTTAGAACTTGAGTACATGATGAGGAACTCTCGCCCTCAGTGTTCTGGGTGTTTTTCAGGCGTTGTTCGCTTGCTTCTATGCAAAGGCAGTCCCCAGACTCACCCATCGGATCAAATCGGAGGTTCAATCGAGCTTGATCAGGTTCAGGTTAAGAAAGACCGATCTGTTCAAGAGATTGAATCTAAAGCTCCGGTTTCGTCAACTCCTAATGTGGTTGCGAGATTGATGGGGTTAGACTCGTTGCCAGAAACCTGTTTGTGTACGAATGGAAGAAATCTGGATTCAGTTCCGCGAAGTAGGTCAGTGAATTTCATGGATTATTTGCTTAAGCTTGACCTGGAACAAACTCAGCATCGTAGAGTGAAGACTTCAGTCTCGTTTCGTGAACCCACGTTGGTGAGTCAAGGGAATTATGATCTCCTCGTTCTCTACTTGGATAAGGAACACAAATCCGAGAAAATGGAACACAGACATAGGAAACCTGAAGTTGGTGAGCGTAGGAATGATGATCAGAGAAGCGAGAACAGAGAAACTTCATATGCCAAGAAGGATAGGAATCATGGAAACAAGAAGAAGGTTTCTGATAAACAGTTTTCGAGGTTTAATCGTTGCCAAGAAGGTCGAGTTTCACAACCTGTTGTTTCTCCTGGTACGAAGCGAGCTCAGAGACAATGTTCTAGTGAAAAACTAAAAGCAAAACGTCCAGTAAAGCCCATAAACCAGAAGGAAGTACTGGTTGAATCAAAGTTCATGAAGAAGATGAAGAATCATCGTGCAACAAAAGAAGTTCAGACGCTTGAGTACTGTAGTTCGGAAGATCCATGTCCAGTTTCTGTTTCAGATGGTTAGTTTCCTATATTAACCAATCTACACTTCTCTTTACCATATTAAACTCCAAACATGACTCTTTCTTTTCTTGGTGTATTCTCTTAACCAGATAGCTCAAGGTCTAAGAAGTTGCACTTCAAGAAAAAACCTTCATCGAAAGCCAGAAACCAAGAAACAGCGGTTAAAACTTTTTACGAGTCATGGAAGAAACAAACTGTTGAACAATCGATAAAGGTTTTCAAGTTGACTGAAGAAGAGGTTAAAGAGTCGAATTGGAGAGTTTCTACTGGTGAAAGTGCAGAGATATGTGCAGAGATTGGCCAAGAATTTCTAGACCTACTTCTATACCAAGTAGTGGAAGAGCTTGTGAACTGAAAACATGACAAATTCCGTATGTATCTTTCTTTGTACAATTTGTCTGCCATTTCCTGATGTGAATTAGAGTCCAAATGTGAAAGGGTTGCCAAATTTTCATATCAATGTACGGCTCTGTCCGCAGCTTTCTCATGGGATCACGCCATGAGAAATCACGTGGTGTAAGGTACTCCAGGATTTGGCCGTATAAGGTCACTTAAGCTGGAACAATGTGAACTTGAAACGAGCATGGCTTACTGTAACTTAATGCTTTTGGCTATTTGGTAGTTTGGTGTGAACTCGAAACACGAGCTTGACTTTCTTAGATGAATCACCACGCTATCTGGTCATGTGTCTGGTCTGAGATTGGAACGTGCATGTCCAACCATGAGAATGAAATATTCCCTAAAGAGCTTGGAGGTAAGGTTAGCAAACCATGCAACCAAGTCAAACAGCAAGAATTCGAGTTAGACTTGAATTTGAATGAACTGATTTAAACAATTTGAAACTAATTTAACTAAATTTGAAAGCGATATTACTTAAATAAAATAACATCAAATAATATAATTTTAGATAAAAATTCAATTGAGATTCCAATTGTCTTATATTAAATTCAAAAAATAAGAATCAGATTTGAAAATTTTGATTCGATATAAAATAATTTTAAAAATTGACATTAAATTATTCAATTTTAATAAAATGGTATCATTTTAATTATTAAGTCGATTGAATTTTGGATTGCACCCTTAGGGGTGGTCGAGTCGGTAGAGTGGGGGGAGAGGGAGGGCATGGGGCCAAAAGGTCCTATATTTGAATCCCCTACTAACGTTCTCTCGATCGAGCATATTGTATAGGATTTGCCTAGTGCGGAGTACCTAGTTGGCATGATTTGCAGGCTATTAAATAAATCCGAAGGTTTACCTAGTGCACATCTAAATGATAGCGACTGCGAATTCTTCTATTTCCAAAAAAAAATTGGATTGCTTGAATCGGATAAAATAAAACTTAATATTTTTAATAAGCGGAACAAAGTATTTTTAAGAGTCCCCTAATTTAAAAACAGTAGGTTCAAATTATGACAGAACTTCAAAATTTGCTATTAACACTGAATTATTAGTTTATCAAATAATTTATTCAAAATATATAATTATTATCTTGTCGAGTAATTTATGTAAAATATTTAATTTGTAAATTATTATGCATACTTGATAATATATGCATAGATGGTTATTGTCTTTTAAATTTAAATTGTAATATATATATATATATATATAAAGAAATGAGCAAAATTACCTCAAAATTTTCGCGATCGCTCTTGCCCATGATTCTTTTTCCAAACATCTTTTAAATCAAAAGAGTTCGATTTATTATTTTTAATTATATATGTAATAATTATTTTAAAAATATAAAGTAATTATCATAATTATCTCATTACATAACAATTAAATATTGAATGAACGCTTCATAAGTTTAGAGGGAAAAAAATCGATTGAAAGATCGCTAGTAGAGGCTAATTGAAATCACTCAGCCAATCGGGAGTAGATCTTATGTTCTCGAAGATACGTTATTTCTGTTCAAAAATTGATCACACTCATTTGTAGCAATAAGTAAATTAAAATTGGATGAATGAAATTTCACAGGAACAAAGGGAAGAGGATAATTGGGAATAGTAGATTAATTTTTTTGAAGAGCAGGGAATAGTAGATTAATTAAAATTGAATGAGTACCTATTTGGTTCAGTTTTTGAAGAGTAAATAAGCACTTTTTTGTACCGCAAAAACTATTTTTAAAAAAATTAAATATTTGGCTGTAAAATTTAAAAGCACTTTTTTTTTATAGAAATGACTTTTTTGGAAGTTTAAATTCAGCTTTTTGAGAAGTTCAAATTTGAAGCAGTAAAAAAAAACTTTTTCAGGTAGATTTTTCAGATCAAGTAATAAGCCTATTTTTTAGTTCCTTTTATCTTTATGTTTTACACATAATTCTCACGATACCCACAAACACATATTCATGTTTATTTTGAGATTTATATAATATTATTTGACTTTTTTTATATGTTTTAATATTTATTTTTTATATTAATTTTACTTTTATTATAATCCATATAAAATATTTTGTTAAATATATTTTTATTTATGTTTTATATGATTTAAAATTATATAATAATTAATATATTGTGCTTAACATATTATTTAATATATTTTAAATAATATTATATGCATACATAATTTTTATTACAAAATAAAATTTAGCTAAAATTAAAAATATTTTTTATTTTTATGTTGCCAAATAGTCTATTGTATGAAGTTCTTTCAAAAAAGTTCTTTTTTAAATGACAGCCAGACAGTCAATTGACTTCTTTAAAAAAATCTACTGATAAAAGCTCTAATAATAAAAATTACACTGATATAAGCCCATCAAAACAAGCACTGAATGAGATTTCAAATCAGAGAGAACAGGATATTTGGGAGCAGTAGATTTTATTCCCAACCACCCTAATGGAATATCCTTTTTGCACATCAAATTTTAAATTACCTAACTACTTTTTCACCAACTTTTAAGCCAAAATCATGGTGTTTGAATGATAGAGACATTGCATGATGCATCATCTTATGAAGTGAAATAAATAAGGAGATAGTAATGTCTTGTCAATAGCCTTACCAATTAACCCTAACTCTAGTTTGATAATTAATCTCGACCTAAAATTAACATGCCAATTGCTTTTGACCAAATATTTAGTTCGTCCTAATCTAAATTTTGAAAATTAAAAAATAATGTTATTTTTAAATTTTAAATTAAAAAATTATTAGTCAAGCTTGAGCTTAGTCAAATTTTAGATTGTCCAACTCATATCAGATCGGCTAACGTCATGGGCCTAGGCCCGATTGAACTTTAGGGCAGACTCGACCTAGACATTAATTTTCACACCAATTGAAACATTGGGAATTGGGATGTAGAGATCGTGGCCTTGTAAACACTACATGGGCTTTTGCACAAATCTGCGGATATGGCTACTCGTAAAGCCTTTATTGAGAACTAGAACCATGTTCGATGACTTAATAGAAGAATGCGGAGATATGGATAGATTTTAAGAGTACCCAATAATTTATAAGTCAAGAGAAGAGTGGGTTGTGTGTTTATATTATGTGACATTGATCGCTTAAAGTATGGCATTGGTCAATAAGTGTTTCAACTAATGTTTTCATACAAACTCTCTATTCATAGATTTTATCTCTTTCAAAGACAAAATATCTCTTTCGGTATCAATTCATTTGGTCAACCATTGTACGGTCGAACAATGGAGCCCAAACTCGGGTGCTTTTAATTGTATTTAGGCGGTCCAAGTTCGGACCCAATTGAAAAAAGGATTTCGTTTTACACTTTTAATTTTAAAAAATTATTTTAAAAATTAAGATGAAGTCGACTTGTTATCATCCCTAACCATTATATGTACTTAATGCACAAACAAACTTTCTGAAACAAGTTTTACAAAAATTTGTGAGTTCTTTTTAAAGATTAAAATAAATTTATTTTAAAATTTATTTTAAAATATTGTTTAAAAACTATGATTTTTTTAAATATCAAAACAATTTTTTTCTTGATTGTAAAAGAATTGACATGTAATACATTACATTTAAATTATTAAACATTAATTAAACTCCTAATAAATTGAAATAACTAAGATATAAGTTATAAGAAGGATTACAATCATTTATTAAATATTCATATGCATGCTTTTCTCTCTTTTTTTTATTATTCACTTGAATTTCTTTAACTTGTAAATTTATTGTGTTTTACTCATTCATTTCACTTTTTAATTGTTTTATTTATTCAATTAATTTTTTACTAATTTTATTCTTCTATTCAGTTTTCAAACATTTTTTTAGTTATAATAGAGCTATTAATATTATTAAGAAAGAGTTATTAATAATAATGTATTTTATCGTGATTAAAACAATAAATTAGAGTCTCATTTGACCCAATTTTGAATTTATTTTTTTTTGACGAAAATCATAAAATCATAAATCATAAAAAAACACTCGACAAAGAAAGGCTAGAAAAACTATCCCA
>JANKOE010000003.1:23836120-23846528 GCA_026284465.1 Erythroxylum citrifolium
AACAGAAAACCTCATCTTTCTTATCTGAAAGTTTGGGGTTGTCCTGCTTACGTGAAGCGGATTCAGTCAGATAAGCTTGAAGCGAAATCTGACAAGGATCACTTACAAATACTCAAGGATCACTTACATAAATTTACTTACAATGAGAACATCTAAATTACTTACAAAAGCTCCCTTATTGCCTCGAAGTCCTGGCAATATCTAGAATACGTCGTTTGATGCGTTCCTCTATAGCATTTAATACAAACACATATCACTATGTGCATGATTAGAGATCATTTATGCACATTCATATATACTAATTATGGATAATGCATGCTCATTACAATTTCTCGGGTTTCTTATCCTTAATCTTGTCACAGTATCAATTATATGAAACCATACTCAATTTCTCAATCCAGAATTATCTTACAAGCAACTTTCAGGTCTAGATTGTTCAATTATTCTCATAAGGAAGGTGAGGTAATTAGGTAATACTTCATTCTAGAAAATTTTCCCTCTTTGTCTTAGGTTTCCAATGATACCAAGTTTGTACAATTTGGTTTAGTATACTGAAAGTTATACTCAAAATATTACAGGCTATTCTTGAGCTTCATCAGAATTCTTATCTCAATTTCAAATTAGATTCTGAAATTCTTAGAGGTAGAATTAAAACTCGATTTCTTCAGAAAATTTGTAGCCCTATGTCTATAGTTTACTCCAAATTAAAAATAACTCCACTTGTATGACTACAGAGAAAGTTATGTCTAAAATACCAAAGTATATTTAAGCTGTCAAGAAACTTCGTCATGGCGAACTTTCCAGACAGCAAAATTCTTCGACATTTTCTTAAAAGTTTGCCGCGGTGAACTCAAGAGTTGGCCGCAATGAACCTTCACCGAAATGAAATCCTTCAAGTTGGTCGCGGTGAACCAAAAAGAATTGGCCGCGACGAACTTTCACATAGACGAAATCTTTCAAGTTCGTCATCTTCAAACATCTTAGAATTTACACTTCAATCTTATTCAATGAGCACATATCACACTTAAACCAATTCTTCTACTTCCATTTCAGCTCATCACAACTCAAACAAAACAAATCTATATTTAAACACTAAAAATTGATGCCTTACACAAGCTTTCTCTCACTACTGCGTATTTTCCATTCTTATTTTCCTCTATGCTTTCACTTCATTTAACACATCTATAACATCACCGAAACTATTCTTCTCACCCACCTCATTTTCTACTTTGATCTACTTCACTACGTTTCTTTTTAAACTACATGCAAATCGATTTTACACTTCCACTGTATAATATTATCAACTCATCTCATCCTCATTTTTCACCGAAACCACTCAGCTTACGTAACTTATGCATGTGTTTATTTTCCAACACTAATACATCATCCAAATCATTCACATAACTCAGAAAGTTAGAAACATCACTTACTTGATTTTTTTTGCAAATTCTTCAACAGTAAGAGTGAAGAACAAGGTTCAGTGATGGTTGAAGAAGTAAGACTAACGAAAGAAAAGCAACTAAATGCTGGATCAACTTATTTGTGTTGCAAAGGACATTACTGCTATAAGAATCCAAACTAGTGTTTCAGTGATGAATGTTCATTGATTTTCAAAGAAGACTAACATAATCTGAAGAATAGCAAGGTTCCAGTAGTTTTTCCTCTAACACACGTACTCGCGTGTGTTGTTAACAAAATGACACATGACTCATTGCATGTGTGCCATTTGTCGACCATATACAGATGCTGCATGGTAAAATTCCATTGGTCTATTTTTCCTAATATACCAAAATTTCTAGAAATTTCCTAAAATTCTCAAAAATTTTCAAAATATTACTATTAATTTCCAAATAAATTTCCATCACTAATAAACCAAAATTCTCATCTTGATAAGAATTCTAAAACCAATTACACCCGGAATGTCATGAATGCATGTTCAATAATTTTTATGAGTCTAAAAATACATATGCACAATTAAGCAAAAACTCAATTACGCAAAGCATACTATGCATTGAAATTTCTCAATATTCTAACCCCTAATATGGAGCGTTATAATACGAAACCTTAAATATTTTTTGGATGAATCTTAGATATTCATTACTTAGGACTACAAGTATGACTCTTAGAAATGTACTAAATAATTAATAGCAAATTATACATACCAATGAATAATTTCAAACTTATTTTTTTAACTACCTAACTTACTAGATCAACAATGTCGACTTTAAGAAATCTGATAGAGAAGTTTTTCAACACTATTATCATTTTCAAACTATTAAGGCACATAATTTAATTTCAAAATCAACAATTGCATGTGTACAATATGACTTTACCTATCCCATTCCAATGTCTCGATTTTAAAGTATGTCCAACCTCTCCTTTCACCACTAATAAGGCCAACCCTCTCTTTATACTAATTAATCCTCCTACTTACATGAATGTATATGATGCATTAAATTTTACGTTATTCTTCTCCACTGTCAGCACTCGATTCAGAAGAACTCTTGGTTGTGGAAAATGGCAATGGAGGAGAAAACTCTTAAGAAGCGTGAGAGAGAGATGTGAGATAGAGAGTAAAGTAAGAGAGATGAGTGTGGAGAGAGAAAAATATCTCAATTCATTAAAACTGCGTCATTATACAAATGTCTTTATATACATCATCGTATAAGCTAATTAACTAGCTGTAATCACTAACAATTTAATTAACTAACTCTAATACAATTACACAATAATCATAAAATAACACAGTATTCTTCACAAAAACGAAGCAAAGCTTCCCCATCAGGGGATTCATACACCATTGGTTTTGTTACTTGGATAGACCGTATTAAACAGTAACGACCTGCTCATCCTGGAATCATGGCCAGAATAATGCTCTTTGACGCCAACACCTGCTCCATGCCTCCATCGCTAGCAAATGAAGCGGCAGCGGAGGTCAGTGCTGATTGGAAAGTGTGGTTCGATGCAATAACCTTGGTGACAGATGCTATGTCCTCCATTGAAGTCAGTGGAGTATTTGGTTGTTCATTAGTGAAAAGCGTTGGTAACAATGCGCGAGAGGTCGGTGTTTTCCTTTGCTACTGAGACCAAGAGGTAGTGTCCCATATCCTCCAGAATACTGACTAGCATTGAAAGATTTATCTATTGATCCGTTGTGCTCTAAACCTGGGGAATAAGGTGACGAAAAGTTAAGATAGGTTGAAAAGTGTGTAGGTGGTGTAGTATTAGTACAGTTATCGAAATGAATGGTGTTGATGGTTGGTTCAGTGAAGTCTAACGTGATGGTGGGATGTAAACTGGCTGAAGTGGACATTGAAGAATTTGGAAGATAGAACTGATGTTGACTTTTGTCCTGGGAGTGGCTGAAGTTTAACAAACCACTGATGGGCGGAGGAGAGAAAACAGAGGTCACTTGGCCTTGCTGTGAGGATGTAGATGGGCAAGATTGTAGCATGGAGACAGCTGCCGAGGTCGTGGAGGCCATGGCTGTGGCAGAGAGTGAAAGAGGGTGGTTGTGTGTTCCTTCATATGTGGTGATCAAGATTGTCATGTCCTCAGAACATCTTTGCACCTAAGGTTAATTTTTCACAAAAAAAATCGTATCATGCATGAGAGCGGAGATCGTGTGTAGTTCAGTTACGAAAATCGCACTAATTTCAAAGACTGAAATATGAGATCAAATGTTGGGTGTGTGTGTGGGAAACCCATGAAGATGACAAGTTATGTACCTGTTTTCTCACCGGACATGTTGGTGAAACCGTGCAACGATAATATGCCCTGGGACATGGATTTCCTTTAGCTATTTTCTGCCCATATTTTCTCCATTGACACCCATCGTTCATCTGTATTTTAAATACCATTTTAGAGAAGAACGCACAGTTATGTTGGAAAGCCTTACTGTAGCAAATGAAAGTTTGGATTATGATGGTTTCTCCATCATAAAGCTCCTCTGCTTTTCTAAATGACAACATAATGCGCAAAGTTCTATGTAATATATGGTGATGGAAAATTGAGTAATAGTGTTCTTTTAGAACATTAAAAGATTGATAACAGATCAAAAGTTTAATTATATAAATATAAATTTTCATTTCACTTTCAACATAAAAACCCTTTTTACTTTATTTTAATATATTTTTGTCCATATGTTTCTATAAACTTTATTTTATTCATATTTAAAATCTAAGAATTTTCAATTAATAAATTTATATGCAAGAGAGTTCTAACATTTTTTAACTAAAATTTTTATTAGAAAAGATGAACGATTCATATATCCATAAATATTACATCATATTTTTATCCAAAATTTAAAAAAATAGTTACAAATAAGCTCTTATACTGTATGCACAAATCATTTTTAATCTTATTATTAATAGAGGTGAGAATATATGGCGTCTGCTATCAATCATAAAGACTCCATTAACCATCACACCTAAAGATTTCATTCATATATTTATGCGGAATCTACATAAATATGTAGAAGAGATTTAATAAAACATGATAAGAATTCAACAGAATATATAATCCAAAAGTAGATATAGCAAAGCACCAATGGATGCAATGGATGCACCAAGTATCATTCAATATCATTGCAATATTAATTGATCAAAAGCTAGAAAATAATTTGAGACTAACCATTGGGGTGTGAACCCGAGCTTTGACAGAAACCCTAGTTTTCTTCGTCTGGGTGTCACGGAAAACTTCATCGCCTTGGACTTCCATTGTCTTCAAAATTTTACCAGGTGGAAGAATCTCAGGCGTCGGTTTGGCCCCCTTGTTGTCTTCAACACTGTCCTCTGAGTTTGGATTCTTCATGGTCAGTTTCGAAGCTGTCTCAATTTTGCAATCCATTCCTAGGGAAAGCGATGATCCATTCATTTTCATATCATCTCCTACACCGTTAACTAGGTTGTTGCTTTTCTTCCTGTTGTTGTCAGGTTCACTGGAGCTTCTTCCAAGGCAGAGGGACAACAGTTCTTGTTCTTGTTCTTGTTGATCACTGTCTTCACTAGCAGTTTCTGTTTTTCTAGATAATGTCTTAGTTTCTTGTTCTTGTTCAAAAATTTCGTAGAAATGTTTTTGCAGAGATTGGTAATCCTTCACGACTTGGCTCAACGATTGCTTCAACCTTAAGTTTTGCTCTCTAGCCTCAGTTATTTTGGCCTTTGCTTTTCCAAGTGGATTATCCTAGAATTCATAGAAATAATTAAACAAATGCCATTAGAATCAACAGGAGTACTTGTTGTTGAATGCGTATGTTTTATTTTTGTACATTAAAAGTTAAATCATACATCAAACTCTGTAGAAGTTGTAGGTAATTGAACTCTATTTGTGGTTCTCAAGATGAATATAATTTAGTAGGAAATAAATATTCCGTTCCTTCTTTCCTGAAAACTAATTAAAAACAAATATTTCATCAACATACATCCTGATCATGCAACTGGTTAGGTTGAAAATGCTCACCTTGTTGAGTTCTACAAGCACAGCTTCTTCATCACCGTCCAAACTCATTTTCTGCTCATTATCAAAAGCTACACTTCCATGAACAGACTTCCCACTAGCTGTCTCCATTGGTTCTGAGTTTTGCTTCCTTACTTTCTCGACAGGTTCCTACTAATTTGTTGGCTCACCTCCTAACAAATATATATACTCCTCACGCCAGCCTCAAGATTCTGACTTTTTGGTAATCAAACTTCAAACCTGCTTATCTATTGTTGCATGTTACTCTCACTTAGTTTATTAAAAAATGTCAACATAACCGTACATCGTTATGATTTTCTATATAATATTTGGACAATTAGGGAGCTCTGGATCAGTTTCAACGATATGGCAAGAAAATGAACCTGTGGGATCATTCACCAGTCGCAAACGGAATTATGTGGTCAACATAAGCTGCCATTATTCTGACTCAGTACCAAGCCACCAATCACCCATACGACATAGAAAACGTGAAAAATTAAAATTTATTAAGGAGTTAATATCACATGAGGATTTAATCAAGATTCTAAAACACGAAGTAAAAGTCACTATAAAAGATATTTTTAAAGAAATAATTATAGGCATCCAAGTAATAAGTTTCTCATCCAATGCATACTAAACCAATGTGATGTTGCAGTTGGATTATTGGTATGAAAACTGTATATATCTTTTATCGTCTAGCTATTTGCACATAATTGCATGCCATTTATATTTTCTTTTAACGAAGCTAACAAATTAATCATGACAAGTAACATATTCCAAGTTAAACTATCTTTTAACGGAACTAACTAATTAATTAGTTCGATTTATTGTGTCTTTTAATACCGGAACTTATCGATTACGGTAATTATCCCCTAATGAATGATAAAAATATAAAAGAATATGTTGAGAATTAGGGATTGCGATGGAAGCTTCTGTTAATTTTCTAACTACAAACCTATCAACTTTAGGCTATGTTTGATTGTAAGTTTATTATTAATAGAATGGAATGAAATGTAGTATTAGTTCATCGTTTTGACGGGAGCTTATAATGGAATGGAACGAGATGAGATAAAAAGAAGAGGGTTTCATATTACATCTCATTTTATCCTAAACAGTAAAAATGAGAAACCTTCGACTTAGAAGCTTTACGATGAAATATAAAATAATAAATAATTTTTCACTATATTATATTATAATATAAACCCTTCTTCTAAACAATATTTTACTGTATTACATTATGAATCTCTCCATTTTTTTCAAACAATAATTTTTTAATATTACATCTATTTATATTTCATTCCATTATAAACTATTATATTACGTTAAAAATCTAAAATGCATCAAAGAAAAGTCAAGCTATCCAAGTGAGAAGAGTACGTAGAAAAGGTTGTTCTACTTTAAAATAGAGGATTAGACGGTGTATTATTGGAAAATATAATTATTTTTTTGGTGGAACTGAGGGTATTAAAAATCCCACTTGCAGAGTGCACACAAGTGGGTGGATATAATTAATAGGTCAGAGCTGATGGTTCCCACTGAATTAAATAGTTTAGTTTTCTTAACTAATGGTGTACGTGACGACAAGTTACCTAAAAACAATCATGTCAAGGATTTGTCTGTATATACGAAGGTGTGCGTGTATTTTTAAGGCGAAGAAATCAGTGCATCTGTTTTCTTCCAAGTCAAAGTCTTATATCGTATGCATTTTGAAGTCCTTAAAGTGAAACGTAATTAGACATTAAAGAAACAGCAGTGACTAATGATGTAGTCCATATAATTGGGCATCTTCCTTCTGGAATGCGTACAGTACACACCTATCATTATCTCATGTACTCTCTGTCAACACATTATAAAAGTACTCGCGCGTTTCACTTTCACGCTATTTTTAGGTCTCTCAAAATGAAAATACACTATTTCAGATTACTGTATTTTAATATGAAAATATAATATTATAAATTTTACTAATTAAATTGTCACATAACTATATATTTCTTTAACTACTACGTCGTTTTGTTTAAAACTAATTGACAAGTCACAGAATGTGTAGTTATCCACTTGTCAACTAGGTCCATGTTACCAGTTTGGGTGGAGCTTGGAACTTCAACCAAGCTCATTACTTCATATTCGTTTAATAATAGGGTTAATTATATAAAAAAATTATAATAGGGTTAATTATAAAAAAAAATTAACTTTTTTTCAATTTTTTAATTATAGTCTAAATTTTAAAAATAGTAATAAAATACTCAAAATTTCAATTTTTTTAAAATTATATTCTAAACTTCAAAAAGTGGTGATAAAATATTTAAATTCTCAATTTTCTTCAATTCTAACCCGTCATTATCTATTGTTCTCTGGATGTCTTCAACCTTTTGTTTTCTGTTTGTTCTTCTGACTTTCCAAACTACTCTTACATTACAGCATATTGTATCAGTAAGTTCTTCATTTTTAGTTCGTTATCCTGATACCCTTAATATGAGATCGTTGAAGCTGCATAATCTAAAATTAAAGGGTGAGAGCATCGAGAGAATAAATTGAAAACGAAGGTAAAATTGAAATCAAAGCATAAGATCGTTGGGATTGTGTAATTTGATTTAGGTCATTTTCAAACAACGACGTCATTTTAATTATGTGATTAAACGATGTCGTTTCATTAATCTTCATTTGTTGTGTTAAATTTAGTTGATGTGTATTAATAATTAAGATTTCTGAAACACATAGCAAGCCAAGTCAGCAAATTTAACGGGAACACGAGCGTTAGGTTAGAATTGAAAAAAATTAAAAGTTTCAGCATTTTATTGTTACTTTTTGAAGTTCGGGCTAAAATTTAAAAAAGAAAATTTGAGCATTTTATTGCTACTTTTTAAAATTCAGACTATAATTAAAAAATAGATTAAAAAATTAGGATTTTGTTGATAATTAACCCTTAACAATACCTTAACAAAACAAAGTGAAGAGGACAAAACATATGGGAATTATTTGGGCTTGAAGCATAAGGCATACTAAAATTGCTTTCTCATTTTATGTAAAAAACTAATCAAATATACTTATAATTATTAGTAATTAGTATTAAATAATTAAATTAATATATTAGTTTAAAATAAATCAAAATATGAAAATTTTAAATTCTAAAATTCTAAAGAAACTAAAATTTAAAAAACTAAAAGTTCAAACAAATAAATTTTGTAGATACAAGACCTTAATATAATTTTATTACACAATCTTATGAAATCATAATGAAACATAAATTATTTCAAGTAATTTATTATAAATATATTTTACTTGTTATATTAAAAAATTATCTTTATTTTATTTTATTTTCATTTAGATTTGAAAACTATTTTTTCTCTATTCAGTAAAATATAAAATTTTGAACTTTCTACATCATTTTTTTTCGTTTTTTATCTTCAAATATATAAACGCTACCAATCCAAAAATATAAAGTTTAATAATAGAAAAGAGAAGATAGCAACCAAAAAATAATAACTACTAACCTTTTAACCTATCTTATATGAAACAGCTTTGGCTACGACAGAGGATAACTTATTCATGACAATTTTTCATAAACAAAGAGTGCCAGTGGTACAAAGTGTTATTAATTTTTAATTAGACAATTGTTAATTACGAGTTTTATAAAATTAACATTAGCAAAATTTAATTTAATTTGGACTAAATATAATCAAGAAGTCTAATAAAGGATCTGGTTAAATAGACTGAAATCAATGATAAAATGGGTATTAGTTAGTGCGGGCCAATTATTATTAGGCTTATGATAGGAAGGCCTAATAAGCTTACTATAAATAACACTAAGGTCTCCTACTGCCTATTTAAGTAAATTCGTGGATGTCTCTATTACGGTATTACCTGTTTAGAGGTCCATACATTAAGAAAGACGGAAAAAGGCGTTACGACATAAGGATGTACAACTTTCATAAAGGTTGATTAAAATTTTTAGGAGCTTATTCATACATCAAGGAGATTGTTTAAGTAGTTCAGTAGCTTGTTCATCATTTAATGGATAGCAAAATAGGTTTTTTTTTACATTTTCTTCGTTAATACAAGTTCATAGTTAATCTTAGGTCCATAATTAAAGTTCGTGTTATGACTAAAACATGGTATCAAAGTACTTCCATTATTATATAAATTTAAACTAAGATTTTTGAATTTTTCCATATGAAAATTAAAGAAATTAATCTTTTTTTGTTTATATAAATTGCATATTTGTTGTTTGAATTGATTTTGAACGAAGTGTTGCATGGAGAAAAGGTCAAAATGAACTTTAAGGTGATTTTTTGAAAAAATATCATCGAAATTGTCACCAAAAATTGCATATTTTTGAATACTGGAGGGAGATGCCATGAAGAAGCAGGTTGCTGCTTTTAGGACGAGTTTAGAGTCTGGCGTGTGTGATACACACATGCCAATCTAATGTGTAATCATGTGTCATGAAGGCGGCATGTGTCCACATGTCTAGCACGTGCCTTACTTATTCAGAGACACGTGATGTTGGGCCCCAAATTTTTTTTATTTTTGTTATTCTTTATTTTTGCTTTAATTGTTTTATTATTATTTTTTTGTTGAGTCTTTAACTTAGCAAGGTAGGATGGGGTGTTGTAAATTAGAAATTTTGAAATTTGAATGAAGTGTTAGAATTAAATTAGGTGGTGTTAAATGACTTAAAGGTGTAGAGGCATAAAAGACAAAGAAGGGCAAAATAGGAAAGTCCAAGTTAGTGAGGGGCAAAATTGGAAGGAATAGGCTTTTGGTGTTTCAAATTAGAAGAAGAAGAAGTGAGTGTCGTTAGAACCAAAGAGAAAGAACAAAAAACGTGAAAAAGGAGAGGAAAAGAAGAAGATCGTTGGAAACTTAGAGGGAAAAAGAAAGAAGAAGAAAAAGAAGAGGAATTTAACTTGTTGGAGGTAAGTTTTCATCTTTCTTATGCTAGATTCAAAAA
>JANKOE010000003.1:23853871-23875343 GCA_026284465.1 Erythroxylum citrifolium
CTTCCTGATTCGTCTAACTTATTCTTGAATACCCATCTAGTTCCTATGATGGATTTCTTTGCGGGTTTAGGAACTAAGGACCAAACTTTATTCCTGGTAAATTGGTTTAGCTCCTCTTGCATAACTAATATCCATGCTTCATCTTAAAGAGCTTCCTCAATCTTCTTTGGCTCTATTTCAGAAACAAATGCTACATTAGCTTCTCTCCTGAATTTGGACCTTGTTCTAACACCTTCTGAGGTCTCTCCTATGATAACTCTTCAGGATGAGAACTCTTATATCTCCAATCTCTTTTCAACTCAAGAGTCTCTGGAATATCTTCACTCTTGTCTAACTGAGTTTTCGATGATGAAGCTTCTTTAATATCAACCAAAGGCACTGTAGGGGTTTCACTATCCGTATCTTCTTCTTTACTTGGTTGAGAGCTATCACCAAACTTGACATGAATAGTCTCCTCAACAGTCTTAGAAGTAAGGTTGTAAACCTTGAACGCCTTTGATGATAAAGAGTAGCCTAGAAATATTCCTGAATAGATCTTTGAATCAAATTTGTCCAGCAACTCTTTTGTATTCAGTATAGAGCACTTGCAACCGAATGTATGGAAGTAGGATATGTTTGGTTTCCTTCCATTCCATAACTTGTATGGAGTTTTCTTCAATATAGGTCGCAGCAATATCCTATTCTGAATGTAACATGCTGTATTCACAGCTTCTACCCAGAAGTACTTAGGAAGATTCATCTCACATATCATAGTCCTTGCCATCTCTTGAATCGTACTGTTCTTTTTTTCAATAACTCCATTCTGCTGCGGAGTCCTCGGAGCAGAGAAATTGTGGAAAATTCCATCTCCTCACAGAAAACTCTAAACTTCTCATTTTCAAACTATCCACCATAATCACTCCTGATGCTAGCTATGGACATTCCTTTTTTCATTCTATAACTTTTTGGAAAGCACTCTGAAACACTTAAAAGACTCACCTTTGTGTGACAAAAATAATATCCAGCAAAATCTGGTAAAGTCATCAACAATGACAAGTCCATATTTCTTTTCGCCAAGACTTATTGTCCTAGTTGGACCAAATAAATCCATATGTAACAACTCTAAAGGTCTAGAAGTTATTATAACATTTTTAGAAGAAAATGATGTTTTAACTTGTTTTCCTTTCTGACAACTTTCATAAAAGAATTCTTTGTTAAAACTTATTTTAGGTAAACCTTTCACCAAATCATGTTTGAACAACTTTGAAATATGCTTAAAACTGACATGACCTAACTTTTTATGCCAGATCAGTTTTTCTTCTTCAGTTGATAAAAAAAACGAAATATTTTGGTTTTGAAAATCTTCTAAATCAATTTTGTAAAGATTATTTCTTCTCTTGGCAGAAAAGAATATAGACCCATCTTTGTTTCTGACTTCACAAAAATTTTGGTTGAACGTAACTTCAAAACCAGAATCACACAATTGACTAATACTAATCAAGTTGTGTTTCAGACCGTCAACAAGCAGTACATTATCAATGCATGCAAAGGAATCTTTACCAATTTTACCGATTCTAATTATTTTGCCCTGCTGTTTGTCTCCAAAAGTTACTGATCCTCCCTTCTTATACTGAAGATCTAGGAACATAGACCTTCTTCTCGTCATATGATGCGAGCATCCACTGTCCAAATACCAATGGTGCTTGCCGTCTCTTCCAAGGAAGGATATCTGCAGGAGATATTATTTTGTTTTTAGGTACCCAAATTTTCTTGGGTCCTTTAGGGTTAGTTCTCATATACAACATAGAATTATGATAATTCAACTGATAAGATTGTTGATGAAACTGTGAATGATAAGTTTTATTTTTCTAAAAGGATGTCTTTCTTCTCTGTTGAGACTTATTCCTAGTAAACCCTAATCCGGTTTTATCATTTGGATGTTTGCATTTTCCCAACATATCATTCATTTTTCTCGTACTTTTAGTGAAAGATGCTAGGTCAGCTGAAAGACTATTGATCCCAAGTTTCAGCTGTTTGATCTCTTCGGATCTATCTACCAGTGTCTTTTTCTTCATTTCCTCTACTTGCCTTTTTAGACAAATATTTTCTTTTTCAATCTCTTGTATATTTTTCAAATTTTCCACATACTTCTTCAATATTTTATATTATTTCAGAATAGCATGGGAATCTTCTAGTAGTTCAGAGTATGCATCTTGCAAATCATTATATTTCGAGGATACCTCCTCGTCACTTTCTTCTTCCGCTACCAGGCCTAAATTTGCATGTTCTGACGTCTTAGAGCTTGTCTTTGATTCAAAAGAATCCAAATCCTCCCAAGTTAGCATCATGCTTTTCTTGTCGTCTCTGCTCTTCTTTGATTTTCTTTTCAGTATAGGGCACTCGGACTTGTAATGTCCCGTCTTGTTGCACTCGTAACATATGATGGATGTCTTCTCGATCTTCCCATCATCCTTGTTATTTTTCTTGAAGGTTGAATTCCCTTTAGTGTTCTACACATCCATCTTATTTTTCTCGAAATGAAGGATAGCTCATCGTCTTCATCAGTCGACTCTTGTTCTGACTCACTGGACTCATCGTGTTTTAATTCTTCAATCTTCAACGCTTTGGATGAGTTCCTCTTCCTTTGAGTCTTAAGATTCTTTTGACCAGCCTTCAATGCTATCGACTTGTTCCGTCTGGGCTTGTCCTCAGCATCGAGCTCAACTTTATGTATTTTCAGCGATCCAAACAATTCATCAAGCTTCAGCACACTTAAATCCTTAGCCTCTTGTACAACAGTAACCTTTGGTCTCCATCTCCTTGGTAGACTCCTTAGGATCTTTCGAACGTGATCTTGATTATCGTATGTTCTTCCGAGCGCTTTTAATCCATTGATAATTGTTTGAAATCTTCCAAACATTTAATCGATGGACTCTTCATCTTTCATCTTGAATAGCTCGTACTGATGCACAAGAATATTTATCTTGGATTCTTTGACTTGGTTCGTACCTTCATGTGAGATGGATAACGTGTCCCACATCTCCTCCGCAGTATCGCATCCGTGGACTTTATCGAACTCACTTCTGCTCAAGGCATAACTCAAGAAAAACTTCACTTTTGAATTCAGTTGAAATCTCGCTTCTGATCAGCCGTCCATCTGACTCGTGGAATGGGATTCCCTTCTTCATCTACAGGTGCGTATGGTCCATTCTTGATTATGTCCCATAGGTCAATGTGAGTAGATTCGATAAACAACCGCATCCTATCTTTCCAGTAGTGATAGTCTTCTCCGTTGAACGCCGGAGGTCTAGTGACTGAGGCACCTTCCGCTATGTATGTATGTGATTCCGCCATAATCTTTTATCCACACTTCGTTACAGTGATTTTTGGACACCAAGCTCTGATACCAATTGAAGTGAATCACAAGTTAATACAAGACTTAATAAAAATATCCAGATGCACAAGAAGGGGGGGTCGAATTGTGACTTCCTTTTCGTAAATCCCCTTCGTAAACAAATTTGTTAAGAAAATTTGTTCTTTTCACACGAACTACTGAAAATCAAGGTTGAAAATATTTTTCGAAGACTTGTTTAAAACAGTAAGATCAAAAAATTAATAGTTAAGAGAGATTGAGAGATGAGAGGATTCGACACAACAATTTTATACTGGTTCACCCCAAACCGTAGGCTACGTCCAGTCCTCAGATGTCTTTCTAAGATTTCACTATCTCTGAAAACATTACAAGTATTCTTTGTTTCCGAGCCTCTTCAGGTCTCTTACAACCAGTATTCTTTCACGCTTAGCCTCTTCAGGCTTTCTGCTCTTCTTTCAAATGAACGAGTTTTTGAGCTTTGTTACAGTAAAGAAATAGCTATAGATGTTTCGCACAATAATCTCTCTCTAAGCTTATTAACTTTGATAACTTGTCTAACTTGTGTAACTCTTGCAATCTTCGACTCCGACTTGTATTTATAGTCTTCGTCTCCAACTGCTTCTTGATTCTTTAAAGAAACAGTTATTCAGTTGAGTTCTATAACTAACTCAAACTGATGCGTCTTTTGATTCTTCCGTCTGTTTTTCTTTCCGTCTGCTTTTCTTTCTGTCTATTTTTCTATTTTTGGCTTCCGTCTACTTTTCTAATTTTGGCTTCCGTCTGCTTTTTGTATCGTCTGCTTTTCTTATTTGCCTTCCGTCTGCTTTTCACTTAGCTTCCGCCTGCTTTTCACTTAAGCTTCATTGTTTGTTTTTCATCAAAATCATTTAGTGAAGTCATTCTGACTTAACATATTTAGGTGAACAAGACTATGCTATTAGACATGTAATAGATCCAGTTACTTTTACAGAAGTTAGTTTTGGGCCTTATACAGATTTGTGGAGGGATGCAGTGAGGGATGATGCAATCCATGAAGTATAATAAGGTATGGAAGCTTGTATATTTACCTCACAACTACAAACCTATTAGCTATAAATAGATTTACAAGATGAAAAAGGACTCTCAGGGTAAAGTTCAGAGGTTTAAACCTTGGTTGGTTTCCATTGGGTTCAATTATAGAGAAGGAATTGACTTTAATGTTACCTTTTCTTTTGTATTCTTTAATGATGCATTTAGAGTGATTATAACAATAGTAGTTCATTATGATATGGTGCTACATTAGATATATGTCAAAATCGCTTGCCTGAATGGAGATCTTTGTGAAGAAGTTTATATGGAATAACCTAAAGGATTTTATGATCAAACAAAGCTAACATGGTTTGTAACATGAGAAAAACCACACATAGTTTGAAACAAGCCTCTAAAAAATGGTGCCTAAAATTTGATGAGGTTGTTACCTTATTTGGCTTTATGGAAAATAAAGTTGAAAGATGTTTGTATTACAAGGTTAAGGGGAGCAAGGTTTTCTTTCTACTTTTATATGTGGATGATATTTTGCTTACATTAAATGACTTGGCCATACTCAATCAACTTAAATAGCTTTTGGCTTAGCATTTTAACATGAAGGACTTTGGTGAGGTATCTTTTATCCTAGTTATTCAGATTCATTGAGATAGGTCTCAACACTTGTTGGATCTCTCGTAGAAAGCATACATTGAGCAAATGTTGCAAAGATTTAATATGGCTGATTATAAAACTGTTGCAACACCTATCTCTTATGGTGAGAGATTATCCTTACCACAATGTCCAAATAATGATACAGAGAGAGAGAGAGAGAGTGACTATGAAGAATGTATCTTATTCTAGTACATTTGGTAGCTTGATTTATGCTCAAGTGTGCACTAAACAAAACATTGCATTTGTTGTTGGACTATTGGGTAAGTATCGAACAAACCTAGGAATAGACCATTAGAATGCAATCAAATAAGTTTTGAGATACTTGAAGGAACTAAGGATTATATCTTGACATTCAAGAAAATCAACGGTTTAAACCTCCTAGGTTATATGGGTTTAGATTTTACCATGTGTCCAAATGATAGGAAGTCCACATCATGGTAAATTTTTATGTTAGCAGATGGTGCAATATTATGAAAGAGTATCAAGCAGACACTGGTAACTTCCTTAACTATGTATACAGAGTTTGTGGCATGTATAAGGTTGCATTACAAGCGATTTGGCTCAGAAACTTGATTTTTGAGTTGTCCGTGGTTGATTCAGTTTCTAAACCTATTCAATTATATTGTGATAATCTTTATTTTGTATTGTTCAGTAACAACAATAAGAGATATCACAGGGATTAAGCATTTGGAGGTCAAATATTTGACCATAAAGTAATTAATACAAAAAGATGACATTGAAGTTGAACATTTGGAGACTGAGTACATGCTTGTTCATCCTTTAACTAAAGGACTTCACCCAGTTATTTTTTAGAGACATGTGTGTAGTCTGGGTTTACTAAAGTTCTTAAACACTATTAGTTAGGGGTCACCATATTTGCTCTTGACAAATTTGTACAGATTTCATGTATATGACAATATATTTTTATGCATATTGATGATCATTATTTTGTTCTCAGTTATACAGTTTTTGTACATTGTCATAATGCAAGTAAAAGGCTCAAGATCTATGTTGATCTTAAGCAATTTAAAGGTCATTAGGCACATATGAATACATATATAAATTCATGGGATTAAATAATTTTTATCCCTCTACATCTTATTAAATCCATGAATTTATATATGTATTCTTATGTGCCCTGAAGACATAGGCTCAAAGTTAATCTGTGTGTGTATGTGTGATGTAGAGGGATAACAATTATTTAATCTCATGAGGGTTTTCTCTAATGCGATTTTGCTTTTATAAGAGAAAATAAATTTCTCTAGTGCAATTTACCATAAATTTCAGAGAAATTAAGACCGACAAATGAAGCAATGATACATTTCAAATTATACAAGTATTATTGTAATTTGTCACATATTATTATAATTTGTCACACTCTATTTTTTCATTCATGTTAGTGATATATTAGATATGCATGATTGTATTGAATTTATATTGCATATGACATATACATTTGCTATTATCCAGTATCGAAAGCCTTATAGAATCAAATGATGAACTTTCATTACCTTTGAATCACATGTTTTTAATTGGTCTAACTTTTTCATTGAATTTGTTAAACAAATTTTACTATTTTTATTGTCGCTACAACTATTGTAATTAATATTTGTCTAAGGAGAGAATGTTAGTAATTTCTTATTGGACAAATATTAATTACGAGTTTTTATAAAATTAACATTAAGAAAATTAAATTTGATATGAATTAAAGATAATAAAGAACTTCAATAAAAGATCTAGTTAAAAGGGTTAAAGTCCACTGAGAAACATGAGTCCTAATTAGTATGAGTCAATTATTTATTGGGCTTAGATAGGGAAACCTATAAGACTACTATAAATAACTGTTAAAGTCTCTTGCTGATTGCTTAAGTAAGTTATTGAACATTCAGTTTCTTTACCAGGTCCAAACATTAATAAAGAAACAAAAAGACGTTAACTAGACAAAGATATACAACTTTTATAAAGGTTGATTAAAAATTTCAAAAGCTTTTTCAACTAGTTCAGCAGCTTGCTCATCGTTCAATGGATAGCAAAATATGTACTTTTCCATATTTTCTCCGCTGATACAAGTTCATGATTATCCCAGGTTCATAGCTAAAGTTTTGTTATGACACACACAAATTACAAGCTTGTCAAAATCATACCATCACGATTCACCTGCAATCAAGGAATAAAATTCTTGGAAATATACAGGAAAGAGAAAACAGATTATTGATGTAAGCCGAGAACTCGAACCGTTTTATGATACAAAGTGAAAACGAGTAGTAAGTGGTGGATACAGTGAAATATAATTGAAATGTGTTACATTTGTGTGGCAAGATTTCCACTACTGGTCCAACCTTCTTGAACTTGTATTGAGTATTGCAAATTCCAGAGCACGTCTTCTATTGAGGGTCGATTATTTGGGCTACTGGAGAGGCAATTTAGGGTGATTTCAACTGTATTTCTCAGTGATTGATAAGCAAAGCTGCCCCTTGTCGACGGATCAATAAATTCTCGCAACTTGGCTGGAGCTTCTACTAAGCTCTTTTCCAGCTGTTTAGCAGAGACAAAATTGTATAATGTGTTAAGGAATTGCTGGAATAATAGTAACCCATGTGATGGATTAGTTACCTGAGCTTTTAACTCTTCTAATTCAATTGAAGATGTAAAGAATTTTCCGGTAATAACTTGAAGCAGAATACACCCTAGTTGATACAGGTCCTCTTTTTCTGCAATTTCACTGCCAAAGAAAGCATTGCGAAATGACTTTGATAATGCTATTTCCTACAGGTGCTAAACCACTAACAGTTACGTTAATTGATTCTTAACATTTTAGTATGCTCAAAATGATAAATAGAGAGAGACTTTGGATGAGAAGATGATATACCTGTTAGGATTGTTGATGTCATGCCCATTTACAGAACTCTCCGATCCAGCCTACAAATTCCAAAAATAAAGCAAATATTATTTCACCCCCACTGCTCAGTATGTTTCAAATCACTTAAAGAACAGAACAAATAAAACATGACTTATGATAGTTGCAGTAGTGATTTGTATGTGAATCAAACTTCCATCTCTTGTCAAAATGATTTGTTCGAACCTTCGATGGCAGAGGAATGGTGTAATTACTAAGTTTTGCAGTGAGACACTCGTCCAATAGTACATTCTCCAATCTTAGGTTGTTCCCAAAAATGCCAGGTGCAACTCCTGTATGCAAGAACTGGATTCCTCTGGCAACTCCTATTGTGATTGCCATTCTCTGTGGCCATTTTAGCACTTCCTTCTTTCTGAAATCTGTCAGATTATAGCATGAAATCATCATTATTTAATGGCTAGAAATCTTAATGATCCAGATGGTTTGTGTTTTACTTTACCATCTAGATGATCTCGCAATGATCCATTTGAGATGTGCTCAAAAACAACGAAAACAGTGCAGGCTGTGCTTGGATGATTCTGATAAGTAACAACACAGTGTCCAAGGACGCTGACCAAATGCAAATGCCTTAATTTGGATAGCACCTCCATATGCTGAGCCAAGCTTTGAGGCAAGTTTTTCTGTTTCAGTTTCACACATTTTACCAAGATCGCAGTGCCATCTCCTAGCCAACCTTTGTAGATCTGTAAATACAAAAGAAAATATTTGAAGCTATTATAAGCTAGATATCGGTGGGATATATACAGCGATAGTCTCACAAAATTACCTGCCCTTGAGACTCTTCTTCCATGAAGTTCAATGGATCAAAATTGTTTGTTGCATCTTCTAGTTCTTCCAAGGAGAAAACACGATACTGAGGAAGTCCTATGGCTGCTGATCTCATTGTCTGGGGCACACGCCCTGCAAAATTGAGCTTCACTTAGCCAATATTTGAGCATATTTCGGAAGAGAGAAGAAATCGATCTTTTGAAGATGAATGAGAAAAAATTGACAAGGAAATATGGGTACTTGATTAAATTTGTACTGTATAGCGGAAAGCACATAGGAAAACTTACTTGAATCAGTTGGTTTTGAGGCACTACGAACTGAGATTTTGTCGGCAAAAGATGCATTGCATTTGCCACCATCATCTGATACTGTTATCCCTGATCGTTTTATAATGACTAGAACCAGCATTCCGAGAACAACAATCAACCCTACAACGCCTCCAATGGCACCTAGTAGTATGCCTAGTTTGGCTGAAGATTTCTTCTCCTTGCTTTTGACTGGAGGCTTAACAGCCAATGCTTCTTTATGGCAGAAGGAAAATGCACGTTGATAACTTGAATTGCCTACAGATAAGCAATTCCATGAGCTAATGACTGTACGACTGGATGAATTGGATGCTAAGCAAGATGGTAACTTTCCTATCAAATAGTTGCGAGAAATGTCTACAAATTCTAGCTTTGCAGTGCAAGAGACAGTACGTGGAAAAGCCCCAGTTAGTTGGTTATCTGCTAAATCAACATACTGAATTGACGGAAGTGAGAAAAGAGCAGCTGGTATTGGTCCAACAAGCTTGTTAGACGAGACATCTAGACGCTGAAGCTGGTTGAAGCCCTTGAATCCTGATGTTATATTAGATCTCAAGGAATTGTTGTTCAATATGATAGTAACCAAAGTGTAACTTAAGGAAGGAAACTTCGGTCCAAATCTATTGTCACCCAAATTCAACTCTTCAAGTAGCGCCAATTCTTTGAGATCTGGGATAGTACCATTCAAAAGGTTATCAGCCAGAACCAGACTATTGAGACTCTTCAATGAGACAATGGCCTGAGGAATCTCCCCATGGATGAAATTTGAGCTGAAATTGAGTACTCTAAGCGAGTGAAAACGGCTGACTTTAGCAGGTAATGGACCCCAGAGTCCGAGAGAAACCAGTGACAACACTTTCAAATATGAAAGCTTTGTTAGAACGGTGAAGAAGGTGTCAATGGAGAACTGGTTGGACAGAGTTTGCGCGGAAACCTTGAAGTTTCCTGAACTTGGATTTGCATCCTGAGATGGAGAAGCTTTGTTTCCTACAATGATTAGTTCTGTTACATGACTATTTGAGCAGACAATCCTAAGAGAAGCTGAGGAAGGAAGATAGCAAAAGTTGGTCCAATTTGTCCAACTTCCAAGAACTCCAGGATATTCAAGAAGTCTCTGAACTTGGAAAAGGATTTTAGTTTCACTTGGAGACAACTGTCCGACTGAAACTGAAATTAGCAAGGGAAACACGAGCAGATGAAGTAAGAAAATGTACAAGACCCGGGAGTTCTCCATTTCTCGGCTAAATTTTTAGATCAAATTCCACAGAACAGTGATCTTGCTGCACTAGCTGCATGTACTAATTGTAGGAGCCTAGGAGGTTTTGATGTGAAATTATGTTCACTGAAAACAGTGAATAGCTTCCGATAATGACATATCGAGAGAAACAGCTAAACCAGAACGTAACTAAGATGCACAGTAATGGGGAGAAATTGACATCTGGGTTTGATTCATTTGGAAGAATCTTATCACTGAAATGTAGATAAAATTTGGGAAATGACAGGGAAGCTATAATGAATAGAGATACTGCTTACTATTAATTGGTGTAAAAAACACATTAGAATGTACTTATTCTCGTGAAAGAAACTGAGTGCTGTAGGAATTGTGAGAAGAGACAAAATCAGATAAATTAAGAAGAATCCTACGAAGAAAACCTATTGCAAGAGACGAGAACAAAGCAAGCAATGCAGATCCTACGCTACGCAAACAAGCAATGCAGATCCTACGCTACGAAACCACTTACTAAATTACAACCGAGCTTAAGAACCGCATCCATTTTACTTTCAGAGAGTGAGAGTCAAAGTCAACTCAGCACCCGATATATAGCCAGCTTCTAATCTAACTGCGGAATACCCAGGAAACCCGGCGTTGACCACCTTTATTTTGGTACGCTCGCGAGCCTCGATTATCTCAAAGGTCACGCGTTGTGCCTTCCGTGAAGGGCATTCAATTTGGTGACAACATTTAACCTCTGCAAGGAGTAATCGGATTACATGTCCTTTAATTGGTGTCAGTGTCGAAGAATTTAAAGGTCATTACGTAGGTGTCAGTGTCGAGAGGTCATTACGTCGGCAACGTCAAATTACATGAGTGACCCTCTTTGTCTATGGTCCGCTCGTGTCGGTGAGACGCGTCGTCTGAGCTCTAAAATGAGTGTCAATAGAGCAGAGTTGAGGTTGTGAGTTGGATGTGCATAACAAAAAAAATGGAGGTGGTTCCACTCCACCTAATTTGTATTGTCTTGTTTGTAGTTGTATTAAGTACCATCTTGGTGACCATTTAATGGAGGAAAAGGAACATACTAATGGGATAGAATGTATGCGTGGCTTGAGGGCCTCAAGTTGAGGGTGTTCATAAGTTCCATGGACCATCATTAATCAAGAGCCTTGGAGTCTGGTATGTCCAAATCGCAAGTGAAATATGCAAATTTGCTTTTCTAGTTCCTATCGTTAGGTTTTTGTGTTCAAATACTCTTTTTATTTATGACATGTGATTAGAGATGTATCTAAAGTGTAGTTATTTTTAAAAGGTTATATTAAATTTCTTTATACATATTAATTAAACCTTAAATTTACTAATTAAGACGAAAAAAGTGGTCTTTCACTACTCAGGCGATCCTCCTGAATTAGATGCGAGAATAGGCACAAAAGGAAAAGAATAACATTTGTGCGTGGGTTGAAAATGCTGAGGAGAACATACATATATATTGGGATCCGTTCTTTGATTCAAATATGCATGGAAAGCTAATTTATAGGCCGGGGAAGCACATGCACATGCACTTGCACATGCACATGCACATGGGTGCGCGTAGAAAAAGATGGAAGAAGGAAAGGGTTATGATGCATATTCACATTTTTCTGTGGATTTACTGTATTTTAGAGAAACCTGACGACCTGACACTAAATAACTAAATGCATGCTCAAGAACATCTTCCCCTATATTTGAGGGTGCAGTAGGAATGCATTCTTTCTCAAACCAATGAACTAAGGTGGGAGGGTGGGAGCTTTAACTCCAAGCTATTAGTAGTATTACACTGTTGTGTTTCAGTGTGAATTGATGTTCAGATGATTTGCGACTGATTCAGACAACAGCTAAGTTGATGAGCCAGTCGTGGTTAGACCCAGACCCAGAATATATGATTTGTATGGTTACACCATGACTTCAGTCTAATGCAATAAGCCCGCCAAATGGAAAATATTCTGTAAACCCAAGTCCGCATTATATACTAAAGTAGCCCAACCTGTTTATCTAGACAAACTGGCACTCTCGATTCGGTAGGAAGCAACCTCAATAATCTCGACAGCTGTTGTCTGAATGACAATGGATTATTCATATAAGACATGAATTAAAATAAAAACAATATTTGAGGTGTACATAATTAGTGAGCAATAGCCAGTCAACATCAACAACCACCACATTTCTTAATCTCTATACCCACTTCTAAATTAACCTTTTTTCTTGCTAAGTAATTATCCTGAAGCTTCTATGGGTATCCTCCTAACTCTTTTCAGTTGCAGGGACTGAGACTGACAAAGAAATGGCACCCACTACAGGCAAAGAAGAGAAAAAGGTGTGTTCTTTTTGTATTATTCACATTAATTATGATTGCTTTTATTGTTTTCTTTTCCAGTTCTCTTTAAATTATTTGTGTACTGTATATCCTTATTTATTAGCTAAGGTTCTTCTCTTCCCCTGTTTTGGTGCTCACTGCTAGTCACTGTTTCTCGCTGAAAGTTTTGGTGGTTTTGTTGTGTTCTTTCTTGATCAGTAACCGCCCATTACTTGCTACTTCTGGTAACTATTTGGCTTCAAACTGCTTTTCCCTAGCACAAGTTAGCCTTTGCTTTACTGCATCTTGCATTATGTTTTCTCTGTTAGAAAACAGGTTCAAGTTTGGTGATGTTTGCTATGCTTTGCTTCTTTACTTGAGCCATTTTGCATCAACTGTCTGTCTATCCTTGTAGAGGGTATGATTCTCGTTTTGTTGTTTGATATCTGAGAAAGATTATTGATTTTGCAAATGTGTAAAGTTTGTAATTTTAAGTTTTTTCTTGTGCATGGGGTATATGGTTGGAAGTCGAAGTTGAAGTACAATCCTTTTCATCGACCTTTTCTTCTTATCTTGGCTAAATGGATGATTATGATTAGCCACTTTTCATGCTGACAAAGTGACAATAGAAGTTTCATTGTGCAGTATTTGTAAATGCCAACTAGTGATTAGAAGTCTTTAAGGTATTGAATTTTGTGCTCTCTTGCTGTAATCTTCCATGTTTTTTAATTTAGACTTTTGAGCTCGAGATATTGGGTTCGTCAATATGGGGAGGTCTCCTGCAAAGTGGATCAAGTCCTTTCTTCATGGGAAGAAATCATCCAAGTCTAATTTCTCAAAAGGAAATGATATTTCGGTAAGATTTTTTGTCTATTCACGTTTACATTGTACTCATCTTCTCTAAGTCATTCCAGCTTTCAAAACAACATAACATCATGGGGAACATAGAGATGTTTCAGGATTTGAGTCACTGTAAGAGACACAGCAATCACACACCTTCAGAACAAAGAAGAAGAAAAGAAAATTTGTTAATGCAGATCCCAACTGTCAATCGAATTTAACAAGTGGGAACATACATGCTTTTAAGTCAGCTACACTTGAAATTGGAACAGAACATAATGAATCAATGGAATTTGAAAATCCAAAAAATCAGTGATGTCAAACAACATAATTTGTTGACATGTTCCTCAAGTTAACATATTTTATTTACTTTTTTAGCTTTGTTATCCATGAAGTTTCTCAAAACAACTTCCTAAAAGTTTCTGTTCCAGTACAGCAACAGGGAAATAAAGAAGTATCGATTCCTCCTAAAACACCTTTGACTAATATAACTGCCAATCCTCCACAAGAGTCACTGCTGGCTGCTGAAACAGGAAGTGAGTTGGGCCAAAAAGTCTCTGCCAACTTGCCCCATGATGGGGTACCAGTTTTGAATGCCGTAGACAATTGGAATGCAGAAGATATCTGTTCTACAGGCAATACTGAGAGAATCAAGCTTTACAAAGCTGCCACAAGGGTACAAGCAGCTTTTAGAGGTTATCTGGTAGTATCTCCGTTACCTAAATATACTACAACTTTTGTCCTTTCTCCTATTTTGTTGAGAACTTGAGATTCAGTGACATGCGAGCTGCTATTTCCATTACCATGTTGTTGGGTCTAATTGTTTGATGTAGCAGCATCATCACTTCTTCCAAAATTGGCTGTGCAGTTTTAGTTACTGAAAACTGTGTAGCAGTTCGCAGGTGATGTTTCTAGTCAGATGTACACCACTGCAGCGAACTTTGTATTCTTCCTTTGGAATGGACTATCAGAAATTTTATATTTTGGTCTATCAACATTCTTCTGATACTGGGATGTTGTTTTTAAAGGATCGTCATGCATTCCGAACACTCAAAGGCATAATAGGGTTACAAGCACTTATTCGTGGTCATTTGGTTCGACGGCAAGCAGCTGCTACATTATACTCTCTGCTGCTAATTGTGAAGATTCAGGCATTGGCTCGTGGACAGAAGGTTAGACGTTCGGCGGTTGGAATTGACGTGCGGGATAAATGCAGTCTGGAAAGACTTCAGGTGACTCACCATTGACTTATAACCTTATATTGTTTTTTCATTTTTCCTCAGTGCAGCTAATTTGCTTGATCTATAATTACTGTTTGTGTGCTGCGGACACTGAGGGTCATCATGACTGAAATGATGCATGTTGAAGTTAACAAGTAGGAATGTAATATTGACTACAAACTCTGATAGTCCTCATTTCCTCTCTTTCAATAGTATATCATGAAATTTAAGATGTCTGATTAATGAGTGTGTTAAGGATTGTTCTATACTAGGATAGATAGTTCATTGTTACTCTGGTCCTTGATATACACTTTTTTTCTTCATCAGGGTGCTAACTGCGCGGAATCTTCTGGAACCAAATTCTCTATTGCAGGAGAGCAGCTCAAGGAGAATGCTTTTGCTAGGAAGGTGAGAATAACATTGAGTTGTCTATTGTTCTGCATTAAACTTTAGTGGGCATGGATATATAATAGATTAATCTCAGTTTTATGAGCCGACACTGCACCAAAATTTCTGTTTGTATGAAGCATTGCGTCTCAATTGATGGCCTTGTCAATGCTTTCACTTGAACTTGTCTGAAATGTCTTGTATCATGTATGAGTTGGAAACTTTCTCATAACAAGTCTAGGCTAAGAGATCAACATGTCCTGATACTTCTTCTGGTTTTGGAAGGTGATATATACATAGTGACATGTTAGATTTGTTTAATGGACAGCTAGAAATGGTGCATGAGTTGTTTTCCTTTATAGAAATTCTTAATGGCATATTGCAGCATATTGTCTTTCTGCGGCTTTGGTCTGAAGTACACTAATTAGTCAAGTCAATCTATAATCTAATTCAGCCTACAATTGTGCTATGCCTAAAAGGCAACTGAAAAAGATGAATTGATCTTGAATCCTATGGTTTAGCTTACAATCTTCGTCTTCTTAACTAAGGATGCATCCCCTTTGTTTTATTAAGCTTCTGGCTGCAGCATCTAGTGGAAGACCTATATGCATGCACTATGATCCTGTGGAACCTAACTCAGCCTGGGAATGGCTGGAAAGGTGGACAAGGTCGCATATATGGGAGTTCCATCGGCAAGTGAAGAAGAATGTAAATTTGCAGTCTAAGAATAAACGTGAAAATTTAGGAGTGAATGCTAAACTAGGCAAACCCAAAAAGAGTGTTGTGAGGCTATCAGGCGCTAATATCCGAAGTTCCTCAGGTGATTCATCTTTGGAAAGGCATAAACAGAACCTACGAAAGATCTCAAACCAACCAGCAGAGTCCAGTCCAAGACATGCACAGAATGGATCTGAAAAGTTAAAAACAACGTTAAGAAAAACTTTTAAGTCCTCAAAGAAGGCTGGTGAAAGATCTGAGGTTGATAAGAAGAGAACAAAGCGTGATGTGACAAAGGTATCCAATATTGTTAGTTCGCTGGAAGTTTCAGAGTGGTCGGACTCTGTTGATAAGATGAAAGATACAGTAGACGACGAGTTGGCAGGTTTAAAAAAGTCTGAAGTTGATAAGAGTTCGATAGCACCTGCAGTGGATGATGATGCTGAAGTTATGGTTGAGAATCCTAATTTTGATTCCCAGACCAAGGTGGCTGACATTGGAGAGGTAAGTAAGCAGCAAGAGACTAAACATGATAGTACGAATGATGATGCCCTTAACACCGGAGAGCTAAGTAAGCAGCAAGAGACCAAACATGATAGTACGAATGATGATGCCCCTAACACCGGTGAAAGAAGAGCTTCATTCCCCCTACGTATAGAACCTCCGGAGAATGGGGTTAGCAATAACAGCACACCAAAACTGCCCAGCTACATGGCACCAACTAAATCTGCAAAGGGTAAGTTGCGAGAACAAGTATCCCCAAGGTTTTCACTAGATGGATATGAGAAGAATAGCACGGCTAGACGTTATTCTCTCTCATCTTCCATCAGTGACAAGCTAACTTCAATATCACCAAGGGCACAGAACCTGGTGCAGGAAGATGGTAAAGGAGTGATAAAAAGTGACCAATCTCTATCTTCTCCTAGAGATGGTAATGGGAAGAACCCTTCAAAAAGAATTTCCCATTAGGGACCCAAGTCTTTTGTTTAAAAGTTGAAATTTCAATCCTGTGTTACTCATTGAATCTTTTGTGCGTTTGAGAGAGTTACCAATGTGCTTCCTGATGGCTGCAATGGGCAGCTCTTTTTGATATCAGGAAAGGTTGAGGCTGAGCTTTTTTTTAAAATTAAAAATATATTAAATTCGTGGAATGCACATTCCTCTTTCTAATAGGCTTTCTCATAAGGCTATCAAAGGAGAGTGGAAGAGGTAGTTTTCCATGGATAGCACACTGTAAGAGGCAGAAGAAAAAGAATGTTTTGAAATGGGTGAATACCAGTTAACCTTTTGGGCGCACACAAATTTTCTCATCTTTGTCAATAACATAGTTCTTCATGGGCTGGGTTGGAGGAGCACTTGCCCTACTGGTCTTGTTTGCCACCGAGCAATTCAGCGCGAGAACGTCTCTCAAGTTTTGTTGGGACGCTGACTCAACTTTGCTTAGAAATATTCTATTCAAGGTCTGGTGTCCAGAAACTCGAACCCTTTGCTTTGTTATTGTAGCTCTACTGTCTCTGCCTGTGCTTAATTTTGCATATGAAATCCTGATGACCACTGTGTGCCCTGTATTTCTGCTTAAGCCTTGAGACTCTAATTGAAGATTTGAAGATTGTCCATATACTCTCAATTAAATCCAAGCGTGTTCTGCCAACTGTTTTTTTATTCTCATTTGCTGTAGGGAATAAAAGACAGGAATGGTAACTGCGAGCGGAGCAGAGGATGTGGAGAAGTAGGCTCAACTTCCAAGCTTACAATACAATACCATCATGGGCATCACATAATTATGTTATCAGCAAAACCAACAAACTGAACATATTGAAGCAGTCCATTGCGTTACATAGATTGCAGACTGTCTTCCTCTCTTCCTTTCAAACTAAATAAAATGTCAAATTTATTTTTGTTGAACAAATCGCAAGTAGAGTGACTTAACATATAATTTTATTGACAATACTAAATAATTTATAATACATTACGACTTAGTACAAAAACATAATACAAGTTATTTTTGACATTCGAATACTTTGGTCTTACAAGGCCTTAATAATTCTTGCAATGTCTTAGAATTCAATTTCTTTGGAATGCTTTTTATTTCTTGTTATGAACAAGAATACGTAAATCCATGCTTATATAGGTCCATCTCTCACCATAAAATATTATGTCGGTTTGTTAAATTTTATAAGATTGACCTTAAATAAACTGAGTATATACAAGCCCAAAGAGGTTCCATTCTAAAATCAATTGATGATAGGAGGAGTAACTCAATAAGTTTATATGCATGCTCAAGGTTATATATTCTTTCCATATGGGACAAATTCTCACTTATATTTCAACACGCTCCTCTCGCATGTGGGCTAATTTAAGACCTAACACGTCACATAGTCTATCGTGTCGAAGTGGTGACGGTTAATCCAAGAGCAACATGCTTTGATACCATGTTAAAAAATTGAATTGTTCTGTATTTTCACTTGGTTCTAGGTTGTACATTATTTATATAAATGGAATTTGACTTATATCAATCCCATGAAATCTGTTGTCTCCCAGAGTAAATTATTCTATCCTAAAATAGAAAAGGATTTTTATCCTAAGATAGAAAAGACCATGGGCTATATATGAAATTTCTAGTTGTACAAGATATTCCGGATATTCCACATAGAAAGCAAGATATTTTAGATTTTCAACACTCTCCCTCCGCTGGTGAATGGATATTTTCCATTCCCAGCTTGTATGTAATATCTTCAAAGTTGGAAGTCGACATTCCCTTAGTTAAGACATCTGCCAACTGATTACTTGATGCTATATATAGAGTGCAAATCATGCCACTGTCCAGCTTCTCTTTAATAAAATGTCTATCAACTTCAATATGCTTCATGTGATCATGTTCCATGGGATTGTGTGCAATGTTGAAGGTAGACTTCTTGTCACAATAAAGTTTCATAGGTCCTTCCCACTTGAGGTTAAGGTCATCAAAGAATATCCTGAGCCATAGTAATTCACAAACTCCATGAGCCATAGCTCTAAATTTTGCTTATGCACTTGATCTTGCAACAACCGATTGCACTTGATCTTGCAACAACCGATTGCTTCTTCCTCCTCCATGTCACTAGATTCCCACCAAGAAATGTATAGTATCCTGAAGTTGATCTATAATCTACCACAGAACCTATATAATCAGCATCAGTATATGCCTCTATGAACAACCCTTCATTTTTCTTAAACAAAATCCCTTTACCGGGTGTAGCTTTGAGATAGGATAGAATCCGGTTGACAGCTGGTAGATGTTTCTCTTTTGAATCATGCATAAATTGGCTTACTATGCTTACAACAAATGCTATGTTTGGCCTTATGTAGGACAGGTATATCAGCTTCCTAACCAATTGTTGATATCTTTGCTTGTCTACTATGCTAGCATCCTTCTCTTCACTTAGTCGTAAGTTAGGTTCAATGGGTATGCTTCCTGCCTTGCATCCAAGATTCCCTATTTCTTTAAGTAGGTCCAAAATGTACTTTTGCTGAGAAACAAAGATGCCTTTACTTAAGTATGCTACCTCAATGCCTAAAAATTACTTTAGCCTTCCCAATTCTATAATTTTAAACTCTTTTGCTAAGTGAGTGATTCTCTTTCAATTGGATCATTCCTGGTGACAATAATGTCATCTACATAGACAAGTAGTGTTGTAACTCCTCCTTTTGCATGTTTTATAAACAAAGTATGATCTCCTTAACTTTGTTTGTATTGCATTGGTAGCATCACTTTAGTAAATATTCCAAACCAAGCTCTTGGCGATTGTCCAAATAAAGCTTTCTTTAACTTGCATACTTTCTTCCCACAAAAAATTTCATTGAAACCCAGCAAAGGTTCCATGTAAACCTGTTCTTCTAAATGCCCGTGTAAGAATGCATTCTTAACATCGAATTATTGTAAACACCAGCCAAAGTTAGCAGCTAAAGACAAAAGAACACGTACAATATTCATTTTTGCTATGAGTGCAAAGGTCTCTTGATAATCTACCCCATATGTTTGTGTATATCCTTTTGCAACTAATCGAGCTTCATACCTTTCTAGTGAACCATCAGCTCTATATTTAAATGTGAACACCCATTTACACCCCACTTTTTTCTTTCCCTTAGGCAAGTTTGCTATTTCCCAAATCTTATTTCTCTTTTGAGCATTCATCTCCTCTCTCATAGCTTATACCCAATTCTTATCTCTAAGTGCATCTTGTGGTGTTTGTGGAATAAGAATGGAGTTAATGGTGGTAAGGAAATTTTTATGTTGTGGAGAATGTCTATGGAATGATACAAAATTTGAGATTGGATGCTTAAGTGTATTCTCGGGTTCCTTTTCGAATAGCGATAGGTGGATCTAAATCATTAAAATCACAAAGAATAAAATCAGATTTAACACAAAGGGTCAGAAAATTGAGTACCTGATTGTGGTTTAGACTTTTGGATTTGCACAGACTCAGAAATAGGAACTTTCTTCCTTGAGTAGACCTTAAGTGGTGTAGTAGGATTCAAACTAGTGTTTTTCTTTGTCAGCTCAGTTTCAGGTGCAGAATTTTTGTTGGACCCCGAACCTTTCTTGAAAGTTAGGACTACTAAATGATAAATTGTTGGAGATTATTCATGTGTAGAGAAAAGAAGAATTTATGAAATTGAAAAGAAATGGAAATGATAGTTTAGTTACAAGATGCATTGTATGTGAAAGGTTGAAAGTTAAAAGCAGGAAAATGTATATGTTCATTAAGTATGACTCGGTGTTTTAGCCATAACTTGATCTCTAGTTATCCAAATAAGACGATTCTTGATTTGGATTAAACTAGAGAGATAAGGCTACAAATTGTTTGAGGAAATCAAGTTCTAATTCAATCTCTAAGAAAGTTAATTTTCATATGGAAGTCATGCGCAGGATAATGTTTCAGTATAAGAATAGTCCGAAATGTTTGGTATAGCACTGTCAGAATTTTGAACCAAATTGAATGGTTTTTGATGTCATTAGAAAATTAAGACAATGAGGAACATTTCTCTAGAAGGAAGTGCAAGCAAAATTTCTTCAATTATATGATTAAAATAAGGTCTTGATTTTGGAAGAAGTTAAGCATGATTTAAATGAATTTTGCGGCATTGATAGATTATTTATGTTATTTTTGTGGAATTAATTAGCATGTTAATGGGAGTTAGACCATATGACATGGATTAAATTGAACTAAGGTGGTAAGATTGCATGAGGGCATTTTAGGAAGACCACTTAAGTTTCTAAGTTACAAGGCTATTATATAAGGGCATAAAGGTCATTTTCCACTCATTAATGGCATTATGGTAATTAAAAGGGTGCTCTTGATATTTAAGGAAGGAGGAGCACGAAAATTAGAAGAAAATGACAAAGAAAAGAGAGAAAAGAGGGAGAGTCGATGGAGAGGAAGGAGAAAGAAGAAAGAGAGAGTTAGGGCTTGCTTTTTCATGAATTTCAAGACGATTTTGAAGTTATTTCAAGAAGGAAAAAGCCAGAGGAAGGTTCAAACTTTCATTAGAGCCAAGAAACCCTTTGGTTGGGTGAAGATTCAAGGTAAGGGTTTTTCAATCTTTGGATTTTTTTAGAGAACTTTTGGTTCTTATGGCTTAAAAATGGTATGGGTTTAAGAATTTTAAGATCAATTTCATGATATGTTTCTTTGGGTTGATCAATTTGGATGTCTATTGATTTGAGGATTTTGTGGCTATTGTTAAAGGAGATTAAGAGA
>JANKOE010000003.1:23948701-23961684 GCA_026284465.1 Erythroxylum citrifolium
GATTTCTTTCAATCTAAAAACACCTGCAATAACTTTCTTACCAAATCTATACATTTTATTATTATCAAAACATTAAGAGATTTATTTTGTCAACCACCATTGGTCCAACAACTAGGTGGCTAGATTTTGGTGCTACCACTCACATCAGTGTATATATGTAAGGTTGCCTGAGCCACCGAAAGCCAATTGATGGTGAGAGATATATCTATGTGGGTGATGGTAAAGTGATAGAAGTTGAGGCTATTGGAACTTTTAGGTTATTGTTAAAGACCAGTTATTATTTGGATTTGAATAAGACCTATGTTGTGCCGCCATTTAAACATAATTTAGTTTCTATTTTTGCATTGGACAAATTTGGTTACTCTTGTTCATTTGGGAATGGTCAATCTAGTCTTTTTCAAGACTCAATGCATGTTGGTACTAGTTTTTTTTATCATTTATTGATAACCTATATTTGATTAATAAGGTTGCCTCATATAATGAAACTTTGCATGTATGTAGAAGTATAAAGTGAAAATTAACTAATGAGAATTCTGCTTCATTATCGCACAAGCGCGTTTAGGGCATATCTCTAAACAAAGAATTGAACTTCTTATGTCTGATAGAATTCTTGATCCGTTTGATTATGCGGACTTTGAAAATTATGTCAATTGTATTAAGGGGAAACAAACAAACCTAAGAAAATCAGGTGCCAATAGGGCTATGGATGTCTTAGAACTCTTACATACAAACATTTGTGGGTCATTTCCTACAACTTCTTGGAATGGTTAAAAATATTTTATTACGTTTATAGATGAGTACTATTATGGCTACCTGTATCTTATTCATGAGAAGTCCCAGTTTCTGGACGTGTTTAAAAACTATAAGGTTGAAGTTGAGAGTCAACTTAACAAAAGAATAAAAAGTATAAGATCTAACTGTGGTGGTGAATACTATGGTAGATATGACGAATCAGGTGAACAACGTCCAGGACCATTTGCTAAGTTCCTTGAAGAGTGCGGTATCGATCCATAGTATAATATGCTAGGATGTCCTAGTATGAATGGTGTTGCTGAAAGGCGAAATAGAATATTGAAGGACATGGTAAGGAATATGATTCGTTAGTCTACTTTACCTTAATCTCTTTAGGGAGAAGCATTAAAGACTGCAACTTTCATACTCAATAGGATTCCAACTAAAGCAACTACCCAAAACGAAATTAAAATAAATATTAAAAAAACTTAATATGCTAAATTCAACAATTAAGTACAATTTAGAACCTATTGAATCAGATTGTGAAACAAACTCTACAATCTCTTCATTATATCAATATGACAACCAAAAGTCAGAATCAACAACTGAATCTGAATACAACATTTATTCAAGTGATTATTCAGAATAAAAAAAGTCAATGCCTATATAGACATTGGCGTTATTATTTGTATAGCATCTAAAACACTTTTACAAAATTGAAAAAATTAAATAAAACTTTACAAATCAGAATAACAGATGGAAGTATAAAGTCTATATGGTATATAAGCTATAATAATAATATTATTATTGAAATCTATACTTTTATTATACCTTCCATTTATCAACAGGAATCAGGATTACCATTAATTTTAGGAAATAATTTTCTTAAAATATACAATCCCTTTTGTTAATATCTACATTATATAACCTTAAGAACATCAATAATAAAATCTTTAAATAAAAAATCGACAATACTTAAAATTCTTATACACCATACAACTTCTTATAAAAATCTACAACTTATAACAATAATATTAAATCAGTTACAATTTTATCTTCTTAATAATCTTACTTTATAAAATTAAATCGAAAGTTTAATAGAACAAGTTTGTAGCGAAACTCTTTTAGATCCTAAAAAGAATACTAATAATTAATTAATTGAAATAAAACTAAAAGATCCTACACAAGAAATCAATATTTTAAGGACAATATTTTTTCTTTGGTTTAAATTATCGGTATTTTTTCTTCTAGAAAACTTTTTATAAGGTTTAAATGGGAACTTTTTATACTTGAACTTAGGATATTTTCGCCACTTATATTTATTTTTAGGTTTTCTTTGTTTTGAATAAAGAGAATCACATTTGATCGTGATTTTTCGATATGTGTAGTTTTAATATTTTAACTTCGATATTTCGCAAGTGTACGGGTCATTTGCGTAGTACCTAAGGTGTCAATCCCACGAGGAGGGTTAATCTAATCCTAAACTCTAAGAGCAAAACAAATTGCAAAAATTCAGTTGTAACTAAGCTAAAACAATAATGCAATTCAATCAACTAATTTAACTCAAGAATAAATCACAAAATATTAACAAATCAGCAAATTACAACGCACACACCAACAATCAACCTAAGGAACTACCAATTGAGAGAAAGGGGAAATTTTTACCTATCTTGAACACTAACCTAATTAATTATGAAATGTCAGATTATTGGTCCTAGACTATCCTAGGGTTGGTTACTCTCTTTTGAGTTATAACCAAAAGCCCAAAATTATAAACTCTAATCAGATTATGGAAAATTCCAATTTCTTAATTCACAATTTATCCAAACCTTAATTAGATTTGACGTTTTCTACTAGACTACCGGAACCTATGTGAGATCTCTCGTCACACAATTACCAATTTGATTGATTTCTCGTTCTTATTAAATTACCTAACTCTTGTTAGCCCAATTTAATTATTTTTCATTGGTTCACCCTCTCAGTCTATTACCAATTTATGAAAATGCAGAAATCAATCACAATGAATCCAATTCACATAAACAATCAAATTTTTATTGAATCAAAGATAAAAATAACCTGAAGGTAAGTTTAGACAATCCTCAACATTCATAAATCATATCTTAACAACTATTGCAATTCTATTTATAGATAAAAATGGAAATACCCTAGAAAATAGATCTGAATGGATGACGAAGGCAGCAACGATGGGAAACCTCCTGTTTTGGGAAGTACTTCGTGTAGGCTTCTTCTCCACGTCTCTCTTCTTTCATCTCTTTCTCAATCTCTCAATAAACTCTCTCTAAGGTTTTGTGATGGTGGCTACTGCAAGAAGCTTCCATCTCTTTTGTCTTATTCTTTATATAGTTGATGTGTTCTTGACAGCTCTCGAGTTTTTCCAAGGTCAAAAGGTTTGAAAAATCCCTCAAAACTCAACTTTTCTATGTATCTTTGCGTCTGCCCAATGTTGGCCACGACCGTGGCCCTGCAGGCCATGATTGTGGGCCACTTATAATATTTCCATCATGATCGTGGCAGGCTCGCCATGATCGTGGGCCAAGTCTCGCCACGATCGTGGGCTGTCTCCCTTGCTTCTATCATGATCGTGGTAGATGGGCCACGATCGTAAGTCGTTGTTTCAGTCCAAGTCTCTCTAAAACTTCTCAGTTCTTTGCTATTAACCCTGAAACATTAACAAGCACATAAAGGTACCTCAAAGACATAATAATTAAGTTCAAATGCTTGTACTAACCCATAAAAATACATGAACACAAAAAATTCACAAACTAACACAATTCTACCGAAAATACGTACTAAACAATCGAATAAACAGATAAACATATATTAAACTATACCCTAAAACACGATGCATTTCACACTTATCAACATCCCCACACTTAAACGTTTATTTGTCCTCAAGCAAACAAAAACAATCCAACAAATCAAGAAAACACAAAACACGCATATGCAATAATGAGACAATGAATTCAACTTAGCGAAACAAATTTAACTATAAACATAATCCTTCAAGTCTTTCTAACTTTTTAACATGCGAAATCTACGTCTAAGCACCTTGGACTAAATATACAAACTAATCAAAATTTTAATGTTAAGTCTATTCACCTCTATCACTTGCACACACACACTGATAACCATTCAGTCAAAACAAAAGTGTAACTATTCCTTAGTAGGTTTTCATGAAAAAAATCAAGCTACTAATAAGTTTGGTAGGTTTTTAATTGAAAGCATTATTTTTTTGTTGATTTTTCTTTAAGGATATGAACCTAGTATTTTTATGTGGAGGCAAACATTTGTAATAAATGTCGATCCATTTCTTTAACTAAGTCATGTTGTTATTAAGTTGTTTGGTTAGAATGTTATTACAACCTTTTTATTCGAAGGCACACATTTATAATGCGTGTCGATCCAATTAAAAGACTTGGCACAAAATTAAAAATTCTCGTTAAAATTAACCAATATTATATATGTATAACACAAATATACACACACTTTACTGGACATGATTATATAAAGGAAACGATCGAGGGGATTCTAAGGGGCCCATTTTATAGTAACCAAAGCTCATTTTGTGCTCCGCATCGCCACAACCAATAAGAAACGCGAGGTGAAGTCATCTACCCAATTAGTTTCATCCACGTGGAGCATCCACGTAGCTTATGTGTCTTCCTTTTTATACCTCACATAAGTAGAGCTGAATTTGGCCGTTAAATATCCGGCGGTTGTTTCCGTTAGTCCCGCACTTCATTCGTCTCCATCCCATTTCCACCCCTTTGCGGTTACGTTTACTTGTTCCGTTAGCTGAAAAAGAGAAAGACTCGAAACTCGAGTGTGGAATCGCCGGGTCATCCGTGGCCGCCGGCGAAATGGAATCACACGGTGCGGGACTTCGCCGAGTGTTAGTGTTGGCATTTTGCGTTGCTGGAATTTGGTCAGCTTATATCTACCAAGGAGTTCTCCAAGAGACTTTGTAAGTTACCAAAATTTTGGCCTTGATTTTGAAATTGCCGAGTGATCTAGGGCTTAATATGATCATGATGATGATGAAAAATGCGTGCTTCTCGTTTTTTGGGAAATAGATCTACAAAGAGATTTGGTCCAGATGGAAAGAGGTTCGAGCATTTAGCGTTCCTAAATCTGGCTCAAAACGTCGTGTGCTTGATTTGGTCTTATATAAGTAAGTTTTGTAGAAGCTCGAAATTTAACTATTTATTTATTGTGGCCTATGGAACTGAAACTGTCGTCTTTCTGATGTCTAGTGATAAAGATTTGGTCCAGAAGCAGTGGAGGTGGTGGGGCTCCGTGGTGGACGTACTGGAGTGCCGGCATTACCAATACGATTGGTCCGGCAATGGGGATTGAAGCTTTGAAATATATCAGCTATCCAGCTCAGGTTTGTTGTTGAATAAATCCAGTGTTGTTTTTGTTTATGTATTGTAAAGAGTGATGTTTTTGGGAATCCTTGGTTTTGATAATGTTGTACAACTATTCATCTGTTGTTATGTTAGGCTGTTTAGGTCCTACAAGTGTGTGGTGGTTCTAAGATGGTTTGTAATCGTTATGGTCTTGGTTTATTAGCTTTCTTTTTTCAGTGCAACTGGTCTATTCTGATTTTAATCCTGATTTTGGTGCCTTCAGGTCCTGGCAAAGTCCTCAAAAATGATTCCAGGTGCGGGTTGTCAATTTTGGTTGTGTAGCTTCATAATATTAATAGGAAGTCAAGCTTGCTTTCGTATAGGCAATCGCCATTTGTGGATATTTTCTGTTAATTTAGTGTTTTGAGTTAAAATTTCTTGCTTGCAGTTTTTTAACTGCATAGCGTTTGCAAGAAATGGTGTTGACTTCCATTTTATCTGTTGGTGGTTCTTTCTTTCTCTATATGCTTTTTGTAGCTCAAGCAAGCATATTTTGGGATATTTATCCAGTGTTTGATGCTATTACTGAACATGCATTCTTTGTTTTCTAGTTAAAATTAGTGGCCATTGATATCCTTTACGAAGTGATCTCTACTCTTTCCAAGATCCAAATCAGCAATGTAACATGCTAGTTGTAATACAAGTTCAACTTGTCGTTCTCTTTCTAATTCTACATTCTGTTTTTTTGTTAGAGTTAATACTTGAAAGTGCCTGTTCAGTGCTTGTGCTGAGGCTATCATTCATCCAAAACAAGAACTCTCCAGCCATGATCTCATTTACTGATGAATTATTCATATCTTTGCAGTCATGTTGATGGGCACTCTGGTTTATGGTATAAGATACTCCTTTAATGAGTATATATGTACTTTTCTTGTTGCCGGCGGGGTATCAACATTTGCACTTCTGAAGGTTAGGCATATACCTGAAGATTATTTGACTTAGAATGCTGTATTATAAAGATGGACCTCCAGTTACAGTTCTGATTCATTTACTAACGTACCCTACCCTGATTGCAGACCAGTTCAAAAACCATTAGCAAGCTGGCACATCCAAATGCACCCCTTGGATATGGACTTTGCTTCTTGAATCTTGCATTTGACGGATTTACAAATGCTACTCAGGATTCCCTCACTGCAAGGTATGCTTCATTTTACACTTATTTGCTATTTATATATCTGTTTACTCCAGTGCAAGATTTTCTTCCCCAGTTTCTTATATTGTACTCACTTACAATGGGAAAAGATTTAGAATATCCCGCCTGTATGATGTTTTTCATCTTCCTAATTAATGCTCATTATTTTGTCTTTGCTTAGATATCCAAAAACGAGTGCTTGGGATATTATGTTGGGTATGAATATATGGGGTACGATTTACAACATGATCTACATGTTTGGCTTGCCCAAAGGTATTGGGTACGAGGCAGTCCAGTTCTGTAAGCAGCATCCAGAGGCAGCCTGGGACATTTTGCTCTTCTGCCTGTGTGGTGCAGTAGGACAGAACTTCATCTTTTTAACCATTAGCAGATTTGGTTCTCTTGCTAACACCACGATCACCACCACCCGGAAGTTTGTCAGCATTGTGGTTTCATCGTTGCTTAGTGGCAATCCACTTTCGACAAAACAATGGGGATGCGTAATCATGGTCTTCTCTGGATTGTCATATCAGATCTATCTGAAATGGAGAAAGTTGCAGAAACTACAGAAGAAGAGAAAGCATATGTGAAGATCTGTTTTAGAAGGAGGAAGCCAATCATGAAGAGGGACACCGAACTTCATGTCCAACCATTTCCTCGTATCCTTTTTTGACTTGTATTGTCATTTGAGTCATTGTTATACTGAAAAGCCACACCTAGTAGAAAGGAAGTGTAAGTGAAAAGATATGAGTTTAACCTAGTAAAGGCGTGCATGGCTCAGTAAACAGAAAGCAAGAACTCCAAAATTTCAAAGATACAGCAATAAGACGTATTATTATTAGAAGAACATAGAGTTGAAATTATAGAATACGATTTGTTGACCATTCAAGAAACTACAAATTAGGATTCAATTTCTAAACAGGTTATAGTTGTTTGAACTGATGTGGACAACCTCATCTAGTTTGTAATACCAAATCATGGTTAACGACTTGCAAAGCTTGGCAGTAAACTGGAGGCTATAGTAGCCTGTTCATTTTGTGATCAAGATCCCATTTACCGGAGTTTTTGAAATATCTATTCTGATTCTGGAATTTGATTTTGTGTCTGTATCCACTGGGTATAGTTATACAACTTGTACAGAGATGTTTATTTTTCCCTCTACAAATCCCACAGGGTACAGGAGTGATTGTTACTTGTGACTCTGCCAGGAAGAACAAGGGAGATTGAGAGCCATTTTATTATCACTGACTCGAAATTTTCAAGGCCACATCTTTTAAAATGTTTATAATCAGAGTCGTGTTTACTGCTTAACAATTAGCTGGAACGGTAAATACTTGCAACATGCAAATGAAATGCCTGCTAAACTAATTAACGTATAGTTTAGCACTAGATTGATGATGCTATTTCTGTCTATTATTAACCAATAATAGTATAAAAAAGAAAATAAAACATAAGCTCGGTTGAGTTTTACATATAAGCAAATTTTCCATCTATTCTAAAAAAGTAAAAAAAAAACGATATTACACGCATCTATTGTGGAAATATTAACTCCGAAAAATTAAAGCAATCGAGTATTTTGGTTGACATAATATTGATGTGATAGCCATGATATAATAAAAGGTGTTCTTTTATTTGAATTATTTTTTAAAATTTCCAATAACTTGGAACAAAAAAATGTAGTCCACTCTATTATAGATAATATAATTAATTGTATATCAGTTAATGAGAAGATGTAGTCTGGCAAGTTTTTATAAATTTAGTTTCATTCTTTAATTATCAATACATATTTTCTATAATTTTATTATAATTATTAATTTAAAATGGAGGTGAATAGTAGAGATTATTTTGGTAAAAGTAATCCGACGTTAAACAATTTACTATTTGATTATCTTATCAATCAAACAAATTCTACATTAACTTATAAAAGTAATTAAAGTGTTTTTGATTATATTCATACGAAATAATTTGAAGAAAAATAATTGATATTTTATTAATTGAATCTTTTTACTTATACTTTTTAATTATTGATTTTATAATTTATCTATTATATGTTTTGCTTAGAATTTTGTAAAAAGAAAACATATGATCAAGTTGAGATCAATTATATTGACTATATTGATTTTTTATTCAAAGAAGAAAAACCATTTGTTTGATTTTGATTATAGTAAACTTGAAAAAGTGATTTATGAAGATAATATATTTGTCACAATGAATAAGCTAAGAACATATACTCATGATCAGTTATATCTATTTTAAACATGTTTAAAAATTAAAAGTATAATATAGTATAATAGAAAATAATTTTATGCATTATTCATTGATAATTTATTTAAATTCAATAGAAGATATTGATGTAGATACTTTAAATGAAAGTTTGGTTTATGACTCTTTAAACAACATTAGATATTTGAAATTTTTTAATGATAATAGGATACAACCTACTTCTGAAATTAGAATTATTAGATTTATTATTAGTTGATTATATACATTGGTATATTATTTTTATTTTAATAAAATATTTCATTTCTATATTATATTTTTACTTATAATTGCTACCTCTTATATATTATATACTGAATTTATATAATAACAATAACAATATTCTAATAAAAGTCCCACTGAGATGTGACAGCTGGGGAGGTCCAAAACTACATATTCTTAATCCTAATTAGTAAAGAGATTGTTTTGAATAAACTCACATGAAAAAGCGAAAGAAAAAAGACAAAAGGAAAGAAAAATAGTTTTAAAGAATTGTTATTAAGGAAAATCAAAAGACAAATAAAAATATAAAAACTATATATATAAAATCAATAATATATAATAAAATAAAAACAGAAATAATGAACAATAGATGACACATATTGAAAATAATCAAAGTAAAAATAAAAATAAAAATAGGCGTAAAGGATGATAATAATAATGATAATAACGATGACGATAATAATGATGATAATAATAATAATAATAATAATAATAATAATAATAATAATAAGCAATACAAACTTTGTTGTATTTAATTTGAGGAAATTGTGAAATGAATTTATCTTTCTTAGTTGAACTAAATGCAAATTTTAAAGGCATAATAAAAACAGAAGAATTTTAGGAATACTGAGCCATTATGCACCAATAGTAAGTTTTTTAAAAGTGCAATTCCAAGGTTTTAACATACTAAATTGCATGTAAAATACTCTTTTAAATAAATATCTAACTCATATTGTTTAAATTGAGGAAATTACATTATCATTCGATATTTATGGGATAATCAAATTTAAAGTGTTCAAATTTTTGAGATTTTTTTAATTTAGTGCTCAAGTTTTTAAAATTTTCAATTGAGTAATTAACCTTTGAAAATCTTAATAATTCAATTCAAAATATTAGTATCGGATGAAATGGCCAATAGATGGACATTTTGTGGTATTCATTAGATACATGACATCACCAAAAATAACTTTTTAAACTTAATTGTTAAGGCTTCACAAGATTGATTACTCAATTGAAATATTTAAACACTTGGGTACTGAATTAAAAAGATTAAACACCTTGAATACATTATCCCAATATTTTTTGAGGTCAAATTGTTGAAAGTACTCAATTCTTCAAATATTACTTGAACTAAAATAAGAGTTAGTATTTTGAGTGATATTATCTTATTTGTTATTTTTGTAACACTCAATTATTATGACTAAAATCAATAAAATAAACAATAGTAGGATTATCATTAAATAAAAAGTAACAAAGAGCGATCCAACGGATACTTATCAAATGGATACTTATCTGATTACCTCTAATGAATCAAAGCATGTTTATAGTATAAAGTACGATTAATCGCAATATTAGATACTGAATTCAAATAAGATATATTTTAAAAGTATATTAGTTATATAGAAGAGAAGAGTTGGATCTGTAGAGATAAGTTGATTTATTTCTCTGTTAACCAATAAAATGAGAAGAGGATCTTATAAATTAACGAAAATGATTTAACTAAATAACAAGAGAGCAAAACAAATAAGATTCAACAATATTAGAGTAAGCTATATTTAAAGGATTAGAATAATTAGATTGATCATGTTAATTAGAATAAGGTCTTTGATTAATTCTTTTATTAACAAATAACCTTAAATAAGCTCATAGGAATTTATTTATTAACAATTTACGAAAGAGAGAGATCACTGATTATTATAGTCAATAGATACACAAACTAAATTTATTTAAATTAGATTATACATTCTTATACTATGGATTGAAAAATTGTCCATCATCAATTATATTATTTACCACAAATATTAGAATAATAAAACTTATACAAAATTGACATTCTAATTGGAAAGTAATTAGTTGACAATTAGACAAATGTATCAATATTCAATAATTATTTCAAGAAATTGTAGAACATATAAAAACATTCAAGAATAATGAATAAAGGAAAACTAAATTAGATCTTACAAACTTTGAAACCAACCTTAAATTATCCTCAAGAAAATAATTAAGTTAGTTATTCGTGATTATGAAAACGGTCAGCTAAATTAGATCATCATGGAAGAGAAGATAATTTTGTAATTCCCTTTTCAAGGAAAATCTTCTTATAAATATTATCAAAAAAGTACCTTTTCCTAATCCTTAAAGAGTCACATATAAGTCTGTCTTCTAATATGAATAAATACATTTATTCTTATCTCTAGATACAAATATGAATTTTATTTAAAATAGACTTCAAGATTGCCCTTCTAGGAATAATATGACAAAACAACTTTAATGAATATTCCTTTTAGGATTTAATCTAGTACAACAGAAGGGAACTTTAGCTATGAAAAATTTCGTCTTTGTTGCTAAAACTTACTATTAGCGGCGATTTATATTCGTCACCAAATTCCTGTAGCAAAAAACATGTTACGTTTTCACCAATCCCCATTAATTGGTTTTCGCTATAAGTAGTTTTTGTAGTGAAAAATTATACGTGATGTTTAATAAGTTTTGGCTACGGTTTTTCGTCGCTACAATTTATTGGCTATGTTTCTAAAAACATAGGTAAATCTTTCTTGTAAGGAAGGTCGGAGAGAAGGGAGAGGTTCCTTTGACTACTCTTAAAAAAAATCCCTGGGAATACTATTTTATTAAGGAATAGGCCCTATTGGTTTTCAATTAGGTATACCCATCGTAGCTAATAACTTTTATCTATAAAAGAAAGTGTAGCCAAAACTTATTGGCAACGCTTTTAAAAATGTAGCCAAATATTTTTGACAACATTTTGTAATTTTTAGTATACATTATAACTAAATATTATATTATATAGATTATAATTAATGGTGACATTTTTAATCGATATTATTGTATTTAATATTTATAATTTTTGTTGTATAATTTATTATACAAAAATATAATAAAATAATTGAAAATTAGAAACATTGTATATAGAAAATAAAATATCATTAAATATGATCATGTACAAGATGTTAATTACAATTTCAAAAATAATTATATACAAAATGAAAATAAAGATATTAGTTTAATGACTAAAACTCATTTTCATCTTCACTACTTACATAATTCGGGCCAAGTAAAATTTTGACCAAAATTTCAAGTTTGGCCATCTTTTTTACCATTCCATTCTAATTTAGCATGAAGTGATTGGTTGTCTCCTTCAAGACACTGAACATAATGTGGTCTTGATGAGGATGAAACAGTTGGCAAACCCAAGACCTTGTAAGTAGCCGAATCGTGTACTGCACCTTGTTTCAAATGTCATCTACATTTGGCTCATTTTCATCAAATATTGATGTTTGCAGCAACTCCTACTTCTTATTTTAAAATTTAAAAAACAAAGTCAATATTCAATTCAAATATTATTAGTTAGTACTACATAAATAAATGAACTTAATATTTAAACAAAATTTTATACTTACATAATTATTATGCGCTTCTTAAGACATCCAACATTCACCTTCTTTATAGTGTGTTATTTTGTAGACTGTAATCCGATCATTACTGTTCTCCATGTAGTTTCTTTTAACTTTGTTTTATGGAAAAAAATACAAAACACAATAAATAATATTATGTTTACTGATATAATTATAACTTGTAAACAAAGAACTTACATGTTCATTTTGTAGGACAACAAATGATTTAGAGCCTTGGTTGTGAGAAATTTTCATTTTTCCTCTATTAACCTTGTCTTTCTCATTCTTTTTCTAAATAAAGAAAGGAAATAGTCTTTAAATTGTGTAACAAGATTAATGAAAGCAAATGTGAAGACAAAGAAAACGGGCCTTAACATTGGTAGAGGCCCAACAATCACATATATTGCTCTAATTTTCTAGATACATCCATTCAGGAATATGACTTCTTGCCTCCTCATCCAAAGGAAAAGATTTTTAATATTGATGTAGTCGATAACCATGATCCGTGGTCCTTTGTTTTATGTAACACCCGCTATTAACGTTACACCGAAATAAATTAATATTGAGACTAATGTCATTAAAATCAAAGCAGTGAACAATAATGTTAGTGACATCAAATTAATGATGTATGATATTTTTTGGTGGTCACAGGAGGTTATTCGGAACAGATGTTTAAAAAAAAACCAGTACAAGAGTGGCGTTTTTGTAAATAAGTGGACATGGGGGAGTATATAAGGAAATTAGTGCCTTGTCTTCTTCTTCTCTCTCCTCATGCACGACCCTAACCTCCATTAG
>JANKOE010000003.1:23975839-23998143 GCA_026284465.1 Erythroxylum citrifolium
CCCAATAACTTTAACTATCCATAACCTCTTAAAAATTGTCCATAATGTCCATACTTAGGCCATTGTTGACTTTGTGGCATACAAGGACACATAACTAAAAATGGTTCATCATTTTAGTTAGTGCCAATTTAATCATCAAATACATGACATATGCCACCACAAGTACTCCCAACAGCACCTTGGTAGCCTCAAACCCATGTTATTAATAATGTTAAAACCAACAACCAAAAGTGGCTACTCAATAATAGTGCTTGTCATCATGTCACAATATATTTAAGCAACTTATTTATATATGCACCTTATGCTGTCTAAATAACATTATAACTAGAGATGACATAAGTCTTCCCATTATACATATTGATTCGACTTCTCTTCTTTCTCCTAAATCTAAATTTACATTAAATAATCTGCTTTGTGTACCAAACATGAAAACAAACCTAATCTTGATTTTTCAATTTTGCATCACCATCACCAATAATGTATCAACTAAATTCTTACCAACTTTATTTCAAGTGAAGGATCTTTGCATACAGAAAACTCTTTTGCAAGGCATCATTAAGGATGAAGCATATCAATGACCAATTATTAAGTCAATATCATCTGCATTCTTTCCTTTTCTAGTGTTAAAGACCTTAAGTTGGCACCACAAATTAGGTCCAACCTTTCTTGTTTTAAAACATATTATTTCTTTTATAATTAGATGTGTCTTCCCCCATGCCAACAGAACTAACATGTAATGCATGTAATTGTTATAAAAGCCATAAGGTTTCATTCTCTACATCTGCTCTACATGTAATGAGGCTATGAAATGGTTTAGCATAAATGTTTCCTAATATTGTCTGTGCTTAAAGATGAAAAGGGAGAAGCAGTGCTTAAAGATGCATATGAGTGGACAAGGGCTGAAGAAGAGAGAGCACTTGAAAATTCTCAAGCCCTGCACGCCATCTTCAATGTAGTTGATGAAGGTCGCAACGCTAAGATATCAACCTGTGAATTGACGAAAGAAGTGCGGGACACTTTGCAAACTACACATGAGGATCAAAATTTGGGATAGCCTCAAAACTTAAGATATTGGCTGTGAGATTTGAAGAGCTGAAGATGGAAAAGCGTGAAATCATTGGAAACTTCCATGAGAGATTGCATGGCATAGTGAACCAAGCACATCAACTCAGGAAGAAATACTTTAACTTGAAATTGGTTAAGAAGACATTGAGATCGTTACCTCTGAGGTTCATACCAAAAATTGCAACAATCGAGGAAGCTCATAATATTAATTGTTACTAGATAAGGTAATTGGAATTCTTACCAATTTTGAGATGAATTTCTGAAAGGGCAAACAAGAGAAAAACAATGGATTGGCATTGCAAGCCGGGATTGGTAAAGTCGTGAATGAATTCAATGAGAATGAGGATATGAAGTTATTGATAAGAAATTTCAGCAAGTGGTTAAAAAAAGTGAAAAAAGATAGACTTGAGTTTAGACAAAAACAGTGGGAGTTCATCAAATAGCCACTTCAAACAACAAGCTAAAACCAAAAAGGGTGAAGGAAAAGTGAAGAAAATTTAATATTATGAGTGAGGCTTCAGACATGTGCAAGCAGAATGTGCTAATACCTTAAAGAAGAGAAAAAAAGTCCTATATGAGCACTTGAGGTGAGAATGAATCCAAAAGTGAGTATGATAATAAAGAAGAAGTTGTGTGATAATAAAGAAGAAGTTGTGAGTAGTGCTCCATTAGTTCCTTTATACAACAAAAGTTTAGTTGTTTGATTGACAACTACCAAGAAGTAAGAAACTGTTGATGAAACAGAGGATAAATCTGTCCAAAATTTTCAGGAAAAACGCAGATAAATCAGCTCAAAGTGTAACCTTAGATTAAGATAGTGATGAGAATGGTTCAAATGACAAAAAGGAGGATATCTATGAACCCTATGAGTTAATGTACACAAAATAGGTGCAAACATGTAAGAAAAATTAAAAGCTAAAGAAGAAAAACCTCTTCATGAAGAACATCATTCAAGATCCAGAGAAGAAGTTGTTGTCTACATTAGGTGAGCTTGGTGAAACAAAATTGAAGTTGGTCAGTACTAAAAAAGGAATAAGGATGTTAAATAGAGGTGTAGAAAAATTAGAAAATTGCTAGAAATTGGTAAGATTAAAGGAGATCTCCAAGGCGTTGGTTATAAAGTTGAAATTCATAAGTCTAATGACACAACCAGATCTGTCCAAGAAGAAATCTCGAGGAAGAATTAGAAGTTTATACGTACATTTCATTTTTTTGGGGTTATCGGGAATATAAGGCTGAAATATTACAAGTTGTTACAAATGATGTTTTAAAGGACTCAAAACCGAAAATCTAGACACTCTCTATTAAATTTTCAATAGCCCATGTTACCAAAACATACTTGAGTTAAAAAGGGTGAAAGAAGCTACTTGATGGATGGTCAAATTTGTATGGATGACTACGTTACTTTTAGAGATGGAAAGAAGCTCAAGATTATTAGAAGAGGGACATTTTGTGTGGATAGACAACCACAATTCAAAAATGTATTTCATGTAGATGGTCTCAAAACCAACTTAGTAGTCGAAGAAAATCTTCAAAACCAGGCTCACAAACTAACTCAAAGACGCAAAGAAGCAAGAACTAAAAACTGCCCAAATTTGCAGTTAGTTGCTGCTAGTGAAGAAACTATTTAGACAGAAGATAAGTCAATTGCATATGAGGGAGAAACCAGACAGACATCTGATGACAAAGTTAATGTGACAAGGAATAATACCAGGTTTGAATTTCTTCAAGGGGTACATGGATTGTGTGCTTTACATTTTTGAAGTATATTGATTCTTTTTGTTGTTTAAAAAAAGGGAGGTTTGAAGGAGTTAACTTCTAGACATTTTGAGATTTTATTTATGAATTTTCTAAGGTTCAGGTTATTAGTATATGGTTGGTTTTTCTTTACTTGTTGAAGAGTATATTTGATGTGAAAATGAGGCTATACTTGATGATTTGAGAGTTTTGCTTTTAGATTTTGATTTATAGAGTTATGTCGAGAGAAATTTGCATTCATATGGTTTATGTATGGAGAAGATTGATTAAATTTGATTATGATTCATTAAATATATTTTTGGAGTTTGTGAATTTAATTAGTCGTATGCGGATGGCTTTGATGTGAGTACTAATATGTTGGCTAGTGTTTTGACTGGTAGTAAATTGTCATATTGGCATGCTTATGATTCTTTCGCTGCACCTATGATGGTTTTTATGCTTCTTTGTTCGCTGAAATTGATTACGTTGAAGGCGTTCTTCGTTTTGACATGGTTTTGTCCCAAGGGAGAGACATCATATTATTTTTGGTGACTGTTCAATTTAGGGGGAGATTCTAAAATATCCCTGAGACTATTATTCTTTCCTTTTGACATCTTTTGTCATAAGGAGGAGAAAGGATGATGTAATGGTTGTGGCTATTGTGTTTAATGGATGATGTAGTGATTATGGCTGTTGTATTTACTTTGAGAACTTGGAAGTTATTTGGAATCGAATTTTCGATTAAAGGGGAGTTTGGTATGTGAATTCGATGGTATATGTCCAATTATTTCCTTTACAGGGAGTTTCAAATATGTGACAAATAATGCCAAAAGGGGGAGATTGTTAAGATATAAGTGATTATATTTTATTATTTAATTTTGGACATTATTTAATAATTGGACCTAGTTGTATTTATATGGGACTTTTCCAAGACAAGTTTGATAAGTTTCAAATCCTAATTAAGATGGGATTTGATAACAGAAGAAAATTTAACTTGATTATGGTAGCAAGATTATGGCTAGGATTGATGTCTGCTTAATGGTGTTGTTATTGGTTGAGATTCCTAGGGTGATTTTCAATGATTTTTGGTAGCTAATGGTGTAAAGATAAAACTCTATCTGGTGCAATTTATTTTAGTGGAATCAAGTGACTTGTGCTTAGTAGTTGCATTTTACTTGAGTTATCGTTTCCCTTTTGAAGGCTTTGCAACTATTTTTCTAATTGGTGTTTTACGCGATATTTGACTCATGGTTGTGTGATTTTTGTAGCTATGTTTTCTGCTGTTCTTGAGTGAATTTGATGAGTTGAATAATTGTTGATGACTAGCTCCATTCTTTCCTATTCTTGAATAAAAAAAGGGTTGTCTTGATTATTGGTTTGAGAGTCTTGGCTGTTGTGATTTTATAAGGGATATCATACCAATGGCAAGTTTCGGACAATACCAATATTTTTGTGGGTATCGATCGGTGATGGCCATTATAATAAGTATCATCACAATACTGGAGTCAAAGTGAAAATTGGTAAAGGTATTTAGACGAAAGTGAAAAACTAAAATATGTAAACCACCTTATATTATTCTGTGTAAGACAACTACTTAAATCTGCTGTAGTCTCATTGCCGTCGTCTTATCACAGCTTCTCATCCTCAACTGTTAAGGGATTTTTGCTATTCTTGCTATTAGGTATGCTATACTTCCTACCTAACTTTTTTGGTTGCGGAAAGTTATTGCTTAGATTCAGTTACGAGAAAGAAGACAACAAAATCAAAAGGGAGCAAAAGTATGAGAGAGAAAGAAAGAAAGATTAAAAACGTAGAGATAGGTGATCATGAAAATGAAAAATAAAGACTAAAAAAAGGAAGATTAAAACAACTAAAAAAATGCTTTGTGTCCACTCCAATCATTAATCGCCATTTATAACCAACCCTTATTATAAATAGTAAAAAATATTTTATTAAAATAAAATTTTTCTTATTTAGTAAGGGGCGAACTTCCTTTTATATTTTATAATAAGACTATTTCTAATTTTAGTGTGTGATCTTAGAATAACAAGATTCTAATTTCTTATTGGAATCACTAATTTTTTTAAATTTCTTATTTATATTAATTATAAGAGTTGAGAGATTTTACAAAATCAAAAGAATTTTTATAATTTTAAGAAATTTATTTGAAATGATATTTATCATCATCAACTGATATTCATACTGTATCATATCATAATTAAAATCGATACCAAAATTAATACAATATTTGCAACATTTATGTAAAGAGTACTATTGAAGAGCCGGTGGATATTTGTATCCATCATTCAAGAGCAAGAAACCCCCAAAAAAGGCAGACTCCGTGGTACCCTATGCCAAAGCATATTCTGCTACAAGCTTTAAACACTTTTTCAAGTATAACATCTCTAGCAAGAACTAGGATTTCAAAAAGTTGAAAACAAAATCAGTCCGCTGCTTTCTTCTTACCTCTTTCTTATCCCATATCATGCCGTAAAATTTGTCGCTTTTTTTTGGAGTGGCTTTTGTACATCGGGATGCCACAAATAAAGAATATTGATCTTCTTTTGTCTTGGACCCTCTGCTCCTTCGTAGTCATGCTTTGACGAGTGTAAATCTAGATTCTATTTTTTAAGAACTTTTTAATTCTTAAAAAATATATGTAAATAGAATGTGTTCAAAACTTTTATTATTTAGATGATCGAGCTACTATACATGCTAGCTAGCTATCTGAAGATTGTACGAAAGGGAGGAGACATAATGAGTAGAAACCATGGCTCCAAATTTTGGCAAGGAGATCAATAACCACTTTTAAGATAGAGGATTATATATGAGGATCAACACCAACATTACACTAAAGCTGCAGATTGATTTGACAAATAGAGTGAAAGTTATTTTTGATATAGTAGGAGCCATTTCTAAGGGATTCCAAAGTCCTGTAATAAAGGAGAGAATGATTGATACAGCCATAAATACTATGGCCACATTATGGACTCCGGAGATGAATAATTTGACTAGCCTAACCTACACGAACACGACCAACCATGAAGTAAAAAACAGAAACATAAAGACTACTGACGCCCAGGCCTACTGAAACAAATTTATACACTATTTAAAACAATGAACTTGATGATTTATTTGTTGGGAAAATTTTAAAAACATTTATCTTTTAATTAGAGTTTAAAACTTGGTGAAAGCTCTTCTTTACAACGGGAAAAGAGTACATATGGTCCTAGTAAAAACATCTGATAAGCAGCGGAAAAAAAGAAGCTAATCGAGTGATTAATTAGTAGAGGCCTAAGTTCCCAATGAGATGTAGTACTAAATTGATTAGAGGGAGAGGTGGGGCTTAGGCAGTATGCTTTCTGTGTCAAGTCCCCGATGCTAATTAAGCAGAGCGGCCGAGCAACCAACCACACTCTGCCAAGTCTCTTTCAGGCCATAAAGGAAACAGCACGTGGGCCCTTCTGTGAGATTGATCAAGTTATCAGTACCAATCCGCATATGTTATGAGTGAAGGACTATATTTTTTAAAAATAGAACAAAGAAGAACTTGTCCCGGACAAACTTTACCGAGGCATAAGTGCCTTTTTGGTAGAATACAATGCAAACACTATTTTGCTTTCTTTTTTTTTGGCTAAGTACATGTTAAGTTTCTCTCATTCTTTACATGTTTATGTACCGTCCCATAACTTTCCAAATAGTAGCTTGTTTACCAAAAGAGATCCCTACTTTTATTTCCAAAGGGAACCGATTGGGGATTTTTCTGCCAAAAACGAGTTGGACTTCCTTAAAAGGGAGTCAAGAAAGACGAAAAAAATGGCTGAAAAAGAGAGTGTGTTTTACCCTACAAATAAAGTTTGAGGCTTAATGTAATACTAAATAAAAGAAACACCGGTGACCTTACACACCTCACCAAAATGAGAAGATTAACCATATTGATCATGTCCTCTATCTTTAAAATCTATGCCGTTTTACAGTATGCAAACTCCTCCAGTCAACATTAACTTACAATTGGCAATTATATCTTACCGGTTTGTATTTGCTTTATAGTATAGATTATTATAGATGTGCGACTATACACAACTATTTACAGCATTATATGAAAAATAGTGATGATTGTACGTATGATTCTTATAATCCTGTTCAGTTTAGAAATAAAAGGTACATGGAATGAGAATGTAGATATTTATTTAGTTATATTTGAAAGAAAGCCATAGACCTAAACATAGACGGAGCCACTTGGGGCCCAGTGATGTATTGAGGCCTCCAAAATTTTTACAAATTATATATAAAAATTATATATATATTTAAAAATTATATATATATAATTATATATATATATATATAATTTTTTAAAATTTTAGGTATATATACATACATAAAGACGGAGTTATTTGGATCTTATAATATATTGGGCCTCCTAAAATTTTAAAAAATTAAATATTTGGATCACCTATCTTAAATTTTTGGCTCCGTCACTGGACCTAAACAAAACTATGAGTTTCTGGAAGTCTATAATTCATAAAACGTATAGAAAGTTTAATTTCATTGTCAATGTCAAGCATATATAAACTTTGATTATCTACGTACAATATTCATGCAACTATTTCTTTGGTTTACTCTATATGTAAAAGTTTGTTTCGATCGGTAACTAGCTAGCATAATTTCAAGAGCACTAGCGAAATATTCCTTTCTTGATCGCATGTAAGAAAGAAAGAAAAAAGAAAGCACATGAATAAAACTAAAGGAGAATATATGGCCCCACATGTGGAACCATAAAATTTGAGCAAATATATCTTAACCCAAATTTAGCTTTCATGTATGAGTGTTGGGGGTTCAATTGCTTGGGATTCCTATAACTCATATGCATGGTGGGTTACCGTCTTTTGACACAAGAGCCACCTTTTCAAGGTTTCGGCATCACTTGCACTCACTTTCTCCTCTATGCTCAAAGGACGCTCTTGTTAAAGATAAAGGTTTTGGGAATCCTACGCCTTTTCTTTCATATTTGTATAATCCCTTAACATATATTTTTTTACCTTTTGCGTCTATATGGCCGGGATTTCCATGTTATCATTTAGGTAACCACACTTTCAAACTCTTTTGTTGGATGAGAACGTGCTAGCTACTTAGCTAGTAATTAATAATCACTATACTTTCTATAAAAAAGAAGAAGAAGAAAATTATCACCATTACTTAAACATAAATGTGGTTAAATGTACGCAATTGTCTTGATGATACATAAAAGTTGCTTTGCTTGATGAGTTTATGAAGGGGTTAATGGGTAAGGAAAGAAAAGTGAGTGGTTGATTGTTGATTATCATTATAAGGACAATAGTTTAATATCCCACTTTTAGGGAATGCTCCGTATCCTCCATTTGGTAGAAGAATAAAACTCATTCCTTAGTAGTGACTTTTTTTTTAAAAATATTTTTAATACTAATTAATTAAATATAATTAATTAATTTAAATATAATTAATTTAAATAAATAAATAATAAATAATTACAATATAATTAATGAAAATATAATTCATTCATTAATTAAAATATTAAATATAATTAATTACAATATACTTAATTACAATATTATTATTAATTAATTACAATATTTTAATTAATTAATTAATTATATTATAACTAATTATAATAAAATTTTATTTCTTTATATTTTTTACAAATCAACCACTATCAATGGTAATGATAATTATTTATTCCTCTTAACCAACCACCATAACTATAATGATAATATCTATTCACATTTCTCACTATATTTATTCTCATTCCTATTATCATCCACCCGTGCGAACTAACCGCCTCCTGATAAAACAAATTCATGCAAGAGGGGGTGAATTGTGTGTAACTTAAAAATTTTTAAGTTACTATCAATTTGTGTAAACGATAAGAACTTGTTACATTTCAACAGAAAAGTTTGTAAATAGAAGGAGCCTATTAAAATTGAAAGCAGTCTGTTAACGTTTAAAAAATGAAAGGAGCTGTTAAAAATGAAAGAAGCCTGTTAACTTTTAAAAAGTGAAAGGGACCTGTTAACTTTTAAAAAGCGAAAGAGACTTGTTAACGTTAAAAATGAAAGGAGCCTGTTAAAAACGAAAGGAATCTATTAACGAAAGAAACGTCTTGCAATATTAAAACAAAAGGAGTCTATTCTAAAAGCGAAGGATCCTCTTGTAAAGTAAATACACACACTATAATGCAAAATTTTAAAAGTTAAGAGAGAGAGAGAGAGACTGACACAGTTGATTTATACTGGTTTGGTTTATAACTAAGCTTACGTCCAGTCTCAAAGTATTAAACTTAAGTATTTTACTATAAAACTCAAAGCAGTAATTTTTTGCCTCCCAAGCTCACAAGTACATATTTTTCAAGGTTCTTCAACCTTACACACTCGTAGTGTTTAATAAGCCTCTACAAGATCTCAACAAAAAATGTGTAAAGGGTTTAATAATCTCTCTCAATAGAGTGATTTCACTTTTTAAGGCATAAGGAGTTTGATATAGATATAACTTTCAAGAATATTGATGCTGCTGAAGTATTTCACAAATCTGTGTATCTTTGGCAAATGCAATGGCTCTTCCTTAAGTAGACGTTTTCTTTAACTAGTCATTTCTTCAATTTAATTCTGAGTTGACTTTGTATCTAATGAATTTTCAACTTCATCTCTGTTTAAATCTTCCAATATTTAGATGTTAAGAGAAAAGTTTAGTCAAAATTTTCGACGCTAATTGTTCGAATTAGTAAGATCCTTCCAGATGTTGTGGAATCATTTTTAATAAGGTAAGTTCATTAAGAAGATTTCTAAAAGAAAGGAAGCATTTATCCTATGATATCATTTCCTTTTAAGAATTATATCGTTACCTATACAATGAAATAAATCCAATTTGAATTTTGAAATATTATAGAGTTATCATCAAAATCATTAATAATAAACCTTGAGCTAACAATCTTCTCCTTTTTGATGATGACAAGTAATAACAAATATATTTTCAAAATTTAAATTAAAAAAATACCTGCAAACTTTATATATTCTTACTCACAGTCATGATTGAAAGGAGCCTTTCTTAAACCAGGAGCCTATCGTTTATGCATATCACAGATTTAAGCTTTACAGATTCAGTTCAACAATATTTCAATAGTTAGTAAATATATCACAGATATATCATCAAAAGCAAATATATCATAAAAAAATATATCAAGATGCAAATATATCATTAACTCTCCCCTTTTGTCATTATAAAAAAGAAATAAACAACCATGAAGCAAAAAAAATGCACAAATATGTAAGAGTAAAAATAGGCATTAAAAGATTAGAAGGAGCTTACTAATATCTGCAAAGAGAAGTAGCATAGACTCTTTATTCGGAGTTAATATCAGATAATCTGCACATGCCAAGCTGTTTTCACAAAATCTATCTTCAGACCGTGGCTTAGTAAAGATATCAACTACTTGATTTTCAGTATTAACATGCAAAAGATCAATGGTTCCTTCTAAGAGATGATCTTTAAGAAAGTGATGTTTGATTTCTATATGCTTAGTCCTAGAATGATGCACAATATTTTTAGAGAGATTTATTGCATTTGTATTGTCACATAGTATAGGAATATGATCAAAATTTAAAGAAAAATCCTGGAGTTAATGTTTCATCCATAAGATTCGAGTGTAACACCTGGCAGTTGCTATATATCCTGCTTTAGTTGTCAAAAGCGTTGTGCAATTTTGTTTCATGCAAGACCAAGAAACTTTACATCCTCCAAGAAATTGACAGTGACCACTTGTGTTGTTCCTATCAACTTTATCACCTGCATAATCTGCATCACAAAAACTAGCTGTGTTAAAAGAATCAGTTTTTGGATACCATAATCCAAAATCCATAATTCCACGAAGATAGCGACAGATCCTCATGAATGCTTAAAGATGGCTCTCTTTTGGATTTGATTGAAAGCGTGCGCAAAGACACACACTAAGCATAATATCTGATCTTGAGCTTGTGAAATATAATAGTGATCCAATTATTCCTCTACACTTTGCCTCATTCGTAGTCTTGTCTTCTTCATCCTTATCAAGTTTAGTTCCAAAATATATAGGAATACCCATCGGTTTGGCATTCTCAAAATGATATTTTTTTAATGAGTTCCTTTGTATATTTGTTTTGACTAATGAAGATTCATTTTTTTGTTTGCCTAAATTGCAACCCAAGAAAGAAAGATAGTTCTCTCATCATCCTCATTTCAAAATCCTCATGTATTAAAGTTGAGAATTCTTCATAGAAGGATTAATTAGTAACACCAAATATTATGTCATCAACATATATTTGCACTATGAGTAAATCATTCTCCTTTTTTTTAATAAATAAGGTTTTATCTACCTTTCCTTTTTCGAAGTTATCTCAAGCCAAAAGTTACTTAACCTCTCATACCATGCTCGAGGAGCCTGCTTTAGACCATACAGGGCTTTAGTCTACTTTATCACATAATTAGGATGGTTTTCATCTTCAAAACCTAGAAGTTGCTTAACAAACACTTCTTTGTTACTGTATCCATTTAAGAAGGCACATTTAACATCCATTTAGAATAATTTAAAGTTTTTATAACATAAAACAAGTAAAATTCTAATTGATTCTAATCTAACAACAGGAGCATAAGTTTCATCAAAATCAATACCTTCCTGTTGATTATAACCTTGAGCTACAAGTCTAGCTTTGTTTCTTAAACCTTACTGTTTTCGTCAAGTTTGTTTTGAAATACCCAACGAGTTCTAATGATTGACTTGTTTTATGGACGAGGCACTAAATTCTAGACTTTGTTTTTATGAAACTGATTTAGTTCGTCTTTCATAGCGAAAACCCAATTTTTATCAATGAGAGCCTCTTCAATAGTCTTTGATTCTAATTGTGAGATGAGGGTAACATAATTGTTTTTGAAGGAAGATCTGGTTCTTAGACTTTCAAAAGAGTCTCCCAGAATGTACTAATGTGTATCTCGACCTCTCCATTCTCTTAGTGTTCTTCATTGCATAGGCTCCTGCTGAGATGAAGGAGCCTGCTCCGTCCTGGCTTCAAAATGACCTTTTTGATCTTGTAATTTGAAGATACTATAGGTGTAGTTTGAGTCTATGATGTATTTTTAGGAACCGAAGGATGCTCTTCATCACCTAAATCAGTCGCTATTGTCGAGGGTAATGCTTCGTCAAATACTATATGTATTGATTCTTCTATCCTCTTTGTTCTTTTATTATAAACCCTGAATTCTTTGCTGATAGTACTGTAATCCAAAAAAATAGCTTCATTTGATCTCGCATCAAAATTTCCAAGATTGTACTTTCTGTTATTTAATATGAAACACTTGTAGCCAAATGCTAAAAAATAAGCAACTTTCAGTTTTCTTCCTTTCCACAACTCATAGGGGGTCTTTTTGAGAGTATAGAAACTTCAAGTTGTTCCGAATGGATATTAAAAGTGCATTTTTAAATGGTTACATTAACGAAGAAGTATTTGTTAATCAACCCCCAGGTTTTGAAGATGAAAAGTTAACCAAAGCTCTGTATGGTTTAAAGCAGGCTCCTTGAACATGGTATGAGAGGTTATGTAACTTTCTGCTTGAGAATAACTTTGAAAGAGGAAAGGTTGATAAAACCTTATTTATTAAGAGGAGAAAAGAGAATGATTTACTCATAGTGCAAATATATATTGATGACATAATATTTGGTTCTACTAATGCATCCTTTTATGAAAAATTCTCAGCACTGATGGAGGGGGAGTTTGAAATGAGCATGATGAAAGAATTATCATTCTTTCTCGGATTACAAATCAGATAGACAGGAAAAGGAATCTTCATTAGCCAAGATAAATACACAAAGGAACTCATCAAGAAATATCATTTTGAGAATGTCAAACCGATGGGTACTCCCATGTACACTGGAACTAAACTTGATAAAGATGAAGAGGGCAAAGCAGCATATGAGACAAAGTATAGAGGAATGATTGGAACTATATCTTACAAGTTCAAGACCAGACATTATGCTTAGTGTGTGTCTTTGTGCATACTTTCAATCAAATCCAAAAGAAAATCATCTTCAAGAAGTTAAAAGAATCTTTCGATATCTTCATAAAACTATAACTTTAGACTATGGTATCCAAAAACTGATTCATTTGACATAGCGAGCTATTGTGATACAGATTATGTAGGTGATAAAGTGGATCGAAAAAGCACAAGTGATCACTATCAATTTCCTAGAGGATGTCTAGTATTTTGGTCCTGTAAGAAGCAAAATTACACAACACTTTTACGACTAAAGCGAAATACATAGCAGCTGTCAGCTATTGTGCTCAAATCTTATGGATGAAGCATCAATTATAGGATTTTTCTCTAAACTTTTCTCATATTCCTATATTATGTAATAATACGAGTTCCATATAGAAATCAAACATCATTTTCTTAGAGATCATGTTTTGGAAGGAACCATTGATCTTTTGCATATTAGTGTTGAAAATCAAGTAACTAACATTTTCACTAAGTCACTCTCAGAAAATAGATTTTATACGTTAAGAAAAGGGTTTGGAATGTGCAAACTCTCTGATATTATTTTTGCATGAATACTCTCTGCTACTTGTCTTTGCTTTTCATTTTAGCAGGCTCCTTCTATTATGATTCCTTAGATACTATCTCTTAGTTTAGCGGGCTCCTTCTAGTTTAGAAGGCCCCTTCGTTTTAGAAGGATACTTTCAGTTTAATAGAGCAAGATTACACGTGTTCTAAAAATAGGGAGTCATTAATGACGACGTCCCAGCTTTTTAAAAAACACACGCACAGTCTGACAAATATAAGTACGCGTCTGTCAGAAGATACACAATTGATTACGCTTCCTCGTCTCGGCTATACGTCTACTCATCCTCTTACTTAGTATATACCCTAAGCAAACTTCCCTCGTTTTCTCATCTTGTCATTCTCATTCTCTCTGCGCTCTAACTCTCTGCATTCTTATCGTCTTTTGTTTCCTCTCTCAAACTTCACCAAGCTCACCTATAATGGCAAGAACAAAATCAAAAGGACATAAGATATTTTTGGTCTTAACTTCTAGCCATGACGAAAAACCTCTTCATGAACAAACCTTTGCTTCTAATTTCTCATCTTTGTCTCCTATAATAGGCCCTCGGGACATTACTATCGAACTTGTCTCTGTCTCTTCAAAGCTCCAAACTTCAGAAATACTCAGTTAGGAGACCCCATAAGATATGAAAAGGAAGATTGTTGCTATGTTGTCTCTAGGTTATCTCGATTCCTCTTTAGATGATAAAGAAGAAACAATCGAAAAACAATATGCTTTTAACTTAGAAGAAGAAGAAGAAGAAGAACAAAAAGAAAAAGGAGAATAAAAGAAAGGAGAAAGTGAAGAAGAACAGAGTTTCTGTACGGGCGAGTTACTGAAAAATGTGAGATTCCATTTATGTATTCTCTCCCTACCCAATCCTACTCTAAAAACTTTCAGCAAATCCTAAACTTGGTACCATAAAGAAGAAAGTGCCTGAAGTGTACTGGGCAATAAATGAGGATGGTTTAGATGAAGAACCCTCTCAGTTGGAAAGAAGTCCATGGATCAGATGAATTGTTACAACAAGCTTCATAAAAAGAAATTGTTAACGCAGAAGAAAAAGAAAAAGAAGAATCAAAGAAAAGAAAATGGGAAGAAATAAGAAAAGGAAAAGAGCCTTTGGCTGAAGAAAATTTTGAGAATGTTACAAGGAATGAACTATTCCTCAAAGAGGATTTATTTGAAGAAATCCAAATCCCTAAGGCCAAAAAAACAAAATCGAAGAAACTAACAATTCTTCAAAAGGGAGAGGCTTCAACACCAATAAAGTTATTCCAACAAATGGAGGCCGAAGCAAGATATGCACTACAAGAAGGGAAAGTTGGTAGCTGGACGCATTTTGCCTCCTTATCTATTTGATGATATAGGTATTCCCATCACTCCCCATTTTCTTGCTGTTGGTTAGGAGATTTTTTTTAAACTTGGACAAAAATGTGTGTGATAAACTGGTGAAATGTTCTTACATACATATGAGAGAGGAAGAAATTGATAGGAAACTGGCAGTCATCTCTTGGATATGAGATTGCAAGATTTTGGTTACTGAGGAAATCTTAGGAAACATTCTTAGTGTAATTCCTAATGGTTGGATAGACCTTCCTTATCATAAATGGGACATTGCTAATTTATCTAGGAGAAGTAGTGAACTTCATTTGCATGAATACGAATAAAGGCCTATGAAGGGAGACCTTGGTGTAGACACTTGAAACTTCCGCCAAGATGCCTTGCATCCATTTCGGCCACCTTCATTTATCCAAGAAGTAGTTAAGTAGAGAGGTGTAGTCTCCTAGATACATATGTGGTTTACAATTTGTTAAAGGGCAAGAAAATGAATCTCTTAGTAATGATCCCAAAGTTCTTGGTAGATAAGGGAAATAACAAGAACACAATTGGTGGTCCACCTCATGGAATGTTGCTGACTAATATTTTTGCATATTTTGGAGTGTCGTTTGATAACCTACATTGGTATGAGCTAGAAAATTTCATTCCTCCATCCCTTACCAATTTGGTTACAAGATGAAGGAAAAAGTATGGGTTGAAAAGAAGTAAGAAAGAGTTACATGCATCTTGAGTCCAAACCCTACAAAAATCAGCTTCTGTGCCACTCTAAAGCACGAATGACCTGATCTTACAACAACTGAGGGACATTCGCTATAATATGGATCAAATGTGCGAACAAATTAACAACCTCCAAAACCAAGTCCTGGATTTGCAAATTCTCCTTAGGAAATCTCCTCACTGACTGTGTCAATTTTTTCTTATTTCACTTCCTCCCTGTACTCCTTTATAATTTTTGATAATGACAAACGGGGACAGTTTATGTGGATATATTTTTACATATTTTTTGCATATATAATGATATATTTCTTAATATTGCCTCAATTATATATGTGATTGATTATGCTATTAGGAAAATCTATGATATATAAATGATAGGTTCCTTTCTTAGGAGACATGCTTGTAGCACCCTACTCTCATAGCACACATACCCTACATTTTGAAGGATTTCGAGTACGTACCCCACAAGGGTGGCATGCTAGGGCAATCAGTCGACCATACTCAATTCAAATTTTAGAAATATCACACGCATATCTAGAAAATCGATAATTGAACTATCGACCCACTTTACTCATAGCAGTCTCAGTTATAAAAGTCACAAACCAAAAATACATCATCATAAATTCCAGTGATCATCTGGGTCCAATACAACATGTGTTTCATCAGACTGTTATTACAAGCAAAATTCATTTATACAATAAATAATGCATCGGAATACAATGTTTAATACTAAAAATAACAAAAAACATATGTAGACACCAATTGATCTCGATCTCAAACTCTTATCCGAATGCAATGGTTATACTCCAATTAATCTAACTGGCTATCCCCTGAACCTTAAAGACAGCGTTGCAAATTTTAGGTGAGTTTTGCAAACTTAATGAGCGGACCATCATCGATGGCTCACTCATATCTCATAACACAAATAGTTAGTTCATATTCAATTCGCAAATAAATATCAAAACATATAGCACATCATTTCATTAATTCATCAATTCAACATGTTGAGTCACATACATTTCATATTCAGTTAAATCATATTTCACATTCAGAAATCATTCAAACTGTTTATTTCAACCATTTAAATCATACATATCAAATGCATATGCAATGCTCATGAGACTCACTTTTAATTGTTATTGTTATGACCAACTGCCTATAACTGTTCTGTATCCATTTTAGATACCGGGCTCTTTAATAAATGTTCCTTATCCGTTGGGGATATAGGCCTCATTTTACATAATGAGCCAGAGGCTCGTACCACATTATGAGCTTTAGCTCTTTTTCACTTTTTCAGCTTTAAGCTCTTTTTCGGTGGCTACTCCGATCACAACAAACTTTATGTTATCATACATTTATATAATGAAATGCATCACATTCACATATATTCAATCAGTCACTTAATTTCAGTTTCACATTCACATTTATCGTCGGACCTTAGTCCGAAATTCAACAATAATGTTGAGTATCACTTATTCATTCAAATTCAGATTCAAGGAACCCTTCTAATGATTTTTACATGCATCAAACACCTCATACATTTATTATTCGGAATCAACACATTGACATCAATCATAGTAGTAGTAATTCAATACAAAAATTTTAAACAGAACAAACAATGAAAATGAGACCGTCTAGGTCGACTCACAGTACGCTCCAGATTAGCATTTGCTTCCAAGATCGAAAAATTTCTGCATGCTAACGTTCTATCCTGTGTATCCACATCATGCAATACACACATTATACACACATTACTAATTGCACAATCACATAAACATTCAATCATACATATATGTATATGTGTTATGTATAATGTATGCTCAATTTGACTATTCGAGATATGTTTCCTTTATTCACATCTCAGGATCATTCATACTTCAAAACTCATGTATGTCTAATTTGAACTTAGGTTTACACCTCAATGATACAAATTTATTCTAAGTTCATCACTCAATCATGCACTAAGATTCATAGCTTAATACTCTTGATTATTATAATATCATTAATCAATTATTCACCAATGGTATTCTAACATTATATGATCAATTAATATCCAAACTCTCATTTATTCTGAATTGATACACATTCCTCATCTCCTTACAATCATATTAGCATTTTTAAGAACACTTTTATTATTATAACCCTCATAAATTTCCAGATTTTATACACTTGATATCAACAATCCTTTAACTATGTTATATCCTCAATTACAGCCTATACATATCCAACACTTTATCAACTTATTCATCCTCAAACTAGGTTCATTTCAAGTCCCATTTAAGTCTAAATGAATCATAGGAAAGTACCCTACCATTTGTTGTTTCAAACATCTCATAAAAGAAGAATAACTCACATTTATGGCCTTTCCAGTTTTTTCTCAAGAATGATTTTTGGGCCAATTTTGCATGGAAATTTCGACATAGACAATGTGGTATTTAGGCAATACACTCTTCCAAACAAATGTTCCCATATGTCTTAAGTTTCTAACAACACCAAGTTCACACAATTTGGTTCAGTATTCTGCAAGTTATACATAAAATACTTTATACTGTTCGCACATCGTGACAGCACACTGCACTCAACTTCAATCCAAAATTTGAAACCCTAAATTTGATTCCTTCAAGAAAAATATATCTATATGTCTCTAGTTTAAGCTAAATTGAAAATCACTCCATTTAGATATCTACAGGTCAAGATATGGCCAAAATGCAGATGCATGTTTAGTGAAAACACTCCATGTAACATATTCCAACACGGTCAAGATATGGCCAAAATGCAGATGCATGTTTAGTGAAAACACTCCATCTAACATATTCCAGCACACATTTAACTTCATTTTCAACTTTACTTTGTCTCAAAACTATCATCCTACTTCTTCTCAATTCAAGACGATACACTAGCCTTTTATTTGGCTTTAAACTCATTCTAGTTCATCTTTAAAATAGCTACCAATAATCTACGTGATCACACCTCAAAACAGAACATGAACATATATCATCCCTTTATAAATTTCTGCATTTATTCTACAACATTTAAAATGATCATTCTAGCTAAAAGTCACCTCTCTAACAATTTATAAATTATCACTCACAATATACACAAAAACAAGACATCTATAAGCTTGTTTTTCTCATCCATGCTTCGACAAGTTTTCATCACCATTTCATGATCTTTCAAGATCTAACTATCATCATACATGTTTCACTCAACATATCAAGAAGAATAACATACTACTTACTTGTTTAAGCTTCAAGATCTTTAAATCACTCTTAACCCTAGCTTCTCAACACCACATGATCATCATCATTTATGAGGGTGAGATTAGGTTTTTCTTGTGACATGATGAAGGAGATAACATATTCTTGAAGAAACAAGGTGAAGGAATTGAACAAAATCAACGTGATGAGGTGGGTGAGAAAATGTCGTGAGATGGAGAAGAATAAAGAACGAAATAAACAAGAGAAGAAAACAGAGCATTTAGCCAAAGGTAAGAAACAAATGAATATTAGTCTTGCAAGGGTAAGTTACGAGAGTGAGGTGTGTGGCATGGCAAGTGACACCTGTCACTTTGCATATGTCACCACCTTGTGATTTTTAGTGGGTCTTCATTAATAACCAATCCATTTGTCTCCAATTTCTAATACAATTGACTCCCAATTTTCAATTACATATGTCATTAAATCCTAATGTCATTCATCAAAATTTCTACCACCATCTGACACTTATTTCTGCTACTATTTATCAATTGTCTCACCACTTGGCATTTTTCGAGTCCAAAAATACCCATAATTCTACAAAATTCTCAAATTGCACCAAAATTCTAAATCAATAATTTAATTCACCAGATCAATTTTTAAGGCAAAAATATTCACTATCCCGATCATAATCACATTAAAACTATCATTTATACGCAAAAAATGAGTGTATGATCAAATCATTGTAATGTGTGAAAAATTCATATGTGTGTATACTAACATCATACATGCATATGAAATACATTTTTCTAATCTCTCATTGCTATTTCTCATTTATAGAAATCTAGGGTTCTAACCCTTAACATGGGAAAACGAGATACTACAATTCTCCCACCCTTAAGAAATTTCATCCTCGAAATTCTTATCTGATTTATCAAATTAATGGAGGGTATTGTTTTCTCATGTTCTCCTCCGTTTTCCCGTGTAACTTATTCACTCGAATGATTTCTTTCAACATATTATAACCAATAGGATCAATCGGTTTTTCTTAGTTACTCGCAATTTCACTTCCTGTGTTGATAACACATTTGTCAAATCATACCGATATCTCCTAAACATACTAATATATAACACATTGTGAATCTGAGACATCTTTGTTGGTAACACTAACTCTTATGTCAATGGTCCTATTCTCTCAATAATTTGATATCTCTTCGGTGTTAATCCACCTAACTCGTTTGTCTTTCTTGAGTCACTTAATTTCTTCTACAGATCAATTTCTCTTATTAACAGTATCTTAAATCATTTTTGGGCCTTCAATAATCCTTAGGCCCTCTTTATCCCAATATAAAGGTAGACGACTCTTTATGTCATATTACACCTTATACAATAACATACCAATACCACTGTGATAACGATTGTCATAATCAAATTCAATCAGAATTGTATATCGATCCCATACTCCTAGGAACTCCAAAATATAAGCCCTAAGCATATCCCCAACAATTAAGACTGTTGGAAAATCAAACATTCAGTCACACATTCAACCATTTGCATTCTTTATCCTTGGCTGCTAAATGATGTTTTGGCGTATTACTACTAGGATGTTTAACATAGGCTGCTATGTGTGTTTTTTTCAAAATCTCTTCTCTCAATCATCTCCATCGGGTTCACATACTCTCTACTTCAATCACAAGGTATCATTTTCTAATTCAAACTCAAAATTCGGATTGAATTTCAATTTCTCAATAGGATTCACAAGTTCTGGATCCTTACCTTGGGCTTTTCTAATCCTTTCATGCAAAGCTAGTCTTAAATTCATTATAACTAATAATACTTCATTTTACCCCAAATTCAACTCAACATTCAATCCTCTTAATTGAACTAGATTGGGTAACCTCGATATCTGAATTTGTGCTACCTTGCTATTGGATTTTCTACTCAATGCATCAGATACAACACTAGCTTTACTGGATAATACTCAATTGTACAATGATAATTTTTAAATAACTCTATCCATTATCTCTGTCTCATATTCAATTCTTTCTAACTCAATAATTTTCCTTAAACTTTTACGATCTGAATAATTCCGAAATGTTTCACTCTACATATTATGTCTCCAAAATTTCAAAGAAATTACTATTGCAGCAAGTTTCAAATCATATACCAAATCATTAACTCATGAGACTTTAATTGTCTCGATGTATATGTAATCACTTTTCTATGCTGAATCAGAATACATCCTAATTTCTTGATGTGAGACATCACTATATACTACATAACTTCTAGATCCAGATGAAATAGCGAGCACCAGTGTTGTAATTAGTCGGTGTTTTAATTCTTCAAAACTCTTTTACATTTATCAGTCCATCTAAATGACACTTCCTTTATGCTTTTCTACTCTAACTCTGGATTTGAGCACAAGAGCGTCAAGGCTCAGATCTGGGACACCGCCAGCCAAGAACAGTACTTTTCTTTAGCTATCATTTATCAACTGCGGTCAGTCACAAGGTAAAGGTTTTTGTTTTTTTGGGTTTTCATTCCTTATTTGAAGTTTCTTTCTTCCTGTGCCTTAGATGGGGCTAAGCTTGGGATTAGATTTAAATTTTGGCCCCCCTTTGTGTTGGAATGTACCCGTCAAGAGTCAAGCTTTAATGGTTGTTTATGTTTTATGCAAATGTTTATCTTGTTTTTTCCTGGTTGAAGTTAGAGTGCTTTCTTTTTGTTTTGATGGAAATATGTTTTTTGAGTGATTAGTTCGTTATAGACTCGTGTTAATCATCGTGTAGAATTGGATTTGCCTCCAAAACTTTACTTTCATGGTTTTTTTTAGGGAATCGATGAGTTCATTTGTTTACTGTTGCTCCTCCTTCGGATCGTATCCTCTTTTTTATTTCTTGATCTGGGTTTGCTTCAATATCCCTGTTCTCTTTTCCTTTCTTCGTTGATCTGTCTTTGTTGGGTTCAGTTGGTTCTTGTTTATGGGGTCTTTTGTTGGTTGATTTCTATTCTTGGACAAGATTTGTTTTGTAGCGCATTGACAAGGTGTCGTCACCCTTGCAAATTAACCCTACACAAATAACAAGTAGTATATGAGAGTAGGGATCGTTCCCTCGAAGATCTAATAAAGGAAAGCTAAATATCGTCAACTTGTTAATTATTAGTAAAAGAAAAATAAAATAAAATAAAATAAAATAGACACGTCGACTTAATCGAAACAAAAATCTGAAATGCAAACTAACCTCAATGATGACGTAAGTAATGAAAAATATGAACTAAACCAGAAAACGGAAACAGTTAATAAAGAAAACAAAAATAAAAAGATAATGCAACGCAAATAAAAAAATTCAGATTTGACTCAAACAATAATCAAACTAAATCAACTAAATTGGACTCAAACTAATGCACGAAAATAAATGGTTGGGGGGGTTTTGATCTTGGCAATTTAGAAATTAAAGAACGCGAATTTAAACGAATAATAAAGTAGATTATGAAGAAACTAAAAATTACGGAAACTTCAATTGCAAAGGATTTCGCCAACGACATCAATTAATTCATTCATCGGACTCTAGAAATTATTTGTGTATTGTGTTTACAAAATCAGGGATCACCAACTTACTTATTTTATGCTTCTTAACTACTAAGAAGAC
>JANKOE010000003.1:24013120-24025842 GCA_026284465.1 Erythroxylum citrifolium
AATAATTATAATAACAATAAGATAAAATAATCATAACAACAATAATAATAATAATAATATGAAGAAATTGTAATAATTAATAATAATAATAACTTAAAATAATAATAATAACAACAAAAACAACAACAATAATAATAATAAAAAGATAATAATAATAGAATTAATAATAATAATAATAATAATAATAGATAATAATAATAGAAATAATCAAATAATAATAACAATAATAATAATAACAGTAATAATAACAATAAGATAAAATAATAATAATAATAAGATAATAATAGTACAAATAATAAGAATAATAATAATAATAATAATAATAAGATAATAATAATAGAAATAATAAGATAATAATAATAATAACAGTAATAATAACAAAAATAAAAATTAATAATAATAATAATAATAAGATAATAATAATAGAAATAATAACATAATAATAATAATATTAATAATAACAATAATAATAATAATAACAATAAGATAAAATAATAATAATAATAATAAAAGATAATAATAATAGAAATGATAAGATAATAATAATAATAATAATAACAATAACAACAACAATAATAATAATAATAATAACAGTAATAATAACAATAAGATAAAATAATAATAATAATAATAATAATAATAATAATAATAAGATAATAATAATAGAAATAATAAGATAATAATAATAATAACAACAATTATTATAATAATAAAAATAAAAAACAATAAGATCATAATAATAAGATCATAATAATAATAATAAAAAGATAATAATAATCGAAATAATAAGATAATAATAATAATAATAATAAGATAATAATAACAGAAATAATAATAATAATAATAATAATAATAATAATAATGATAATAATAATAATAATAATAAAGATAATAATAATAGAATTAATAAGATAATAATTATAATTATAATAATAAAAAGATATTAATAATAATTTGTAATAATAATAATAACAATTATTATTATTACAATAATAAGATAAGATTTACGTATAAATAAGATTGAAGAACAAAATTCATAAAACATGTATATGAATTTCAATGAACAAGCAATAAATAATAGTCCTGTACAACATACGTACAGGCCATGTTTTATAATAGTCCTGTACAGTCGATCTCAACATCATGTATAATATTTTAAACATGGCTCTACATTTTTTTTTTCTCCAAGGCAAGCTGGTAGGCGGCTCGGCTTTATTAATTTCAACACTTCATCTCTTCTTGCTTGGAAAGCAGGCGTGCGTGATTTGAATCCTTAAAGAAGAAACTACGTCGTATGAGTTAGTGGACAGAATAAATTAGACAGGTGATCTGTTCTCGAAGTTAAGGGTGATAGAAAGTGACTAATGGTTGTAACCTATAAGCTAACAGCAGTCTAAGACCTAATCACTAACATGGATAAGTGTGCAGCCAGATGTGCATAATAGAATTCTAATATCTTCGAAAACCTGATGCAATAGACAAAAGACCTTGTCCCTTTCCCTCGCAGAAAATGCATTGCGTTGAAAAGAAGATGAGATGACGTTGTTTTGTGGAAAGAGAGAAATTGGGGATTGTGAAAAAGAAATGCATGAAAGTAGGGGCAGAAGGAGGACTCTGTTGGATGCCAGGGAGTGGGTGGGCGTGGACAGTATGTCACATGAATGCTTCATAAACCAAAAGCTGAAAAACCATAGAAAAGAAAGGTAATTATATATAAATATAGCGCTCAAGAATCTAACCCTAAGTTTAATTACTCTTCACAATGACTTTACAAATTTAAATTTCATTAGATAAGTAAGTTAATTTTTCTTTATTTTTTATGTTCAAAGTAATTAAAATTATAAAGGTTTAAGAAAATAGGCAGATTGGCCTAAATAACATTTTATTTAAGATATATATGTTACTGTGTACGAATTGTTCTGTGCTCAGAATTGGTTGCATTGCATTGTATCGGCTTGTTTGTCGGCACAAGTTTGCCTAACGTCCTCTTCACGAGAATGGTCATTTCCATCTCTACTTGTTTTCTTCTGCACTCGCTTCTGTTTGTATTTTTCTCTCTCGAAATCTGTGCTTCACTCTCTCTCTCTCTCTCTCTCTCATGCTAAGTTTGCATACATTGTTTAACTTAGAGAAGATCTTGTTCGCCATTGGCGTACTATATGGTAGTACTGAATGATGAAATGGGCAAGCAAATCATTACCTTGACTTTAAAGAAAGCACTTGAAAGCAGTCTTTTTTTTTTCTTTAATAGTACAAAGACATGATTTTAAACCAAGAAAAAAGAAAACATTGAAATTATCAAGTAAGAGACTCCAACCCTTGTCCTTAATTTCATGGCTCATGATAATCCTTCCTCTCAGTCCAACCAAGTTGCTAACATTTATAATGGATTCCAGGATCCAACCTATATCAAACATCTCCTTCCAGTCAAAGGAAAAACATGCCTTCACCTGAAAATTCAACTTCATACGATCCTACTTTATACACCGGCCTAAGCGAGTAACCACAACATGGGAGTACTTTGAAGCTCACAAAAATATAATAAATCAGTTGTCCTCTTGATTATCCTTTAAGACTATATTGCCAAACTGCATAATGGTATACGACACTTTTGTGATTCATTTTCTTAGTTGTAATGTTGCTGCTCAAGCCATGGCCAAAATCCAGATTGATCATCTATGCCACAGAACATGTTGCTGAGGCTTTCTTCTTTGATCATTTGATCAATCTTCTGGCATTGAACTTCAGGCCTTGAAGGGTTATGTTGAAAGAATTGAGCCACACTTGCGGGCCTCATGGATGATGTAGGAAAAAGTGGTCGACTTGTTGGAGGATTAGATAGAGGACTATCACTGGCTGGTGTTCTTGAGATATCCAACTTTATATCAGAACTGTCACTTCTGTTGCTGCATGAACCCTCAGTTTCTTTATTCAGGTTAATTGATTCAGTTGGTTCTCTTCCTTTTAGTGTCAATATCTGCAGCCATTAGTTGACTTAATCAAGAAGAAACATGCATGTTTCACACAAGCTAGTAATTAGTTCCTCTTTTTTTAAATATAAAAAGTCAGCTGAAAACACAAGCAATGTGAGAGACAGAAGTGAAGAGAAATGTAGAGAAGAAAGGGAGGTCAGTTTTGAGGCGGGGAACTTGGTATGATTGGAGACATCTATCTTCTGGACCCTTGATTACCTAAATTAAAGAAAGATCAATTCATCAAAAGGTGTTCCCTTTTCATGCTTTCTTCTCTTCTTCTTCACGTTCTCTTTTGGTTTCTTTTCCTTTTTCTTTCTCCAGTAGGGACAATCAAGGAGTTGCACTAGTGATATTGATTGCAAAAGAAGCTTTTTAAAAGGTCGTCCTAGAAGTTAATAGCAAAGAAAAGGTCCAACGAAATCATTGCAGAAGAGAAAGTCAGCAGCATAAATCATGAACAAATGATCAAAAGTTCCAAATTATGGCTAAATAACATGATCTTGAAGGCATAATAGACTTAAATCCCACAGAAAAACAAAAGATAAGACACACTAGGCATATTCACTAGAGAATCAACAAACTCATCAAAACTTACTGTACAAACTACAATTCAATGCAATAAACTAACCTCTGCATGTAGTTTCTGATTCTGAGTTTGGAGAGCATCATTGTCGGCTTTCACGGCTTCATACTGTCTCTTCAGAAGATCATAATCTTTCTCAAGTTGCTTGGTCTTCCATCTAGCTCTCCTATTTTGGAACCATATAGCAATCTGTCTTGGTTGCAGACCAAGAGCCCTAGCCAGCTGCATTTTTCTCTCAGGTTCAAGCTTGTTACCCAGCTCAAAGTTCTTTTCAAGTGTCTTCACTTGTTCCATGTTGAGTCTTCTCTTTTTCTCTCCTGCTTGTGAACCATCATCAGACAAGTCATCCTCTCCATTAGCCTCTTCGTGACACAAATCAATTCTTGAAAATGACGTTGATCTTTTCCCGAGAAACGATGCAACTCCTGCAGTACTCAAAGAAAGCACAAAAGAAGTGAGACACCGTCAGGAACCTATCCTCAAAAAGTTGAAGGAATTGAAGGGAAAGAATAAAGATTATACCCTGAAAATCTTGGGGCGGCAGGATTGGACTGAGAGAAGTGGGATGTTGATGTTCATCTTCATGTGGGGTTTGAAGCATGAAATTTGCTGGGAAAAAAGCCATCCCATTGCTAGACATGACCCAACTATAAGCTTATGCTACTTGTTTTGAAAACAACTTAGGCAATAACCTGCCTGCCATGTTTTGAAGGTCGAAAGGAAGTTGCAGACTTGACGTACCAGAGCAGAAAAAAAGAAGAGGAAACCTTTTTCACTCAAACTGATCAAAAAGAAAGAAGAAAACTTTCAAGTCAAGGATCTGCGAGAATTGGGTTCGATTGACAGCTTATGTACCTTACTGCATTTTCCTCGGAAGAGTTAATATTTTTCCATAGGATGTATTCTCAGAGAAGAACATGATGTGGACGATGATGGAGAGAGAGAGCGAGATGTGCGAGATGATTCTATAGTTCCTACCTCTCTTTATATGAAGAGAGAATTCTGATATTTCAATGCGTTATTTTACTGCTAAAAGGAAACAAACTTTTATCCATCCGCATGAACACTACAGAGATGGGAGCATCAAGTTGTTTGTTAAAAAAATACCCTTTGGGATTTAGTCCGATAATGATCGCTTCTCTACACATAAAAGTTATAAAACCTTGATGAACTTTGGGATTTTAGATGAATACGGTGTTGTCTGTACATATATTCTATAAAGTTAGACCATCCAACAAGCTATAGTCGTTTTCATGGTCTCAAATCATACTCATAGTTACTTCAGAGACAAAAATTGATGTGTGCTAATTAATAAAGATGGGTGTGTTCCGATAAGAATTTAACTCTGGAAGTTCAATTTGCAACTTTTTTGCAAATTAATTGTGATTAATTATGACAGCTAATTAAGGGCAACTAGAGGCTTTTAAAACCTCAAAACAAGTCAACAAAGAGAATTCGCTTCCTAACACTGACGCTACTTAAAACTGAAGTAGTTTATGTGAAGCAAGAAGTTACTAGAGAGAAAACAGAAATGTCTATCCTCCTGTGGCTTAAAAAGGGGTTGCATTTGTGTGCGTGCGAGAGACATAGAGAGAGGTGTGTACTGACGCAGGAATCTAAGGAGAGATGGGTCCAAGCAGAGGGACAGGGTTTGCTACCTAACCCACCAACAGGCATCGTGCATTAGGGCCAAGCTCTTTTCCATCCATCCATATTATCTCTCCTTTTCCTGTCTATCTACCTGTCAATTTCCCTTCTTCTTTTTTTCATGAAGATCAAATGACTCTTTTGTATGCAAGTGTGTTCGAAGAGAGTTTTGTATACATACGAAATAAAAAGCCTGTGCCTTGTGATAAGGAGAAAATCCTTCTCTTCCTTTTATATAACAATACTGGAGCTGCTTTTTTTTTTTTTTGGTTTTTGTCTTTGTGTCCACAATTTGTGCTGTTCATCTATATCTCAGTGCTCCTCTCTCTTCTGCCACTCTCTGAAGAGAAAATTCATCCTCATAATCGCCTCTCATTTCCCAGTCAATGCTGTTCCTATATATATATATATATGTATGTATATATTATGTACATAGTAATGAATTTAATACGATTCATACATGTATAGACAATTCAACCCGACAGTCCCTCAAGTCCCTCTTATGGGGTCTATAAAATTCAGTTGTGAAATTGTGAAGAGTACTCCTTGCCATATAAAATTCATTCAAGTGCATCATCTAATCAGTGCCAATTATTTAGATGTTTCCATCCCTCATAATCTACTGCATACTAATAACTAGTTAACTATGGGTTAAATTTATTATCTGAAGGTGAAAAACTGCTGAATTGTACCCTTTATGTCTGTATCCATATTTATTACAATGTTGTGTGTGGCAACAAAAAACATAATGAAGTCTCCCATATAAGCCTTTTAAACTACTGGATAGTATGTCATACATGTTTAAAGGATAAGAAGCAGATACCAACGCGAATAGGTCAAGCTCATTAAACAGGCTTGTATTACTAGTTGTTTATATTTCTTCTATGTGCAGGGGAGATTATCTTCAATAATATTGAAACAAGACCAGCAATATGTTAACAGAAGAGTATGGTTTAATTATACAAATTAAATATGGATAATCCATTGTTGATTTGGAAGATTTTTAAGGTTATGAATATATTCAAATCCCATAATAGAATTTGTTAAAAAAATCTTGAAGAAAAAATAAGTTCTGTCTATTAAATAGAAGATAATGAAATATCAAAGTCAAATATGCATGCAATCTAAAACTTGATAGTTGGCTTCTCTGATCCTTAATTATGTTTGACATATTAATCCTTGTGAAGGCTGTAGTAGGTTTAGAAAATAGGCCATTAATGATTTACATGGGATGGGAGTGTTTGCAAGCAAGAGACAGTCACAAGAAAGCCTTCGTGGTACTCAAAATAGGTTTGTTTGATTTTCAGTGCGGAAATGGTGTCTGCACCAGCCAAAACCACAGTGTTTACTATCTGAGGGCCCAAATGAGGAGAGAAATTCTCTTCTGTTCTTCTCTTACTTAGAAATCTATTCGAAGGGGTAAAGATTCACGTCAATCAGTGAAACGCACATGTACAGTAATACTATTTGTGCAATGTAGAATTGATCAACGTTGTAGAGGTGATGTGAATCACAAATAAGACACTGCAAAAGGCAGCTTTCAATTCCACAGTTGCTAACTGTTCTTTTCTCCTACACTATTCTAGCATCACTGTTTTGATAGAAAGATGACAGACACACTTGGCCCATATGAAAAGAATTTAAGTATTAGAAAGGGTTTAAAAATAGTCATAAGGACAGATACCAGAAATTTTCATAGGTGATGGAATTGGTTGGGGTTCGATTAGTCTTTCAAGTGATTGAATTGTTTAGAAATGAAGGGTTGTGATTTGACATTTAGGAAAGCTACTGGCACTCCTTCATTTCTATAACCTTTTTGTTTTTGCCAACATTTCCCCCCGTAATCGATCAATGTACACCTATGAAACAACATCCTCCTGTACCCAGCTATCTAAGCCTGTTTCTTTTCTTTTCTTTTCAATGATGTAAAAACTTCTCTTCTAATGTTTTTATAGCTATAAACTCAATCTTTTTCTTAGACTCAAATTCCTGATGTCATTAGACGCCTCTCTTGTCTGAGTTCATGAAAATTAATCTTCACGAAATTCGGAACAGTGTATTGCAACAAAATGATAAGAAAAATGGTAGAGTTGAATTCATCCAAGTTTAATCAAATTTAATGTAATAATAAAAATATAAATAGTCTAACAAAAAGTTAAATTTAAATATTCAAATCTGAAATAAGGAAATAAGCAAAATTTTCAGACTTAATTTAATTGTTATGTGAATTTATTTCTTAATTACATCAAAATTCATTCAAGAACAATATTTTCCCATTGAATACATTGTAATGTAAGTATTTTTTTTTGGTTGATATTGATGCAGATAAGAGGATTAGAGATGCTTAAGATCATCTATCACCTTCAAATACAATCTAACAATAAATGATCCATTAACATCATATCATCATACTCAACACTCAATTAAAGTTCGCTGAAATGTCGGAATCCATTTAATTTATATAGCATATTAAAATTAAAATTCTTTATAATTTTATGATTTAAGAATATAGATTTAAAAAATTACCCCAACTACGAATTAGGAAAAATAGTAATATACCACTTTGAAAAAAAGTTCAACTTTCTTGAACTAATAATTTATTTCTCTGAATATTTCAATTCAATCTTAAAAGTTATACAAAAGTATTTCTTGTGAAAAGAAAAAAATATAAATTTAAAACAAAAGAAAGTAAATAATCTATCACAAATTTTATATGTAATTTACAAATCACAAAAGCTTGAGAAAGCAGAAATTCATCATATAAAGTTTGAATGAGCATTGCGCCGAAATTTCAACCATGGAAACATTTCTCGAGTACTTGAAATCACCCATGGGCTTATTCTTTGAACTAGATTTTGCAGATTGAGAAAGAGTGACTAACACCATCTGTTATCCCTCCATAGTTGTACGTATCAACCCACTGATTTTTTTTTTTTGAAAAAATGTGTGTGTGGTATATTATTAATATGGTCCAGACCATTATAACTAAAGTAAATGTTGGTTGTGTAATAGTACTGATTTATCACAAAAATTATATAGTGATCTATTTGTAATTTGTATAAGGATTGGAAATTGAATTTAATGTAATTTATGTAACATTGTATTTACTAAAATAGATCTATTTCTTTTTTATTTTATTTTTTTGGCCTTTATATATATGGATATATAATAAGCACCAACTTGCAGTAAAAGAACAGGTTGGTTTTTATATTTGTATAAAAATGAAGGGAAGGTGAATGTGTGTAGAATGGGTTGGTAAAAGATTGGGAAAATCATTGGAAAAAGGCTTCTTTATACTTCAACAGTGGAGAGTGAGGTGAAATCGAGAGGCCAAAATGAGTGGGTCTCACCGATCTGCGTATTGAGGAGTGTTGAGGTCCCAATGAATGACTTTAGCTTTTCCAAAAGACAAGCTATCCCCAGCCCTCACACCTTCACATGACTTTATTAGTTGGAAGCTGAAAGTATTCCATTTCAAATTGGGTGGATCCATTCATGTTCCTACTTCCTATCCCAAAGTCTTCCTTCTCTCTGAATCTATCAAATTGATCTTGAGAGCAAAAATTTTCAAACTACTGAGCCATATCTCTTGATTCTTTGGCCATTCTCTCTTTTTCCCTCTTGTGCATGTAATATTTTCTATCTGCATAAATTCCATTATGTTACATGATCTCTGTGTGCTACTGTTTGAAATAAATAAAAGGAGGGGATTACTTATAATATACAAATTAACATAAAAGAAAAAAAAAATACTTGTTGCGTCTTTTCATACACATTGCCTCCTAGTGCTATACTGATCCCATCCATGTGCCCACACCTATTTTGGTTGACGTCACTCTCTAGTTTGTTCTTTGGAATTTTCTTTATTTTTATTTTCTCTTTCCAACTTCTGTGCCAGCTGAATTTGCACCGATAGTGATTTGTCAACCACTGGACCTTTCATGTTTCTGTTTAAAAATGTTATTTGATCCTGTTCGTGGCTTTGCTCACCTTTTTCCTCGGAAGAGAGGTAAGCTCGTCAATCAGGACAGTCCTTTCAACTCGACGTCGGCAATCTTTGATCGCCCACAAGTAGCAACGCCAACCTACAAGCTGGTACTCGAAAGCAAGAGAATTTTGAAAAAGAATATCCAAAATAAAATTTCGATATCTGGTATAATCTTTTTTTGTTTTTGTTCTAACGATTGCATTTATTCTACTATTCAGTTTGCATGTTTAGATTGGGTTCGTTTATCAGTTAAAAAATCTGTGTTATGTATTTAAAATGCGTATATGCATACTAGTTCATGCAAGATTGGAATGACACGATCAACCAAGGATGAATTACACCTCAAGTGGAATGGAAGGACTAAAAAAACAATTGATCATCATCGCTTTTACATAATGGCTTGACCAGGAAATGTCCGACTCTTTCACAGAACGTGGCTGCAAAGTATGACATCTTCTGTAACCATGCATAAGACAACTCAATTGAGGGGAACCAGTGTACTGATAGTCTGGCCGGCCTAGCAGCCATCGTCAGCCCGAGGCTACATATCCTTCACGATCCTCCAATACTACTAAGGGAGCTCCTCCATAGCGATCAGCACGGAGCGATGTATCGCCGAACCCTGTGCTAGCTCGCTTGTTTTGGGCTTGTTTTTTTTCTTTTGTAAAAAAAAAACTCCTAAGTTTGTCGTCATTGGCCGAAAGTAAATATTCGTTCAACCTGTCTGAATGAATATGCCCCCTTTCGCAACGAAATTCATAAAAAAACTAATTATTTCCTTTCATTTCGATTTAGTATCCACCTTGTAAGTACTTGAAGAGCTCTGGTTGTAACGATTTATGAAATGAATTATTATTTTATTTCATCTCCATTCCTATTTATATACACTTGGATAATGAATTTGAATCATATAATAATAACAGAAATAAATCTATGGTTGTGATGAATTATGATGAAACAAAAAGTGTTTAACAACTCATATTAGCTAGCCATTGGATTTTCCTTTATGCCTTCTTGTCTTATAGCCCCATTCAAACAAAACCTAGTAATCTGAACTAGGTTTAGTTTGGAAACCAAAAGATTGAATCTTGTTGAAGTGAGATGCTTCTTAAGAATATCAGCAAGCTGTTCTATAGTACTCACATGCTTGATGTCCAGAGATCCTTTTTCTACCTTATCCCTGATGAAATGCACATCTACCTCTCTATGTGTTTTGTTCGTGAATGAAAAATTGGATTTTGAGCTAGTGATTGAGCTAAGTTATTATCGTACCACAGAGTCGATTTGTGAGGAAGAGAAAACCCTAGCTTAGAAAGTAATGAAGTGAGCCAAAGAAGTTCAGCAGACACTTAAGAGAGAGCTTGATATTCAACTTCGGTACTTGATCAAGCTATTATGGGTTGCTTCTTGGAGGTTCAGAAGGCAAAGTTGCCCCCTAGGAAGACACTATCACCAGTGGTAGATTTCCTATCATCTGGAAAGCTAGCCCAATCAGAATCATTGTAGGCTTGAAGGTCCAGAGGTGTAAACAAAGGAAGAAAATGCAATCCCAGACTTGAAGTGCCTTTCAGGTAGCGTGGGACTTGTTTACAAGCAACTCAATGAGTATTGAGAGGATTTGCTAAGAACTAGCTTAGTTTGTTTACAACGAAGCTTATGTCTGGTCTAGTGTTACATAGGTATTAAAGTGCTCCTACAATGCTATGATAGAGAGTTGGATGCTCAAAAGGTGTGCTATCATTAAGTGATAGCTTGGTTGCTGTAATTCTTTCTATCTCAGGATCTATGTTAAGTAAGTTCTCAATGTTACTCCGAGTCATAAACTGACTTGGAGTTTAAATCTAAAACTAAAGAAATACCCTAACTAACAAAAACAAATCAAATAACATAAATAAGACAAATAAAATAAAGCAATTAAATAAACAAAATCACATAAAATAAAACAAACAAGTAAAACAAAACAAACAAATAAAAGTAATGACTAGATTAACAAAGTGTTCCTAATATCACTATCTCTAGCAATGACACCAAAAACTTGATTGATCTAAAGCATAATAGTTAATATTAAATAACCACAAGTGCACGACATAGTTGTAGTTAACGCCGACAAGTACGGGTCGATCATACGAAGATGATCAGTACTGGTAATTACTATTGTTTTATTATCTAGTCTAAGAATTGATTGTAATTTTAATTAGAAAACTAAAATTTAACAATTAATGTAAACAAGTAGCACAAATAAAAGTAAAGGGTTGATAACACTTAATTAATTACCAATATCAGATGATTAGTACCAAGGCTTCGAATAATCCTAATCCCTTAACCGATTGATTATTTCTCATGCAATTATGTCGTTGATTAATTAGACCATGGAGATTCTTAAGGTATACTAGTAGCTAACCTTGAGTCTACCAACAACTAATCTTAAGGTCTCTAACCAAATTATTCAGGTTAAAACTTATAAGATTACCTTACCGTGTTATGAATTCCTCTATTAGGTTTGACCCTAATCTAGAAGATTTATGTCGTCCTATCTCTAGGATTGCAATAAAATTTTTTCAATTATTGTGGATTTATTCAAACCGTGGATTTCTCAGTTGCTAAGTATGAAATCAAATTAAAGTCTAAAAATTAGATTAATAGAAAGTAATAAGAACAAATAATCAGATTTCAATAATCAATAAATGCAATTGCATTCACAAATTAATCAATCATTGTTTGGAATCGACTAGGGTTCATTTGACCTAGATACTAACAAAAAAATTTAGCCATAAATTGGAAAACAAGAAATCACATCCATATATAAAGAAAACAAAATAGAAAACATCATAATCATAATTCTAAATCTCCGTGTATGTTCTCCATTGTGTATTCTGACAATGTAGATGTCTAATCTTGCATTCTGATGAATTTCTTAATAAAAATCCCACGTCTTTTGCTCCTCAAGCTCCGAATCACCTCTTGAATCACTTATGAACGTCTTTGGATGTTTCCAGTCGCTCTCCCTCAATTAGCTTCGAATCATCGAATTTATGAGAAAACCTAGAATTTTGGGGTGCACTTTTGCATGCTCGTGCACTTTTGCTATATCTGGCCCATACAAACAAGCGTGCATAACTGAGGTATGCCAGATATTGTTAAAGTACATGAGCATGCAAAGTTGCATGACTGTTCATTTCTTCCAAATTGCTACTTTTTTAGTTTTTAACTACGTTTTCGTCCGATTTCTTCTACTTTAAGTCTATAGAGCAGGATTTTGAATACCAGACCATACCTGGCCAAAACCGGTACGGTATAAAGGGTCAGTCATACAGAGTTTAAATACCGGCTGGTACCGGTCGATATTCAAAATACTGGCCAAATACTGATCGGTACCAGAAATTTTAAAAATTGGGGAACTTTTTTTGCAAAATTTTCAAAGTCTCCCTCCCTCCCTCCTACCTCTTCTTCCCTTTTTTTTCAAAGTTTTTAAAATAATAATAAATATTTTTATTACTAATAATAATTATAAATTAAATAAAACTTAAAA
>JANKOE010000003.1:24180133-24190908 GCA_026284465.1 Erythroxylum citrifolium
AGAAGATGTTTATATGAAGCAGCCTTTGGGATTTGTCCATCCAGATCACCCAAACTATGTCTGTAAATTACGCAAGGCCATCTATGGCCTTCGTCAGGCACCCAGAGCCTGGTATGAATCCCTGAAACGTTTCCTTCTTTCCTATGGCTTTCGTAATAGTCTCAGTGATCCTTCTCTTTTCACTTACAACAATAATGGGGTTGTCGCGTATTTTCTGGTTTATGTTAATGATCTTCTATTGACTGGAAGCTCGTCGGTGTTCCTATCACAGTTCATTACTACTTTATCGACTACCTTTTCCCTCAAGCAATTGGGGTTTCCATCATACTTTTTGGGCATTGAGATTATTCCCACACCTGAAGGTTTATTCCTCTCTCAACACAAGTATATCCGCGATATTTTGGATCGTTTTAATTTGAATGATGCCAAACCAGTAACCACACCCTTGTGCTTATCAACCTCGTTGTCTTTGGATGATGGTACGGCTCCAACTGATGTTTCTGTTTATAAACAGATGGTTGGTTGTCTTCAGTATTTAACTCATACTCGCCCGGATGTGGTCTTTGCGGTTAATAAACTGGCTCAATTTATGCACACTCCCACAGTTACCCATTTACAGCAAGTAAAAAGGATTTATCGTTATCTAAAGGGGACCATTCATTTTGGGTTACAGTTGCGTAAGCCGGCACAGTTGGCTCTCCAGCTTTTCAGTGCTTTGCCGTCACCGCTTCAAGCATACAGTGATGCCGATTGGGCTGGTAATGGTGATGACAAAACATCTACCTCCGCTTATCTTGTCTACTTTGGCGGAAATCCGGTTTCGTGGAACTCCAAACGTCAACGCACAGTTGCCCGTTCCTCCACTGAAGCTGAATATCGTTCTCTTGCCTCAACGGTGGCTGAACTTCAGTGGTTACGGAACTTATTGTCTGAACTCCATCTGCCTTTCAAAGGCTCACCTGTCTTATTTTGTGACAATCTCGGCGCTACCTACTTATGTAAGAATCCTGTATTCCATACCCGCATGAAACATATTGCCCTGGATTATCATTATGTTCGTCAACTTGTTCAAGCTGGTGCCTTAACAGTTACTCATATCTCCACTCATGATCAGATCGCGGATGCCCTCACCAAACCTTTACCCTCTCGTCGTCATGCTGAATTAAGACACAAGATGCATGTTCTCGACGGAGACATGCTCTTGCGGGGGCATGTTAAGGAATAATATCTGTAAACGTCATTTTCCATGTAACCATTTCTGTTAGTCTGTAACAACTTCCGTTACTCCATCCCAACCTCCTGTTATGTAAATGATAGCCTTTAGCTGATTTCTACTGTATATATTTACACTCTGTAAAGGAGAATAAGACACACCGAATTCTTTCATTTCACTGTCTCAATCATTCACTTTAGAGTTTGCCTTCACCACCATTCTATAAGTTAAATGTGGATGGTTCCTCAAATGGGAACCCAGGCCTAACCAGTGGAGGAATTGTCATTCGAAACTGGCTTGGTGATGTGACTGCAGCAAAGGCTTTGTTCTTTGGTTTAGGAACCAACCTTTTTGCTAAAATTAAGGCCTTACATCACGGTTTGGAAGAGTGCCATCGTCTTGGTATCTTTACAATTTGCATTGATCGGATTCAAAGCTCTTAGTGGACATGCTTGCTTCCCATGCTTCATGGCCTTGGCAACATTATGTTATCCTTCAAAAGCTTTCAAATATTATGCAAGGTGGGGATTTTCCGTTTACACATGTTTATTGTAAGGCCAATGCCTTAGCAGACGGGCTAGTGAAAATGTCATCATCTTCCAGGCTTGACTTTTCTTTTACTAATCTCTCACTTCCCCAACCGCTACATGGCTTGGTGGAATTGGACAAAGTTCTTTTCCTTACATTTAAGCATAATCATCTTTATTGATAGAATAGGACCAATGTACTCAATGTGTTATTGCTCTAGGGAGGTCAGGTTTAACGTCCCCCTCCCTATGTATTTGTCTTTTTCTTTAAAAAAAAGTATGAAAAAAAGAGAGAGAATGTTTCGACAATCATTCAAAAAATTCTTCCCAAAAAATATGATGATCTTTGTATATTCATCCCTTACATGATAAGTGGCACTAGAATTAAAATTCCATGCTAGATTTATGAACATATATTATTTTTATCTCGTACTCCATCTATTTTGCTCTAAATCTTGTTCCATTAAAAAAACTGGTGTATTAATTTGGCTAGTTAACCAATCTAATGTATATCTTAAACAATTAATTAATGATAACTTGATCTTTTCTACCTAGTTTTATGTTTATGGAAAATTATGACCAATCATCGCCTATTTTATTTGTGAGACCTTTTCTTAAAACTACCAAAATAAAAAATAATGTTTATAATGGTATACTAACTATGAAATTTGAAGGTGAATATTTTTCAATTTAATAGCTATGATGTTATGAGATATTATAATTTTGTTTCTCCTGTTTGTTTAGTCAATTTAATTAACTCTCTAGTAAAGATGTTTTTAAACTCGATGGTGAAGATAAGTTAAATGTGGCAGTCTTTTGGAAGAAAATGGAGATTGGAGGTTGAGTTCCAAATTACATAATCTAGTGACAAACTTAAATTAATTTGTTGGGATGAAGAAATCAGATAGTGTATTGCTAGTGCTTGACGATCATCTTTTACCTCCACCTGTATGTACCAACTTTTGTTAGAAGAATGAGTGAAACCAATTAAGCAACTACAAAAGATATTAAATTTGCCTATGATGGAGATGCCAAAGAAGGAAAATTTGAAGTTTATTCAACCTAGAGATATTTATTTTATTTTAGATAGTTAGTGGTAAGCCCCATTTAGGATATTCTAAAAAAGATCGACATTATAGTGGTAAGGAATGAAAATACTCAATTGATTCCCATCCAAGTTCAGAATGAGTGGTGGGTTTATATTGATTATAAAAGTTAATTATTGTATATATCCTGAAATGATCATTCTTTTACCCTTTATTGATCAGATGCTAGGAAGGCTAGCTGGCTGAGCTTACTACTATTTCTATATGGTTTTTAGGTTATTTTTAGATTGCAAGGATTAGAAAAAGACAACTTTAGCATGTCCTTTCAAAACTTTTTCATACCAATGATTGCCATTTGGCGATTATAAGATACAAATCAGTTTTTAGTGGTATATAGTAAGCATATTTTCATATTATATTGAATATATCTTAGGGATTTTCATGGATGATTTTACTTTTTATAGAGATTCATTTTCTATCTACTTACATAACCTAACATTTTTGTTACAGAGGTGAATAGAATCTAACCTAATTTTGAACTTTAAGAAGAGTCATTTATGATGGAGTATGGTATTATTTTGGGATATACTATTTCAAATAGAGCTTTGAAGGTAGATAAAGCTAAAATTGATATTGTCTAGTCTTTTCCTTACCCTGTTAGTGTTTGGGAAGTTTATTTTTTCCATATACATATAAGTTTCTATCAAAAATTTGTTAAGGATTTTTTGGCATTGCATTGCCTTTTTATAAGTTGCTACATAAAGATATTATTTTTTAGTTCAACAAGGAGTAAAAACTTGTGTTTGAAAAGTTAAAATAGTTATTGAAATCAAAGCCAGTTATTTAGTTTTCTAATTGGAGTCTTCCATTTAAGATAATGTGTGATGCGAGTGATTATACCGTAGAAGCTATCTTAGGCTAATGAGATGGGAAAGTGTAACATGCTATATACTATGCCTCGATGGCTTTAATGATGGTCAACAAAATTATTTATGGAAAAAAGCTCATAGCTCTTGTCTTTTTAGAAAAGTTTTTTTTCCTTATTTTTTAGGTACTAAGGTAACAATTTATTCTAATCATATAGCCCTTAGTTATTTGATGATAAATAAATATGTTAATCTATAAGTGATAAAGTGGATACTCTTCTTGAGTGAATTTGATTTGGAGATCAAAGATAATAGTGGAGTACAAAATAGTCATTGATCATTTAAGTTGCCTAGTTAATATATAGAATAAAACCAGTTCTTGAGAAGAATTTCCTAATGAACAATTATTTTCTACAAGCTTAAAACTATCATAGTATGCAAATATAGTCATTAATAATTTGCCAACTAGTTTGTCTAAGCTCAAAAGTGATATGAAGTATTATGTATGGGACGACTTGTATCTTGAAAAGCACTGCACTGATAAGGTAATGAGTAGGTACGTACCCAAAACTGAAAATTCTTTCATTCTTACTTTTAACCATTCACACACATGTGGAGGACATTTTGTAGCTAAGAGAATAGTATGGAAAGTTTCATATTACAGTTTCTTTTAGCCTTTTTTATATTAAGATGCGTATTCTGTTTATCAATCTTGTAAATATTACTAAAACAAACTAATATTTGAAATGAAATGAGATGCCCTAAACTCCAATTTTAGTTTGTGAAATTTTTGACATATAAAGTATTAATTTTATAAGACTATTTCTTGTTTCTTGTGGTTATGTTTTTATTTTATTAGTTGTTGACTTTTATTTCGAAGTGGGTGGGAGACAATCTAACAATTTGAATAGGTTTGGCATTCTAAGATTCCTAATAAGCGATCAAAGGAAACATTTCTATAACTGGAATGTAGAAGCATTAATGCAGAAGTATGGTGTTACACACAAAGTACCATCTACAAATCAGCAAACAAGTTGAGGTTTTAAATTAATAAATAGTCCATCATAAAGTTTGAGTAGAAAAGGCTAAAGTCTATGTAGATTATATACTATGTGTGTATAGAATAGCCTATAAAACACTAATTGGTATATTTCTATATAGCTAGGTTAATATTTAGTAAGTCATTCCATCTTCCAATTAAATTAAAACATAGGACAATATAATATGAATTTGGATGAAAGTAGTGAGCATAGGAAATTGTAGCTGCAAGAACTACAAGAAATTTGCAACAATGTCTGTGAAAGCTTAAAATTTTGTAAAAAGAAATCAAATGGTTTTCACGATAAAATGATTTTTCTTTTTTGTTAGTCCAAAAGTTCTCCTTTATCATTCTAAGCTTTGATGATTTCCAAATAACTTATGATCTCATTGAATTGGTCTTTTGTTGTTTCTAACATATTTCCTTATGGTGCAATAGAATTCAAAGTCTAGTAATAGCCAAGAAGTTTAAAGTTAATGGACATAGACTTGAGCCTTTTTACAAATGTTTGCAGTAAAGAATGTGGAGAAGATGGACTTTAGAGACCCCGTCTATACTGATAAGTAATAGAAAATGTATGTTGAGCCATTAATAATAAATAAAGTGCTACTTGAAAGGCAAATCAAGCTTTCAATCTCATTTTATTTACTTTACACATATCCTAGCTACTTTTATGAGTATTTATTTTAAATTTTCTAGTTTTGTATCATTTTACTCATTTTTGTAAATTTTTGACTATATTGACGTCACTTTAGAGTTTAAATTTATTTTAATAAATAATAAGACAATAAAGGTTATTATTTTGCTTTCATGTTCCTCTTATTATAGATTTTCATTTTCTTTTCGAGTATAGGGGAGTAATTTTTAATTCTATGAGTCATGGTTTTTTATAGGTTTGAAGGCCTAACAAATTTACAGCACAAATCCTTTTTGTTTGTTCCTACTCCCTGCTACCACCAAATCACTAGTTACCTTCATCATGGCATACTTGGGTAGCGTAAGCTGCTACCTCTGCTTTCCTGCACTCCTAACACACTGACCCAAAACCCTTACCTTTATTTTTCACAGTTGTTTCACCATCACCATCCATAATCCACTATTTCTTCACTATCTCTAAACCTACATCATCCTTTGCCACCACTTGCTATTTCCCTTATTATCATGACCTAACCATAGTGCGGCATTATTTTCAAGTTAAGAGACCATTTCAGTCGGCCCATCAAGGCCTACCATGAGATCCACTGTTATCGTGATTACATCATCATCTATCGCACTTGCCACTGTGTTTACTATTGAAGCAAGCCATCGCTAACCCTTATCACTGAAATTGAAGTTAATTTATGTTTACTTAATATATTTAACACCAATATACATATTACTTGTGAGATGGAACCCCTAGATTTACATTTCTTAAACAAGATGGATATCATCATACACAATCTGATAACAGTTTTAGCTTTGCGCCACCTGGTCTAACTACTTTACCTTCCTCCTAGACTATCATCAGAGGATATCAATTAAAGATGCAGCAACTAGCAACTAATCTCTGGTAAACATTCCATTTTCATTATCTACTCCTCAACCCTTTGGCATCCCAACCTACTTGGACAAAATTAAACATAAATCGAGTCGTATGAAGCATAACTTTATAGCCTTCTTTGTGGGCATGTAGTTCAAACCTCCTTATCTTCCCTCTCAATGGGTGCTCACTTCATCTCTCTCTCCCTTATATTTAGGGAATTCCTTCCACCTATCTCTTTTTTTTACTTTATATATCACATGTTAATAACGTTTAATTTGAGTATAAGGGAGGGTTTCGTTCTATTTTATTTTTTTATTTTGATCTTCTTGTAATGTATGATGTCTTTAATTTCACTTTTCTTTTATTTTAATTATTGTTCTTGTTGTTTGATTTTTTTTGGTTTATCTTAGTGTGTTACATGTTTTGTTTTGTGTTTGTCTACCATATGCTTTCATCAATTGTATTTTGAATGGATTAAATTATATGTATGATACAAGATTTAGTCATGTAATTATGAGAGTAACAACAGTTTAATGGCCAAATTAGTTAGGAGTATGCATTTTTTTAAACTTTGATAATCAAGTGATATAGGATTGTGTGAAGTTGAGATGAAAATTTTCCTAAGGTGAGCAAACAAATGTCCAATTCTAATTAACATGCATATTTAACCAAAGATACCTAAAACACAAATTATACAAGCTAATAAATCTTTACAACTTAAAAGACTATGTTCAAAGTTAAATTAATTCAATTAAGACCTAGCCATTAACACATTCACATGATTTACAGTATCAAAACCTAGAAAAAAAAACTAACATATGACATGCAAAATTCACACTCAACTTAAAAATAACAATGCAAACCTTCCCACACTTAGACAACACATTGTTCTCTATGTGAGAAGAACGAACAACACGTAAGGGGGGACTAAAACAAAATGACAAGAAGACATAAAAACAAAAGGTAAAGATAAGGGTTAGAGCATAAACCTGTCTTGGCGATTAAGGTGGTGATGGTGCTAGTGAAGGAATTTAAAGATACTTCTGGCTATGAAGTTATAACAATTCACTCCCTATAAAATAAAAATAACAAAATACTAATGAAATAAAATAAAAATAATTAGTCATTTAAGTCGTAGGATGAAACTTGTGTCTGGTCTCCAACAAGGCTCTCTCCCTTTTAGGTCTCTTGGAGTTCCTCTCATTACAGGACATCTTTCTAGGAGGGATTGTGCTTCTCTTATTGACAGAATTGACAATAAGATCAATCGTTGGACCCATAAGAGGCTCTCTTACACGGGTAGACTCCAATTAGTTATCTCTGTACTCTCATCTTTCCATGTCTACTGGTCCTCACATTTTATTCTTCCCTCTTCTATCCTTAAGGACATTGAGGCTAAGCTTAGGAATTTTTTATGGGCCAGAAAGGTAGTTTCTAATACTCCCGCTAGGGTGAAGTAGAGTGACATCTGTCATCCTAAAAAGGAAGGGGGCTTAGGAGTTAAACATTTGACTACTTGGAATCATGTTCTGTTAGGCAAACGGATATGGTATTTGTTTGAAGATAGGGAAGCTCTTTGCGTGAAGTGGGTTTATACAATTATATTGAGAAGGAAAATTTTTTGGAGTGCCCAGCCTATCTATAATAGTTCTTGGAGTTGGAGAAATATCTTAACAGTTCGGGACAAGTTGTGTCATCTATTCAAATTTAGGATTGGAAATGGTATGTCTACTCTTTTCTAGCAGGATCCTTAGCACCCGCGTGGCATTCTGAAGACCTTGTCTACACCGAGAGAGATTAATGGATCGGAGCTTCCGCTCACAGCACGTGTGTCTGATGTGATAATTAATGATACCTGGAGCTGAAGTGAGGTATCCGTGGACCTTTTTAGCCACCTGGCTCCTCCATCGTATTTTCCCAATAGCTCTTTACTTGACCATTTGGAATGGTTTGCTAGCGCTACCAAGTGGTATACCAATGTGTCAGCCTACCAATTTTTGTGTACTCCTTTACCAAAAGTCCCTTGGTACAAATTGGTCTAGTCTAAATACAGTAAACCTCGTTGCTCCTTTACTTTATGGCTTGCTTACCTGTAGAAGCTTCTAACCCGGGATAAACTTTCATACCTTTATATCCCTAACCACTGTTCCATGTGCCTCTCAGCAAATGAATCCATAGACTACTTATTTTTTGACTGCCCCTTCTCAAAAACTATTTGGGACCACTGCCTTTTCCATTTCAACATGCCCACTTTCAACCACTCCAACCTTTCAATTATCCTTTCCTGGTTCTGAACTGTTTCCGGTTCCAGAGTTTCAACCTTCATTCACTTCCCTCTACTGCTCTCCACCACTGTTTACCACTTATGGACTGAACGTAATGCCAGAAATTTCAAGAATGAAGCCATGACAGAGGAGAGAGTGCTTTCCGGAATAATCTCCCACGTTAGGGAACTTCTCAGCCTAAACACCAAGAGGAGGTAATTTTTAGATTAGTTCTTTGCTTTTTGCAGGTTAATTACTCAATCTATTCCAGGTCTCAGCTTTCGAGGTTCTTATTGGATAAACCTTGTTGTCATGCCTTCCTTGGAGGTGCAACACAGTTACTTCTTAGCGACAGCTTTCTCCCTAGCCATTCCGGGGCCACGGTTGTTCTTTTCTCTTTAGTTTCTCCTTGGCTTGCTTATTATGGGTTTGGAATTTCTTAGTTAGGCTCTCTACTTGGTTTATAGATGCTTGGGTTTAATTTAGTCGAGTTTTTTTTGGTGTTTATGTTGTTCAATGGGTATTGGATTGCTTCTTCCATAGCTACAGTGTTCCTAAGTTTATCTTGGTTTGTCCTGAGGCTAATTGCTAATTTTAGTTAGTTGTGCCATCTAGGGCATAGTCTGTGAACTCTTTGTACATATTTTTATTCATTTATTTAATTTTTGATTTACCAAAAAATAAAAATAAAACTTATTCTAATTTTTAGGCTGCCTACTAAGTACCGCTTATTTAACATCATTAGCTTGAGGTGCTCTTCCTTCCACACTCAACCTGGGTCAATTATTAGTGACTTGCTTCCACCCGTACCATCCAATTTCAATTTTGTAGCCTATAAATAAGCTACAATTGCAATAATCAAAAAGAAAATGTTGATAAAATTAAGAAAACCAATTAAGTTCAGTAATGTCCTTGTTACTAACATACTATCAATAAAATAGGGAATATCAAAACTCCCTTAATCTTCTATTGAATCCAATTGTTTGTCCTATAAGAGGATGAGTTGTTCATGTTCTTCCTCAATCACCCTCGTCTCCTCTTCTTCTTTCACTTCATGAATAGAGACTTTCATATCTTCTTTAACCTTTATATCTTGTATCCTCTATTCTTCATTCTCTTCTTTAGCTTGTTGAACAGAGACTTCCTTATATTCTTCAAACTCAATCTTCGTTGTCATCTACTCTTCTTCCTCTCGCTCATTTAAAGATTCCACTTCATCAATCCTCCTAAATGAGCTACCCCCCTTCGAATTCTTTAATACCTTATTCATGTTGAATTTCACTTGTTCATCACCAATTCAAAGGATCAGATTGTCTTCATGGGCATCTACCAAACCTTTTTTGGTGGTTAAAAATGGTATACTAAGAACTAGCGGATAGTTTCGAGCCTCTTCCAAGTCCAGTACAATAAAATCCACAAGAATGATAAAATTGTCCACTTTTATAGGTACATCCTCTACCATGCCAAACGTTCTCTTTATCAATTAATCTGCTAACTCAATACGCATAGATGTTGGCTTCATATCTCTTAGCCCTAGTTCCCTAAAAATTAACAAAGGCATAAGGTTTATACATGCACCTAAGTTGCATAAACATTTTGAAATCTCTAAATTACGAACTACACAGGGTATTGTAAAGCTCCCTCAATCTATCAATTATATCAATTGTGAAGGCATATGGTTGGTAATTAAGGAGCTGGAGGTTTCCGTCATGGCTATCGTTTGATTGTCTTCCTAAGTTTACTTGGCAGATAATATGTCTTTAAGGAACTTCACGTACTTGGGCCTGCATTTTATCATTTCCACAAAAGACAAGTTATTTTATCATTTCTTTAGCTTTTCATGAGCTTTACAAATGGTGCATCCAATTTGTTCTTCTGAAGTCTTTGTGGAAATGGTATTTTCAGTGGATAAGGCGGAGGAGGAATGTATGGATGGTCTTCATTCTTTTCTTCATCCTCTTTCTTCTTCTCTTGGTCTTTTATAAAGTAGGGTTCAGTTTGTTTTCCACTAGTTCTTTTATCTCTTTCTCACTCCTAAGTGTGATAGCCTTAAATTACTCTCTTGGATTTACTTCCATGTTGCTCAGAAAGCTTTTCACACTTCTCATATAGAATTCATTAGTAAGCTAACCCATTTGAACCTCTAGGTTGTGAATAAAAGAGGCATGATCTTCCATTACTTCTTCGAACTTCCCTTTTAGTCTCTTCTGTGTAACGCCCGAAATTAGGGGTTAGAATATTAAAGGAAATTAGTACGAATTATGTTTGTTATCTGCTTATGAAGGCATGCATTCATGG
>JANKOE010000003.1:24239076-24255754 GCA_026284465.1 Erythroxylum citrifolium
TTTTCATACTAAGGGTTAGAACCTTAGACTATTGCACATGAGTAATATCATTGAGAATTTATGAAATGCATTTCATTCACATACATAATATTTGCATACACACATGAATCATGATTTAGGAAACATTGCAAAGATTGTATGTAAACTCAATTGACATGTTCCGGGGTATGAAAGGTTTAAAATGATCGTGATTTGAATTGCGTATTGTTTATGTCTTAAATTTTGGTTTGGTGAATTATAATTAGTAAATTTGGAATTAATTGTTGCAATTGAAAAATTGATGAATTAAAATGTACATTTAGCTTAGGAAAAATGTCAAGTGGTAAGATAAGTTGAAACATGGAAAATTAGGATGACTAAGCATATGAAAATGAGTGACATTTTGGCATGGAAAATTTAGAGACAATTGGCATAGGTAATTAATTGAAAAATGGCAGCAATGATTGAGTGACAAATGGCCTACCATATTGGTGATATTTGGCAGCTTATATATGGGACAAATGGAATGCATGCCTAGTGGCATATGTTATTAAAACATGGTGACACCTTGCATCTAGTTGAATTAAGCTAATGCAGAAAGTGTTTCTGCCAGAACATTCACCATCTTCTTCTTTTCTCTTTACCAAAACTTGCTTCTATCTCACATCTATGCATTTTGATTTAAGTCTTGCTAAATTGCCACACCAAATCCATACTTTTACCCTTCATAAATTTGGTAAAGAACCAAAACATTGTTGTTCTTGTTGTGGTCTTTTATCTTTGCCGAAAACCAACGTATTTCCACCTTGAATTTGTGATGATCTTGTATGCATGGAGGGCTAGGTTAACTTGATGAATTAAGGTGGAACTTGAGCTAAACAACTAAGTAAAGTATTGATCTTTATGGCATGCTATAATAGAAAGATTATGATGATTGAATTGGGATGGATTGTATATGATGTTGATGATGAAGTGTGCTAGGATATGATGGATGAACTTGGTTACTTTGATGCTTTGTTCGTGATGTATAAAAACTGTAGGTTATAGGTTGTTATATGGATTAATTAGATTGGGATTTGAAGTATAATGAAGGTGAATTTATGCTAAAGAAAGGTGTTAGTGTAGTGTTCTTGAAATGGGAAAGAACTAGGACTACATCTATGATAGTGAATGATAGTTTCTGTTTTGTTTTGATGCAAGAAAGACAATAGTTTATGAGCGTCAATTGAATGATTTTGAGTTGGAATTGGAGATGAAATTCGTGAGGAATTGAAGTATAATTAAGGTATAATTGAGGTATAATTAATGGACTAATATGAAAATGTTTTGAATTTGGTATGAAAGTGCTAGAATCTAGAAATTTTTTTGAAGGAAATGGATGGTGAACCTTCAGTTCACTCATCCCATGATCGTGGAAGCTACATTAGCTCCTTCCCATGATCGTGGGCAATGCTTTGAAATGAGAAAGATTATATTTTGTGTGATTATTGAACGAAGTAAGGATAAGTTACTTTACTTTGGTGTATTTGGACTTGATTGAGGCTTAAAATGAACATAGTTTGATGTTGGATTAGTGAGTTAAGTGTTTGATAAGTTTAGGTTGTTAATTTATGTTATAACTTAAGGAATAGATTGTTTGATATCGATGTATCTAAATCTGGAAATTATGAGTTGTTAAAGAAATAAAGGTGTTCTTATGAATACAAATGTGATCTAAAGGATATGAGTAATGTATTAGGAATGAATTAATGAGAATTGGGAAATTGTATGATTATATAATGCTAGAAAAGGATTGGTGAATGTATGGTTGATGAAGTTAGAATAATCAAATTTACTTAAGGTATAAACCTAATTGCAAACTAGTTGTATCCAAGTTATGATGTATGAATGGTTAAGATTTGTGAATAAGGATACATATCTGGAAAGTCAATTAAGCATGCATTAAACATGACACATATATATATGCATGATTGAATATTCATATGATTAATCAACTTAGTAATGTGTGAAGTATTGCATGAATAAAGAAGCACAAATTGATCGTCAGCATCCAGACATTGCCGGGTCATCAAGGTAATTGCTTATCTAGAGTGTATTATGAGTTAACCTAAATGTTTTCTCACTATAACTAAATTGTTTTCGATTAACTTTTAGATATTGAACTATAATTGATATGATTGTGATAATTCCAAAAATTATTGGTTGGAGTTTTATATTCGGGATTGTATTGAAAGTGCTTTCTAATTGTATGTGAATATGGAAAATGTGTACTCAACTGAATGTTAAATGCCGAACTCAGGTCCGATGAATGTGATAAATAACTGTCACATTGAATGAAAGTTATTGATAGCATATTATGTGAATTGACACATTCTATCACATTTTTACGCATGATCAGATAAAGAAGTTGTGATTGGAGTGACCAGTGTGAAAAAGAACTTAAAGCTCATAAATGTGCACAAAGAGTCACAGACTTAGTTATTAATAAGCCCGGTATCCACAATGGGTATGGGACAGAATATGAAATGAGCCTTGTATCCACAATGGATACAAGACAGTAAATAGGCACCTGTCACAACAAAGTAAAAATAAAAGTGGAGTCACATGTGCATTTGCATTTATTTATATCTTTACAGGTATCATGTGAATGATTGCGAAGAATTACTGAATTGTGTTGATATAGTGATATGCAATGTTTGTGTACATGTTGATGATATGAATGATTGAGATAAATGATTGGATTATTCTGAAATGATTATATGAAATGTTTTTAGTTCATGATGTATTGTTCAAATATGATGTATATTGTGATCTTGTATTCAATACTGAATGATGTGACACATCTTCTAAATTGGGAAATACACTTGTGAATTTGGTTTATACTTGTGACATTTATGTTCTGACTTGAGTTAACACATTGATGATGGTTCACTCACTAAGTTCACAAACTCATCAAAATTGCAACGTTGTTTTTCAAGTACAAGGGAGACCTAGCTTCTAAGGTGATATAATAGAAGTCTAGTACTGTCAATTTTGGAAACAAGAATGGCTCAAAGGTCTGGTCAGTTGATATCTGTGGAGTCTAGATAAAATACTTTTGTTTAGCTTCTCCTTTCATGTTGAACTTTTTGTATAGAACTTTAAACTCCCAAATGTTATGTTATGTATAAACATGGATTATGAAATGTAATGATAATATAAGTAAGTTTCATTATGTGAATGAAATGAGGAGTTTTGATCTTTGGAAATACTTAGGTTTTGTATGATGCCATAATAAGTTGATGTGATTGCTCTAACATGTCATTTTCATAGGGTATGTTCTTGAATGTTCTCTAGATATTCGGGCATATGCTCTATGGTAGTGGTGTGTTATAGGTTACTAAAGATAGTATGAAGGGGTAAAGACCAGAGTAAGGACGATAGGAGGAGATACAAAGAATTTATCTATCGATATTAGGCTACACCAAGGCTCCTCATTGAACCCTTTTTTGTTTGCAATAGTAATGGATAAGCTCACCAAGAATATTCAAAGGGGTGTGCTTTATTGTATGTTGTTTATTGACGGTATTATCGTAGTGGATGAGACAAAAGAAGGTGTTAATGTCAAGCTAGAACTATAAAAGGATACGTTAGAGTTGAAGGACTTTAAATTGAGCAGGACTAAAACTAAATATTGACTAAATAAGGGCCTTAGTTACCTAGCTAGTGCTCTTGGTAAACCAATCAGTATGGATGAGCACATTGACACACTTGAAAATGAGCTACCAAACTCAATAAGGATTATAAGGGAGGTAATCTTATTAAGGATTTTAATAAAATCACTTATATATGGAAACCCTTAAAAAATGGAATGATAAGAATTTGGAAAGCCTAAAAATATAGATCAAATGATTCCAATTCCAAAGGTGTTAAAAGAACCTAAAGCTAATGTAATTAATGCAATTATCCAAAATGTGGACGACCCATAAGTGACTAACCTAGCAGATCCTAAGGAAAGCCCAATTAAAACACATTCTCTTCTAAAGGAGCCTAAAAAGGAAACTTAAGAGTTAGCTAATACTCATAGAGAAGGTGATTAAGAACAGTGTGAGAAAGGATGTTCCTATCTCAGAGTATCAATTTAGCGTCATTCTAGGAAGGTCCATGACATAAACTTTTCATTTCTTTAGAAGATTAATGGAATATTATAGGAAAAGACAATGTAATCTACGCATGGTATTTATTGGTTTAGAGAAGGCATATGATAGCGTACCCAGAAAAATCATGTGGAGGTATTTAGAAGTGAAGGAAGTTCCTATAACCTAAATACGGGTTACTAGAGGTACGTATGAAGGGATAAAGACTAGAGTAAGGACGATAAGGGAGATACAGAGAGTTTATCTATCTATACTAAGCTACACCAAGGCTCCTTATTGAGCCCTTTTTTGTTTGTAATATTGATGGATAAGCTCACCAAGAATATTCGAAAGAATGTACTTTAGTGTATGTTGTTTATTCACGGTATTATTGTAGTGGATGAGACAAAGAGGATGTTAATATCAAACTAAAACTATGAAGGGATATGTTAAAGGATCAATTCCTTCTTATAAGTAGTTCTTGGCTCATAAGGGATGCCTTGAAGAAGTTGAAACAAGATGGATCGGTAGGAGAGTATATTAAAAAGTTTACTCTCTAATGCTAGATATTGATAATATGTTAGATGGGTACAAACTCTTTGATTTTTTGTTTGATTTATAACCATAGGCGTAAATAGAGTTGTAAAGGCAAAATGTGAAGGATGTGGTTAGTACAATTGCAGCTGCTAACGCCTTAGTGGATTTTCTAGTGATGAAGGAAACTAAAGCTGACTCATCTATTTCTTCCAAGGGCAAAGGCCTAGCCTAACAAGAGAAGAGTGAGGGGAAAAAGAAGAAAGACTCCAAGAAAGAAGATTTAAGGGGAAAGGCAAGCAAAATGGTGGCTTTAAAAATAGGGAGACGTCCTCTAAGAAGGGAAATTTTGCTTGTTATTTACGTAGCGGTCCACATTTTGTGAGAGAATTTTTGAAGAAGGAGAAGTTAAATAGCTTGATCACAGAAGAAAAGGAGGAAGATTCAAAAGCGACAAAGAATTTGAATTCCTTTTTAAATGTAGTTAAAGGTGAATCTAACCCTTTTGACAAGCTAATGTATGTGTAAATACAAGTCAATTAATCACAATGTTGGATACAGGTGAGACACACTCTTTCATGGCGAAAATGATGGTGCGCAAATTAGGGCTTAAGGTGTCAAAGACCCCAACAAAGATGAAAACTAAGGCACAAGCGGTAGTTGGAGCTAGTTGCAACATCCTAGTGAGCATAGGAAATTCGTGTGCCAAGTTTAATTTCATAGACATACCACTTGAAGATTTTGAGTTCATACTAGAGACTGATTTCTTGAAGACAACAAAGGCGGTGTTATATCCAAGTTTGGAAGATATTATGATTGTTCATTAACAAAATTCCTTCTACATTAACTATTGTAGATTCGATGGTGGATCGAAGGATGATAAAACAATAGTAGCACATGTGTTGGCCATGAGCATCGAGAAAGGATTGAAAAAAGGTATAGAGACATATCTCACTGCCATATGGTGGGAATCCTTGATGCGATTGCAAGTTTATTGAAAAAGATTGAGGATATGATGCCGAAAGAGTTACTTAAGACTCTTCCCCCTTATCGAGAGATCGATCATAGGATCTAGTTGGCTTTTGGAGCTATCCCACCTACACATACCCTAGATAGGATTTCCCCATTGGAGTTGAGGGATCTTCAAAAATAACTTGGTGAATTGTTAAAGGCAAGGCTTATCCAACCTTCCAAAGCCCCATCAGTGCCCTAATATTGTTTTAGAAGAAGCAAGATGGAACACTTCAGATGTGCGTGGACTATCGAGCCTTGAATAAGATAACAAAAAAAACAAGTATCCTATTCCTTTAGTTCAAGATTTGATGGATAAATTGTCGAGGGTTGTAGTTTTTATAAAGCTTGATCTTTGGAGTAAGTATTGGCAAGTGTGGATAGTCGAGGGCAATGAACAAAAAAGACAATATGTGTAACTTAGTATAGATCATAAAAATTCTTAGTCATGCCTTTTGTATTAACCAATGCCCCTGCAACATTTTGCAACCTAATGAATGACATATTGTATGACTCCTTTGACTCGTTGTCGTGTATCTTGACGATATCATGATGTAAAGCACTGATGTGGCAGAACATGTGAAACACTTGAGGAAGGTGTTCAAGCAACTTAGGCAACACAAACTCTACGTGAAGATGGAGAAGTGTGTGTTTGCACAATCAGAGATCATATTCTTAGGTCACTTGGTAAGCAAAGGTTGAGTCAAGATGGATCTGAAGAAAGTGAAGGTGATAGTTAAGTGGAAAATTCCTATGATATTATAAGAGTTACAAAGTTTTTTCAGATTGGCTAATTATTATAGGTACTTTATAATGGGGTACTCAAAGAAAGTGGCACCACTGACGAACTTGCTAAAGAAAAAGTAAGAGTAGTGATGGTCACATGCGTGTCAGGAAGCATTCGAAATATTTAAAGTTGTCATCTCAACTAAACCTATGTTGAAGCTGCCTGAGTTTAATCTTCTATTTACAAATGCATCAGACAAAGCCATTGGTGGAGTTCTAGTATAAAAGGGCCATCCTGTAGCAATTGAGAGCCAAAAGTTCAACAGTGTGGAGCAGCGGTACTTGACACATAAGAAGGAGGTGCTTGCAATGGTGCATTGCCTTAAGACACGGTGAGTATATTTGTTAAGGACCAAATTCGTTGTTCGTATCGACAATAATGTCAACACATTTTTTAAGACCCAGAAGAAGTTGTCCATAAATCAAGCTAGATGATAGGAGTTCTTTATTGAATATGACTTTTTGTAGGAGCATAAGCTGAGGGGAACAACAACGTGACAGATGTCTTGAGTTGGAAGGAGGTATTTGTGGCCCCATATACCATTACTAGGTAGAATTTAATCTATTGGAGCAAATCAAAGTTATAACTCCATTTTTATAGCTCCATTGGGCAACACATACTATAAGATAATCTCACAATTCAAGGAAGGTGTTATACGTAGATATTGGCTTGATCATAATGGATTGTTGATGACTAAAAGTAATTAAGTGTACGTGTTGAGTTTTGATAGCTTAAGAAAACAATTATTAAAGGAGACACCTGACTCACAGTGGGCTAGTCACTATAGAGCTTAAAAGGCAATAGTGCTCCTAGCTTATTCTGACTATTGGCCAAAGATGGAGAATGACATCGAGTTGTATGTCAAGATATGCCTTGTGTGTCAGTTGGATAAGTCGAAGAGGAAGATGGAAGTCAATTTGCTATAACCGTTATCCATTCCCAAAAGATCATGGATGTTAGATTCGATGGATTTCATTGTTGGGATTCCAAAGATGGATAACAAGGCGACAATCATGGTGGTTGTAGATCAATTCTCCAAATATGCAATTTTTGTGCTAGCAGCAGTAATATATCCCTCAGATGTTGTGACTGAGTTGTTCTATAAGAATGTGATGAAATACTTTGAAGTTCTGTGGATATTGTGAATGATTAAGAGGCCAGATTTACGGGTCGATTATAGACGTCACTTTTTAATATAATGGGATGCAATTTGAAGTTTTCAACAACAAATCACCCACAAACATATGGCCATACAAAGAGGATTAATGGTCTATTGAAGGAGTACTTAAAGCATTATGTAAGTGCAAGTCAACTTAACTAGATGAGTTTACTTGATACTGCACAATTTTGCTATAAATTACACAAATATTTTTGCTACGGAGAAGAGTCCCTTTGAGATAGTCTTGGGATAATAACCTCTCACTGCAATCAAGATTGCATAATAAAGGACAAGTGGCAAGTGTCCTACGGCTTACAATTTCGCAATGGAAAAGCGAAAGTTGTTGGATGAGGCGAAAGATAGTCTTCGAAAAGCTTGCCGACGAATGAAGAAGTAAGCGGACTTAAGGAGGAGATTGTTGGAGTTGGACATGAAAGAAAAGGTAATGTTGAAAATTACCTTACATATTTGGAAGAAGATATCAAGTAAGCAAGTATATTGTGGATTGGTATCGAAATACGATGGAGTATTTAAAGTACTATGTAAAGTAAGAAACACAACATACAGATTAAAGTTGCCCAAGAGATTGAAGGTACACCCTACTTTTAATATTAATTTTCTCAAACCTTACTATGAGGATGCATCAGATCCAAACAAGAATCAAGTGAAGAGAGCTCCACAGGTTGTGAGAAAACAGGTCAAGGATCAAGTGGAGAAGATCTTAAATCATCAGACAATAGGGGAACATAAAAAGAATTGGAGGACCAAATTCTTAATCTAGTGGAAGGGAAAGCCAATCATAGAAGCTACGTGAGAGAAAGATACTACCTTGTGGCAGCTCAAAGATCAAGTGAACGCCTACCTTCAAACTAGTTTGACGAGAGCATCGAACTCATCTAGTGGGGGTTTATTATCCCCTTAGCACTTGAAAGCATTTCACAACTATTTGAAAGTGAGCCTTGGGTTGAAGGCTAATTGAATCACTCACATGAAAGTGGAATGTGAAAGCCTGAGATAACTTAGCAAGTTAAATCAAGTATGGTGCGAGTTTTGTTAGAGTTTCAGATCCTCTACAAACCAACTTGGCTAAGGTTAAGTTCTTGATGGACTAAGGACCTATGTATGCTCAAATGAATAGACCATGGCTAATAGACTTAACATGATTAAGCATTGGACTGGACTAGCGTTCTATAAAAGGTTTTAGGCTTAGATGACTTATCATTATAGAATAGAGAATGTAGGGAGATCTTAGATGATGTGACGGATATGATCACAAGGATAGACATTAGCTCTAAAAGATAAAGACTGTGGGAGGATCATTTGAAGATAGTAGAAATCTTCGTAGATATGGATATATCATTCATAGATAAATATAATTTCTAATCTTGTTAATTGTACAACAATAACAATTCAGTTGACACACGAGGTATAGAGAAATCCGGTAGTACACAGCCTTACCCCTAATTAGTAGAGAGACTGTTTCCAAATTATCTTGATAGGTGAGATGTAGATAAATCCTATTAGATAGAGCCCTATTTAGATAAGGATGTCATCTTATTGGATAATGTGATGTCATCTGATTAGGATAAGATGTGATCAACTAGATGAGTTCAGTTAGGATTCTCACTTATCTATCAAGCTAGGGGTGTCTATAAATAGCTCATTTAAGTCTTGCTCCTTACATCAAATTGAAAGAGCATTCCTTTGTATACTTTGAGCAAAGTAATAAAGGTTAGAATTTGTTGTATCTCTTTCGTGCTCCTATTGTTGTCTTTGCTAGTTTAGTACTTTCCCAATAATCTTCAAAAATGCGAGAGCTAAACACTAGAGGGTCGTGAGACATTAAAAAATAAGTTAGTTTGTTGACGGTCACATAGAAAAGCTAAATTTTACTTGAACACACTTAAGTGATGTTGACATACGAAGGAATAGGTGCAACTTATGGGATAAGTTTTGGTACGTAAAAAAACCTTTATAACAACAACCATAAATAGGCTAAGGAACTCAACAAACAACTAAAAAATGACCTATATGAATATAAGGAAAGCTCATTGTCAGCCCACAACAAAAATAACATAATTAAAACAAAATAAGAAATTAAAAATAAAATAGTCGAAAGCACCAACGGTAGAATTCTATAATAGCCTATCTCTATGTAAGCAAATGGATTTTGATGATCCGTTCCACTTTTAATCTCCTTGATATATAAAGATGAAAGAATATTTTAGAAGTAATAACATGTGTTCTTAAAAGTAAATTAATTAGACAATTTGATGGCTTAATTCGTATGTATGGCAATAGACACATCAAACTGCGTGCGTACTTTGAGTTTCAATCCCATAATTGTATGTTGGTGTCATTTGTCTGGCATATCCGTTCAAAGTCAAAACCCTGAAGTTGACCCGATAATGACATACCCATGTGGCAAGAACGTAGAAACACTGCCTACAAACCGCCCAACCGATAGTAAAATGACTTCCCCCTTTATCATGTGACATGTCCCATCTCCGCTATGGGGACTCAAGACATTAGAGCCAGAAGCTAGCATCGATATCCGCCAATCGGTCAACAACTAAGATATGTCTTTTAAACTGAAAAAGAAAACTCATGATGAAGAAAATAAATCATAATCTTGTTCTATCTCCAAGTTATACAGTAAAAGCTTAATCTGAAGAGTTTGGGTTTATACTAATCTTGTATATAAAAAGAAGAACTCCCAATGTTCATCAGTTGTAAATGTATGAAATTAAATATATATCGTAAATTTTTTGTTAGAGAATCCAAAAGTTTCAAAATATGAATGGAAGTTTGTGTAGCTGATCCTTCCAGTTCAAACTAATTAATGGGGTTCCTAAGTTGCACAAGGCTACAACTGCTATAGGCCCCGTTTTCTTCAAAAAATGAATAGGAACAAATATACACATCCACCATTTTGGAAACATCCCAGAAGACAATTCGCAGTCGACCATTGTATGTTACGACTTTCTTTAATGTATGGGACGCCCCACATATTCCCAAACAAATTTGCAAATGCCATGGACCATGTCACCTTAGCTCTCGTCTTGGTCCTTGTTTAAACTTCTAGCCTCTAAATTTCCACTAGAACTGACAGTGTATGTATGCAGAGTTCTGAAGTCAGTTCTTAATCTTGTGCAAGTAGAAAGTAATGAAACTCTATGTATTTCAACTTCATCGATAAGGTGATCAAATTGGACAAGAAAAATATTCTGGATTTGATTCAGTCTATTCCCATATTAATTAATACTTCAGAAAGGATTCAATTAATTACTTGGGAAAAGACCCCGACGCCACCAACGATTCAAGTATCGATCCTTGGAAAGGAGTGGTTTCTTAACCTCATCTTAATCCAATTGCAAGTTTCTACTCTTTGGATTACGCCGATCACATACTGAGGCAATACTAAATGCGCTGATTCTTTAATAACTAGTGATATGAAGAATTCTGATAACAAGATGAAAAGACAAAAGGAGACTGATGTAGCTCGTTGTAGTCACTAGTTGGAACATGAACATCCAGTTATTTAACAAATTGAAAGCTCCAATTTGGTTAGACACACATCCGGCAGCACATGCTATGTTTTCCAGAATTTTTGAAATTTAGAATACTCTGTTGTGGTTGCGGTGATATTATGTGGTGCAAACGATAATGCAGACATATGATACAGTTAGTGAAATGCGGTTACAGTCCATGTCTCTAAAGCATAGCTAACAACACCGGATCATACATGTGATTATTAACTCTTTTATTGTTGTAGGGCCCTGATGCCAAAAAGCAATCACTCCTGCAATTTTCAGCTCACAAATTGTTACTTCCTCCCCTACTATTTAGGATTTGGCAACGTTGACGGGTCTCCCAATTAGCATGCATCTCCCCTGACCATCTTCCAGTTTATTTGTCTCTATTTCAGTTCAGAACACAAACTGGTTGGCTATTATTAAATGTCACTCTTTATACTTCCAACCGCTAACATGCCCCCGGCTAGAACAGTACAGGGAAAAACATTTTACCAATTATAGTTCATTAGGAGATTCAGGATATTCAGTGCATCGAATGCGTATCAAAATTAGAGACGAGGCTAGTACCTGGTACCACAGTTTCATTCAGGCCACGTAATAGAAGAAAACATTGTTAGCGTTTAATTTTACAAATCCATTTTAATCCAATCTAATTAATGAAGTATTGAGACCCCTTTAGTTTCTGATATCGGACCGTTCAGAATTCCATATAGGCTAACATTTCTGCAGAAATTACAGAGTTCTTCCCAGACTAACAAAATTTCTTTTTGAACCCGTTTTTCCAATCAAATCAACGTAGGCATTTCATCTTCTAAAAATTTGAACCTGAGTTAGACCAAATGTACTGTTGTCATATCTACTTCACTAAAAGGTCAACAATGCGCGTATTATGTACTCATAAGTCATAAAGTATGATCTAGTCACAGGCCGAGACATGGGAAAGATCACCTGTTGGACCACGAACTTTTCTTGAAAATTAGAACTATTAAATGAGAAATTGTTAGTGATCAGTTACGAGTAAAGAAAAAGGAGAATTCTTGAATTTGAAGTGTTGGATTTTGGAAAGTGGAAGTCTGAAAATTTTCAGAGAATGAACAGTGGAGAGTTGGATTTTTGATCTGAAACTTTTGTTATTTTTCTGGGTTGATCTAGAGAGATTTTGATAAAATTGTCTCATGAAAGTTGTAGCTTATCTTGCTAACTTTCTAACGCTATAAAGTATGACATTTTTCGATATCGAGGATGGAAGTTATGATCATTTGAAGTTTGTATTGCTGCATAGGATGAACTTTCGGGACAGCCTCATTGCTTTGGAATTTTGACCCTTATAGAGGCAGAAATTGTTTTTAAGTTCTTTATAAAAGTTGTAGATCTGTCTTTTATCTTTCTATTAATATAAAGTTTGTAAATTTTGGAGTTCTGTATCAAAAGTTATGAAAGTTTGAAGTTGAGATGTTGGTAAGGAAGAAAGAGTCGAAGGTCCACCCGAATATCGCGGTCGTGCATGCACACGATCGCCACTCTGCAAGACATGCACGGCCACGACTTCCCTATTTGTCCAAGGGAGGTTATTTTCTGAACATACTTTGATCTTTTTATTATAACTTCTAGACCTCCAAATGACGTGATTCTTGAAGCATTGGATTCCTAAGACATTTGTCTACCTTTCTACAAAAATTAGTAGCATTCTGAATTGATTTGAAAAAGATTGATTGAACAAAAGTGAGGTGTTCGATTGAAAGAGTATGAGTTGGGTATTTTTACTGAACATGCTTCAGTATTTAGAGGATATCTTGATCGGTAGAGCTCCAAATGAGTTGATTCTTGTTTCTAACTAAACTAGAGACATGGAGCTACAAATTATATGAGGAATCGAACTTCAATTCAATCCCTAAGACTTTCAATTTCTGGAGTGAAGTTGAGGATAGTGTACAGTCTCGGTTTAGTAACAATCCAAAAGTGTTTGGGCCATAACTTTTAGATTTCTGAACCAAATTGAACGATTTTGGTGTCATTAGAAACATAAGACAATGAGGAACATTTTATTAGAAGAAAGTGCTATAAAATTCCTTCAATTACATTATTAGAAAAAGTTCTTGATTTTTTAAAGGAGTTAAGCATGATTTAAATAATTTTAAGGTTTTGGAAGATTAATTATTTTATTTTGGAGTTAATTTTCATGTTAATGTTGGTAGGATTTTTAAATTATGGTTTAATTGAGTTAAGTAGCAAGAGTGTATATGTATGAGGGCTTTTTGGGAAGATCACTTAAGCCATTTAAGTTTCATGGCATGTAAGCAAGGGTAATATGGACATTGTTTACACATTAATGGCAAATTTGTAATATGACATGTGGGCTTGCTTTTAAGTAAGAAGCAAGAACAAAATTGAGAAGAAAAAACAAAGAAAAGAGAGAAGAAAGAAGAGAGTTTCGGTGGAGAAGAGAGGAAAGAAAGAAGAAAAGCTAGGTTTTGATTTTTCTTAGTCCTAAAGAGTGACTTTGAAGTTATTCAAGAAGGGAAAAATGAAGAGGAGGATGAGAGCTTCCGTTAGAGCCAACAAACTCTTCATTTGGTGAAGAATCAAGATAAGAGTATGTTTGATTTGTTGGATGTTAAGAAAGATTTTGATTCATGAAGCTTAAGAATTGTATGGGTTTAAGCTTTCTAAGATCAATTTTGGTGAGTATGTCTTATGGGTTTGTCAATTTGGAATCACTATTGATTTGGAGATTTTTGTCAATGTTGAGGAAAATCAAGAGAGGCAAGAGGAGCAAGAGTAGAGGCTTTTGAACAAGTATTAAGCAAGGAAATAAGGTGAGTTTCATGTTTATAATTTGAGTAATGAGCCACAAATGTTTTCTTTTGAATCAAGAGAGTAAAATGATTTCAATTACTTCATTAAATATTGCTTTTACTGTTTTTGATTGATTGTGAATTGCTACATGAAAGGGTTTTTCGAAAAGAATTGCATGTTTATGAAAAACAAGTTTCCGAAATGTTTCCATTTGGGCAATCTTTTTGCAAGTCATGATTACATGTTATGTGGGTTGGGTTTGGTTCGTTATGTTCTATTTTGTCAAGTCCACTTGTCTAAAGGCTTCTGCTGCCTGCCCGTTAGTGGCATGGAGCTCCTTCATGGAATCCCTTACGACAACACAAAACCACTATGTAAGATTGTGTTAGTTCATTCTGTTCACGGCTGCACAGAGCCATTGTATGGGAATGTGTTAGTACGTTATGTTTACGGGCCTACCCAAACCATTTCTTATGTGTTTATGTGTTTATGATTTGTGACAAGTTTTGATGAATTCATGATTTATTATGTTTATGAATTGCTTAATAAGTGGTGAATTTGGGAAATATGTGTTACATAGATTTCAAAGGGAGTTTTACAATGGAAATAAATATTTCAATGGTTTTTTCTTATTTCTTAGTTATAAATTTGTTACCAACGAGCATTAAGCCCATCCCCTTTCATTCCCATCTCTAGGTGATGAGAAAGAGATCGGGTGAAAGAAAGTCAAGTAATTCATTTGATTATGCATATTTTGTATCTTAAGTTGGATTGATGTAAAAATAAGACTTTAGACATATGTTAAGAATTATGAGATTTTATATCTTTTGTTGTATTTTGGATTTTGAGATTGATGATATAACGTGGCTTGGAATGCCATTAAAGTTTGTAAACATTTATCATATGATGTTAATGACATATGAATTGTGTATGGATGAGATGAGATGAGATGAGTTGAGTTGGAATTAAATGTATTGGAAGAAATTTTCCGTTTGAGTTGATGAAGTTTGAACATGAATTGTTGTTATATATATATATGTGTGTGACATATTATAGAAAAGCAAGATAGGATTTTTGGTGAATGATGAGATGCTCTTGAGTATGAGGGGGCATATGAATTGAGGAGGAGTGTTGGATGAAATTCCAATTGGTAGTTGAATGGTTATGCTCATGATATTCCAAGTTTGTATAGTGCAAAATTTCAAGTTTTTCATGAGGGTAAAATTTGTGTTCTGATTTTTTTAAAAAAAACTTTATCGATTTAGATTGAATTAGACCAAGTCGTCTGCACGGAAGTTGTAGCTCATCTTTATAGCTTTCCAATGATTTAAAGTATGCGATTTTTGGATGTCGGAGTTGAAAGTTATGATCATTGCAAGTTAAGATGTCGTAGAGGATGTGTATCCCGAACAATTAGAGTATATGAAGTGATATCGGACTAGAAAGAGTTGGATTTCGGAATCAAGCGAAATTCAACATGTTTGGTATTATGATTTTGCAAGCTTTGGACTCTAGAAATAAGTGTGGTCTAACATAGGTGGTATCAGAGCACCAGAATTAGGATCTTACATGGGCATTTTGGAGATATATATGAAGTTACATGTATTTTGACATGTCTTAGCATGCAATAGCAGCTGATCCTTAGTCTAAGAAATGTGCATATGAGTTACATGCATGTGTAATTGTTAAGAGCTTGACCTGAGAGAATTAGTGAGAAGAATGATACCTTTTTAGAATTTGAGGAAATTGAGAGTTGTGGGGAATTGGAAATAGGAAATAGTATGTGGTTAAATATGACAGATAATGAGTCAACGCATTTATATTGGTAGAATTGAATATGACACCAATATTATACTGTGGTGTATATCCCCGAATGTGATAAAGATGTGAATCTATTATCATGGATTGTTTAAGGAAAATAGGGAGACAAGTAGAAATGATGAGGTTAGATGTACAAGTAGAATGTAATGAAAACAAAAATTGTTATGGGCCTAAGAATATGAAATTGAAACCGAAGTGGTTGTTTGATTAAGGTGACAAGAGTTACGATCCATCATAAGAATGTGTTAGTGGAATTAAGATCAATTTTTTTGATGATTATATATCTATAATTTTGAATCAGTAGCGAATATACGTATGTAAGATGTAATGAAGGATAATTGGAAGATGAGATGAATGACAACAACTTATGTTGTTGGACCCCGATTTTTAAGTGGAATTTAGAAATAAGAAATGATGTAAAATAAGTGTTATATATATGTTGTATGTATGCTTTAAGGAAATTTATGAGAAAAGCATTATTGGATGTTGATGATTGATAATTGTGGAAATTTGTATTGTTTATGAAAGTTCAAGTGAATAAGTTGATTGAAATGGGAGTGGAAAATCAAGAAACAAAGAAAGAAAGTGATAATTTGAAAAAATTAAGAAAGTTGACTTTTAGAAATAGAAAGTTTGACTTGAGAGTTTACTTTTTGATTTTGAGATAATTTGAGAAAATGATCTTCAGGAAATTTGCAGTGTCTGTCAAAAGCTTTCTGTAGCCATACACTATGCAATTTTTCGATATCGGGACTAAGAGTTATGATTTTTGCAAAATTCGTTCGATTCTTTGGTTTTCAATCCGACCCTTTTTCAATCTTTTGCTTATAATTTCTTCGTCCGACATCCGATTGATTTGATTCTTGAAGCGTTGGATTCCTAAGACAATTAATTTCATTTTCTTGAAGAATTATGATTTTTAGGAGATTAAATGGAAAGA
>JANKOE010000003.1:24291610-24310555 GCA_026284465.1 Erythroxylum citrifolium
GCAATAAATTTCTTAACCAATTCTATATATTTTATTATTATCAAAACATAAGTAGGATTAATTTGTCAACCACCATTTGTCCAACAGGCAATACTCCAACCATTTATGTCATAAGATGTTTATGAATACTACCTTGATAGTCCCTTGGTTCGAACAGGCATACGGCGTGCCAAAAGGCAACTTTCATTACTTGGATTATGATCAAAGATAGACTTAGAACAAAGAACCAATGACATGGTAGTGAGGATAATATATGCCTTTTATGTAATCAAGCTCCTGAGGATCCAGAGCATCACTTCTTTATGTACAGTTTCTCTAAGTCTGTAAGAGTCGTTTGTTACACATGCTACCAGCTAATGACAGTGGATATCGTTGGGAGCATTTCTGAATTGGATTATCAGGAAGTCTAAATAGGGTAGTACCAACTCGATTCTCTTCAAAGCCACCTACATCATTACCATATACAATATCTGGTGAGAACGAAATCGATGACATTTTACTGATACAAAACAGGAGAAATACCAACTTGTCGATCATATAGTTAATCACACTAGAGCTTGCCTTTTAGCGCATAACGCCCATACTAGTCTTTCCCTGGAGAAGAAGCACATATGGTTTTTATAGTTTTGCTTTTAATGTCCATTTTGTAGGTTGATGTATTGTATTTTCTAGCAGCTTTTGTCATATTGTTCATATGATAGTTGGCGTAATGCTGTGAACTCTATAATGTAGATATAGTTTTATCTATAGTATAAAATACCATTCAATTTTCAAAAAAAAAAAAAAGAATTCGATCTTATGTTAGGCTAAATTAGTGAACTTCTTTTTTGATAGTTATTCAGATATATGTGTAAATATTTACAAACTTTAGTTTATGAGATAGGTCACTTACTTTAATAAGTGCCTGTCTTTTTATTTTTTAAATATTCAGTCTTAATAAAAGAATAGCTAAGAACAATTTAAAGATAATATATAAATGCAATATGAATTTCATAATTATGATTTCGTAATAATTTTTTGTAAATTATATTTTATAAATTAATTAATTAAATATACATATATAAAATATATCATATCATTAATTAATTATATCACAAATATTGCTAATAATTTGTCGACCAAAGTTATTAGAGCACTTACAAGTATATTTATTAAAAAAAGAAGAAGTATATATGAATTTTTTATGCAGTTTCCTTTTTCGTAATTTAAACGATTTTATTTCTGGAGAGAAAACTATTTTTCCTATTTAATAGCCTTTTCTCTTTAACTCTTTTTGTCTTAATTGAAAAATACGAGACAACTAACTTAGGTCTTAACTTCTTCTTTTTTTTAAATAGTTGTTTTTGTTCTCTTATTAAAAAATCATTCTATAGCCAAATACTTTTTGTTATAATAGTTCATTTTTGTAATTCAATCCCGAAATATTAGTTCACTTGAAAAATGAATAACCATCCTGTTTGTCCTTTCCACTATAACAACGTAAATTAATAGATTATTGTGATAAAAGTATGCAGGTGATCATAGACGGAGCTACGTGGGAGCTTATGGTGCACGGGGTCCCGTAATATTTAAAAAATTAAATATTTTTATTTTTAATATTTGGAGCTCATTAGTACATTGAGCCCCTAAAATTTTAAAAAAGTAAGTATTTAGACCCTCATATCTTAAACTTCTGACTTCACCGCTAGATATGTGTAGGATGGTTACAGTGTTGCAAGATTTGATAAGAAAAACAAACAAATAAACGATGAACAACATAATATACAGAAATCATCCGTTATTGGAAACATTACCAGCCACCAGGAACTTTCTTTTCCCATATGAATTGCTGCGCGAGGCAATTGGCCCTTGTGTGTATGCAGAGGCAAATATTATTGGCAAACTAACCTTGTTTTATCTTAGTGGCATGAATGAAAGGCGTTGGAACACAGAAGGTTTGCATAGAATAATAAAGTGGGATGGTTAGCTTGAAGATGGCAAGAAATTTCTAAATTAAAGAAGTGGTTGCACTTGCACCAACATGAGCTTATTGAATTGAAAATAAGGATAGTTTTTATATTCTTCGCACCTTCAGGAACAATATTAAAAGAATGAATAATTTCGGGATCCGTCTTTAAACCTCAAATACGAATAAGTACATGTTCTTTTCAGGTTAAATTCTTCCACCTTTAGATGCATTGCTTATTGGGTTTTGATAGGTAAAGGAAACAAAGTCATTTCATTAACATGAAGGTAAGCATCTAATCTTTGGCTTTGTCTTTTTTATAGAAGGGAAAGCAAAATAAGGGAAGAATGAAAGAAAGTTAGGCAAAAAGCTATGCTTTTTCTCATGTTTTCCTTGCATACACTAAGTTGTGCATATAATCTTATCTTTTTTTTTTAATGTTAGTAGGCAAGTAATTGGCATTAATGTGGGAGGAGGTGGCCGAAATGAGCACATAAATTTGAAGGGGGTCCTCATTTCTTATCAAAGTCGGCTTTGCCTTGGTTAGGCGAAATTCTTGTTCTCTTCTTTATCATCTACATCGATATGATTAATACTACAAGAGGACTGGTTGTTCTACATTTGAATTAAAAGTTTTGTGAAGGAAGAGATTAAGAAAAAGGAAAGGAAGGGATTGAAAGCGACGATTGCCTAACAATTTGTTTTCATGGAATTGAAATGCTGTATGAAGGATCAAATACATACGTCTCTCCCATTCAAAAAGAAAAAAAAAATACATACGTCTCTCATTTGGAGACCTTGTCCTCCTGCCTTTTTGTGCTTATTGTTGACTTGGATTTCTCCTAAGACTGCCCTTTATAATTAAATAGTATAAATAATAGTACAGCTGTCTTTACGAGAAAAGCGCATCCTCTCGACAAACTTGGTAGTGAATTGATAAGTTCCGAATTAAGCTTACCCCCTTTTTCCGTTTAACGAACCACTCAATTTCATGGTCCCTGATGCCATTTATTATTTACGAAATTGTAATATTGAGCTTTATGGTGTTGGAAATGGGCCCTTGCCAGATAAAACCCATGTTAACAACCATACATGTCACATGGAGCCACTATTTTCACTTCTTCTGCACTGCACTCCAATCGCTTGCATTGCATATAATACCTTTACCACCACAACTCTGTAACCAACACCACCATATCAATATCCTAATACATACCCACTTTACAAAACTAAAATATATTGTACTCATCTCATGTGGTTTAAGTCAATTCTCTTTCTTTCTATGTCATTTGCCTTTACGTCTAGATCTTCTCCCAACCCATGAGCAAGAGGGTTTAATTACTAGCCATTTATGACAAGTCGCTGTTGCGACATGTTCCTTTGATTTGAATCTCACTATCAATCACCAATTGGGTTTTTCTTAGATTGCGTGTCGCCCAATGCCACGCTTCTTTTTATTCAGCTTACGTGAACATGTTATACGGTTATACCTTTGGAGTGCTCTAAATCCAATTGATTCATTCATAGTCTTGGTAAAGCATTCAAAGATTGAGGATCTGGTGTTTCAAATTGAAACACCTCTAACGTAGCCAATTGTATTAAAGAATTCTCTCGCTTATTTAAATCAATACATTGTGTTAAGAAGTTTTGTTAATTATTTCAATTAAATTCTTTATATTAGCATAACCTTGATTTCGTCGATATCTACATACAATTCGTTTAGGATTGAAGTCAATGGGCATATTGTGAAGTGGCCGTTTCCAATTAAAATACTTGAGAGAAGAACTTTTTCTCTTTGTGTGCTTGTGAGTTGTGAGAGAGAGAGAAAACTGCAATTAGTCATGTAACACCTTTCTCACCGTCCAATAATGCTTCACATGACTACACGTCTTTATATAAGTGATTAACGCGTGGTGGAAAGGGATTGGAAGAGAGGGGCCTCGTTTTTTGAGGGAAGGAGGATTATTATTATTATAGTTGATAAGTGCACGCCAAGAATCTTTTTTGTGGGTTGGGACATGGATGTAATGTATTTTGATTGATACCTGTATTTAGATAAATAGAGAGTCAGATAGTGGAGTTGCTTGGTTTTGAAGTTTGTTTTATTATTGCTCATACTTATGTGTCCATAATTGTTTTTCCCTCCAATTCTATAAAGATGGTGTGTTTGCACGTGGCATCGCTGTGATCTACTTTCTATTTTACAAAAGGTCAAGCTATCACACCCTTAATTTGCCTTCAATTTTCAGTTTGACCCTTGCTTTTATTTTATGTTCATCTCATTTGTCCTGGTACCTTCAATTTTCAGTTTGACCCCTGCTTTTATTTTATGTTCGTCTCATTTGTTCAGCTTGTATGAGATAAATATATGGTTTATTTTTTATTTGTTGTGAATCCAAAAATGGTGACTTCATAGTAAATTGAATTTAAGGTTAAGATATTATGTAATAATAAAAATATGGTAAAATAAATTTCTTCATGCTGAATGTTTCCTAAAAAAAACATATCTCATTGGCATTAAATAATATGTAAGAAATTGGGTCGTGTTTTATTCTGTTATAAGAACGTTTTAAAAATTTGACCGAAAGTTAAACTAATAAGATAAAAAATTAAAGGTTTAACTAGTAAATAAAATTGAAAAATTTAAAATATGATTGAAAAAGTCTTATTTTAAATTTTAATTAAACTAATAAATAAAAATTAATTAGTTTACAAAAATCACCTGATTAATTAATAAATTTATCAATTTTTAACAACAAAAATTATCAAAGTAAATCGATAATGAAAATTAAAAATTGAACAAAAAAATTGATCAGTTCAAAATTTTCTTATTCCAAGTTAGGGGAAAAAATAAAATAGAAATCTAAATCGTAACATTTTAACACTATTTTGAAAATGCGTAGCATAAATACAACACACACATATAATTGCTACAAACGTGCTAATTTAGACTCGATATAAATTGATATTTTGCGTGTAAGTGGCAAATATTCAAATGGAAATACAAAATCTATGGAAATTTATCACTAACCATTTCTAGAAAAATCTCAGAAGATAAATTGCACAGTTGGACTTTGATTTTATGCAACATTGGCAAACCTCGGGCTACAGTTAAATAACCTTTTTCCCACAAAATAATAAGCCTAGACTAACTAATTAAAGAGTCGTTTAAATTCATTCCTATTTTCTATTTTCTATTTAAGTTTTTAGATTTTATTTTTTAAAAAGTAATAATTAGAAAAAACGTTTATATAATATATTTTTATTAACGATAATAATTATATATTGGATAAGATTTGAAAAGAAAATATTTGTATTAATTAATTAAATAAATAGTTTTAAACTCTTATATAATATTTAATAATATATAGCACTAAAAATATTATATTTATTAAAATAAATAATTAAATATTATTTATAAATTATTATATATTCTAATTTTTAAATTATTAAAGTAACTTCATTTAAAATTTATAAATTTGAAAGATATTTTAAATTTTAAATATATTTATTGAGTAGTTATTGAATTAAAATTAAATTAATTTATAAAATTTAAATTCAATTCAATTGTTTATAGTTCTTATTCATTATTAATGTAAAATAACTAAATAATATTTATTTATTTTAAAATAAAATATGAAAAAAAAACAAAAACTAATCTTGATGATTGTCATAAGTTATTAAAATAAAAATAAAAATAAAAAATTCAATAAACATGATTGAAATTAAAACAGAAATAAGCACTCCTTAAATTTTTCATATCAATCCAGTCTTATTCCTTGCCGTGATTGTGCTTTAATTAATACTTAAGAAATAAGCCCATATATTAATGTGAAAAAAAGAGTACTAATAACTTATACGAATCATCACCCCCATTATAATCTAATTTTATTAGATGTACTATTGAAGTAAAAGCCGGCACTGACGGACGTTATCCCATGTGTACTCTTTTCTTTTTTCCCCCCTTAAACGGATATGTTATTGTTAGCTGAATCTAAAGGCGGCCGTACCGTATAATTTATGTTTTCCGTTCAGTTTCTATGTAATCTAAAAGAAAAGGAAAGTGGAACATTACCGGCCAGCAACGAGAGCATCCCACGTGCACCGACACGTGGCTCGATTTACAAGATCAATGTCTTCGCAATTCAGTGGACGCGCACATACCAAAAAATCTTTCCCTGACACGTGCGAGTGCGTGTACCTTTGCAGGATCGATGCACCACGTGCGCCGCACGAACCCCACCTCTGATCCTCAACGACGGCGTCCTGCCATAGCCATACGGACCACTACGGTCCAATATTGCCTCCACTTGAGACAAAGCACACACGTTGCCAATTTCCAACTATAGTCTACTCTGCCAGCCAAAACAATACTGCAGTCAGACGTCGTCAGATTAGTATTGCAATTGGCTTAAAACGACGTATCACATGGTCGTGTCTTCCTTGTGTTTATTACAAAGTTTTATGTATAGAGTAAAATAACAGATGAAATAACAAATATAAATCGTAAAATAAAAACTTTGAATCCAACGAGCATTTTGATTTTATTTTATTTTTATCTTCAGGAGGAAGGGACAGAACTAGTGGATAAAAAGGAGAAAGTCATTCATATTTGACAAGTACATATATCTTATTTTATTGCTGTGCTTAGTGCTAACTAATAAATAAAAATTGGAACACTTAGTTTTAGGCTTAGGAGAAAAGAAAACACCTTAATTTTAATTAAAGAAGAATATCTAGTTAGAAACTCCAAAACTAAATCAAAACTCAATATCACGTGGCAACGTGACATTGAATTCTTTTTTAAATATATAAATTCTAAATATTAAATCACGTATAATTAAGATTCTTTTTCAAATATATAAATCAAAAGTTAGAAAATAAAGAATATGAATAACATTTATTTGAAAATTTCCAATCACAAAGAATTAGCATTATAAGTATGTGGTCTAGATAAAAATAGTGGGGTTGGGTTGGAACGAGGATAATGATACATATGCTAAACTAATCCCTTCAAGAGGTCGTAACACAGCTGGATAGTCGCCTACTTCTCGATGACCATGTAACCCTTGTTGAAAATTCCTCAAATTATGGGAAGTTAAAAAGTCCTTCATTTGAACAGCCTAAGCTTCCAGATATTGCTGCCGTTGCGACCAATCCATATTAATCCAAATAAGGTCAAATGTGAATTATGATTTTTGCCGTTTTGACTCGTTGTGTTGTTGACCCAATCCCGTTTTATTCGTTTTCCTTTTGGGTTATTGTTAACATTATATAATTCATCCCACAAGGACTTGCGAAATTAAATAAATTTTATTTTTCATTTCTTGAATCATATTTTTAAGATATGCAAGAGAAAATAAAACAAACGGAGCGAGACAAAAGACGGAAAAGGGGCGGCATGATTATGTACGCGGTACAATATCATCTCTCTTAAATTAATTATTATAATAAAATTGAAATAAGATCCACGCAAAACTTTGGATTGAGAATTTCTTTTTATCAATATTTATATGTGCTTGGCATGAAAATGGGAAGTAAAGTACGTAATCCAAACGAAAGTGCAAGCACAAGAGCAGGCGTGACTGACCAGTGATTTGTCTTCGCTGTTAATTCGTGCCTTCCCAGTTCCTACACAACAATGCTCACGTTTTTGCCATGTTTGAATTCTAAAGTCAATTATGTCAGGGAATTAGTTTTGCTTTGCATTTACACTAAATGAGGTAATTCTTTTATTAGCTTCATTTTTTTTATCAGGATAATGTCAATAACTTAACGTTTATGTAATTTGATGATGATTACAGTGTTATTCATTATTTCCAACTTTCTGTTTCTTGAAATAATAGGTACGTACTTCAGAGTAATATTTTGGTCGGGGTCAAACTCTATGATTAAGAAAGAAACGTCTGCGACCTTACTTCCTTCACCGGACAGTCAATGCACACTAGCCTTAAAACATTAAACCAAGAAAAAACATACCCAATATGTTTATAGCTTATTAAACGAGGAAAAATATGTTAACTGCAATTAAAACCAAAAAAAAAAAGAGAGGGAAAAATATTTTTTAATAACCAGTCTGGGTATGGAACGCGTCCTGAGTTTAATGAAGCAGACAACAAACTTACAAAAGATAAACACATTTTTTCCCAAATAGGAAAGATCAAAATAATCGCATAATATGTGATTTGACTCGTCAAATTCTAACGTAAAATCATTCTCAATGCACCAATCCAATTCAAAGACCCCACCAATCGGTCGCAACCACCGTCGCTCGTCCGCCGATTGCAATGCACACCCATAAATTTTGCACGAGAAATTGACTTATGGTGAACTGACATATTTTACTGTCTGACATACGTGGCGGAAACGGAACCCTGGTGTCCCTCGTCGTCTGTCTTCAAAAAGGAGGGGGACTGCTTGCTTTTACCCTTGTCCCCTCGATCAACACGTGTCTACACCGGCAATCATCGGTTACCGTCGTCAAAACTTATTAGAAGCTTCTTCTTTTTCGAGAATCATTTCACCGTATAAAAATTAAAAAAAGAAAAAGTCAACTCTACTCCTTTTTTCGTAAATTGTATTTTCAAGTAAAATTATTTAATTTATACTTAAATTTCACCTAGTTGTATTTCTTTAATAAAATAAATACTATTGTGAAAATAAAATGAAAATGAAAATAAAAATAATTAATTATTAAACTATTCTTAAATTATGCTATAATTTATTAATTTCTTTAAGTGATATAAATAACATTTTTATGGACATTAAATTATATATTTCTCACAATTATCAATTCTCTTCATTTGTTTCTTAACACTGCCCTTGACAAATACTCTCTCCTATTCAAAATAAGTGTCGTTTTAAAGGGATTTTAATTATTTAAATTAAGTTTAGTTTGTGACTTTTTATGCATATTTATGACTTTACTTTCAAAATTATACTTTAATTTCTCTCACGTCTTAATTACACAGATTATATTTTCAAGACACTTTAACATGTAATTAATAAAAGTATATCAGACATTTCATTAATTTTCTTAATAAGTGTGCATTTTTCTAAAACGACACTTATTTTGAATAGGAGGGAGTAATTTCTACCATAACAATGTAAATGTTAAGGATGTTTATGATTAATTTGTTCTTTAGCATTAATATATCATTTAAGTTCATTAATTTTGTTTTGAATTTTTTCAAAATCGAGTCTAAAATTCAGTTTTAGAAAGTATGATGTGACGCAATATTTGGAAATGTCCAACAAAACATAATTTTATTTCCAAAGCTCAGTGACGCAAGCAACTACATTTGATGGCTAAGGAAAAAGAAAGAATAATTTGTCAGGGTATCAACTCCTTTTGTGTTCCTACAGTCGCAGCCAGTCACCGGTCTTACAAACGGCGAAAGAAAGTAGCAAAATTTTTTAGGGACCCACACGCAACCTCCTCCTCCTCCTCTGCCCTTAAAAAGAGAACAAAACGACAAAAGTGACACGTTGAAAATTTAACAAAAAAAATATATTTATTGGGTGTTTAAATGTTAATGAGAAGAAGTTTAATTAATCATAGGGTGATAACAATAAGAGAGATAGCGAGAGACAGGGAGAGAGAGAGAGAGAGAAAGCAAGGGGACCTCTAGAAAGACCAAAGCCCCAAAGCTTCGCTCTGATTTGCAGAGAGAATCCAAAGGACCAGAGGTAGTTGATAACTAAGAACTGCGAAGAACACACACACAAACATACATATATATATTTAGAGAGAGAAAGAGATAACACCGTTTCCATAGACTTTTAGTCCTTTCTCTTCTTATCCAATCCGTAAGTCTCTAATCCCCCTCTCTCTCTCTTGCATTATAATTCTTTCATCCCAATTTCTCTTTTGATTGTGAGCAAATTATGTGAGCAGATCTTAATTCTGTTCTTGGGGTATTTTTTTTGAAGGTGCTCGATTTTCCTTTTTTCTGGGCTTCTACTTTATATTGGTTTTTGGAGATCTGCTGCGTTTACTCGCAACTTCCCTCAATCTGAATTATCGTTTTAACTCTGTTTTCTTTTTTCATTTTGGGTTTTGTTTTCTTTATACTAGTTTTTGTCACAGTGAGTTTTGTCCATCTCCAGCTAGAGAAAAGAGAACAGCGAATTTGATTTGAGGATTAATATTCTCTTGATCGTTTGTTTCATCGGATTCAGATCATCCAAGTGTTTCTAAATTGTATCGAAAATGAACATTTTTCATTTCTCCATTTCGAAACAAACTTCGGAAATTGTATTTTGAGCTTCTTCGTTCCTTTTCTTGGTCATTCTCTAGATTTGTTGCAAACAGCTTCAAATTTTATCATTTGGGGTTTCTGGGTTCCATTTGTTTATCCAAATTAATCTTCTTCAGCATACAAAAAGTTAAATTCCTGTTCTTTGTCTTGGATAAAAACTAGAAAGTCAGTCCACTTTATAGGAAACTTACGTTAAATTCGCTCCATCTAGGGTCTCTCTTGTTTTTGGTTTTTGGTTTTTGGTTTCCCTATTTTCGCTATTCGTGTTGCGGTTTCAATCCTTGGTTTTGTCCGTTTTGTTTCGCTCTGAATACAAATGCAAAGAGCTGGATTGGGCTGGTGGTTTAATTCCTTTTACCTGGCGAAATTACAGAGACATGTTGGAGGGTCGGTCCTGTGACTCGTGTCTGGTCTCGAGGGTGTTTGGTAACTCCTGCCAGCCTGAATCTCAGTGGCTTTTGATGTCTTATCAGCTCAACGGCAAGCGTCCATTAGACAACTCCGAGGATGGTTACCGAGAGAGTAAATCCCGAAAGCTGTCGGACTCTTGTGAAGCCATTCGCGAGCAATTCGATAATGATCAATCGGGGCATTCATCTGATTCTGATCCCCTGATTGATGCTATTGGGAGAGACATGTCAATTAACTGTCTCATTCGATGCTCACGTTCTGATTATGGGTCCATAGCATCGCTGAATAGGAGTTTCAGGTCGTTAGTTAGGAACGGTGAGATATATAAACTGAGGAGGCAGCGTGGTGTCACCGAACACTGGGTGTATTTCTCATGCCAACTGCTTGAATGGGAGGCCTTTGATCCCATTAGCCGCAGGTGGATGCATTTGCCAAGGATGACTTCAAATGAATGTTTCATGTGTTCGGATAAGGAGTCCTTGGCTGTGGGCACTGAGCTTCTCGTATTTGGGAAGGAAGTGATGTCCCATGTTATATATAGGTATAGCATTTTGACTAATTCTTGGTCTTCTGGGAGAAGGATGAATGCCCCCAGATGTTTGTTCGGGTCTGCCAGTCTGGGAGAGAAAGCCATTTTAGCTGGCGGTTGTGATTCTCTGGGAAATATCCTGAGCTCTGCAGAGATGTATAATTCCGAGACCCAGACTTGGGAGACATTGCCAAGCATGAATAATCCAAGGAAGATGTGTTCTGCGGTGTTTATGGATGGCAAGTTTTATGTAATTGGGGGGATTGGAGGAAGTGATGCAAAGCTTCTGAATTGTGGAGAGGAGTATGATTTAGAAACAAAGAAATGGATAGAAATTCCTAACATGTCCCCTGGTCGGAGCGGGAGTGCCAGAGAGGCTGAGATGCCTGCAGCTGCTGAGGCCCCTCCTTTAGTTGCTGTGGTCAATAATGAACTGTATGCTGCTGATTATGCTGACATGATTGTTAGAAAGTATGACAAGGAGAGAAAATCATGGTTTACTGTAGGAAGGTTGCCTGAACGTGCAGTCTCAATGAATGGCTGGGGTCTCGCATTTAGGGCTTGTGGAGATCGGCTTATTGTTATTGGGGGACCTCGAACTTCTGGTGAAGGTTTTATTGAGCTAAATTCCTGGGTTCCAAGCGAGGGCCCTCCACAGTGGAAGTTACTTGCAAGAAAACGATCAGGGAACTTTGTGTATAATTGTGCCGTTATGGGATGCTGAGCATCTGGATATGGTGGCATCATGTGATCCACTGCCAGGGAGATGTAGAAGATTTAGTTTATCCATCAATACAGGAGTCTTGCGAATGGGTAATTTGCCCCTTATTACTTTTTCATTTTCTTTTCCCTTTTGGCTGGGGGTTGGGAGGAGGAATTTCAGATTTTTACTCAGGATACGTCAGAATTTTTTCTTGAATTTTATTTTCTTTTCTTTTCTTCCAAACTTAATTTCAAATTTTCTTCCTTCTAATTTGTGTCTTCCCCTTTTCCAGTGGCACGATAATTTCAGATGTTGGGTTCCTGTAGCACAGGAATAGTTTTAATAATATTGATTTACCAACACATCGATTAGGTCACCGATAGTTCTTTACTGTTTTCCTTTCCTTTTCCCCTTTAGAAAAAGAAAATCAAATAACTAGTCATATGGGCTCAATGATCCATCCTTTTCTTGGCATTGTTATTGAGGAACAAAATAAGTCCTGAGAGGTTGTTATTTTGGATGATGGGTTATGTACTTATTCATTTGTCATTGAAATTAATGGCTTATATACTATGAACAGTGTTCCTCCACTTTTTACTTTGTGCGAGTTTGCAAACTTCGTACATGTTTTAATTGCACTTTAGATGAAGAAAATTTACATAATGCTGGAACCAGAGTCCTGTCAAATTTTGGTTTCCCTTCACTCAATGTTGCCTTTTCAGCTTAAATTAGTAAATCACCTTATATTAATATCTGTTTACTTATTTTCTATAAAAGGAACACGAACATAATTGCAGTTCATTTATATAACATTTGCATCTTTGAAAATTGAGATATCTGAGTGTAGGATTTCTCGATTTCTAGTTCTGTAAGATTTCATTTAACCATTCAATTCTACATGCCTGGAAAGAAAAATGCGTTTCATTTGTCACATATGCTGCTGTGGTAGCATCTTGTTATACTTCTTTCTTATACCAAGACACTATGTTTACTGATTCCCATCATTAAAGTATTTCTGTAAAGATCAAAAGTTCTCTGGAATCTAACCAACCTTGAAAATTTTCTGCAATATTACATTGTAAAAGGTGGAGTCAAAAGATATGACTTGGGCATGAGAAAAATAATCCCTTCAGTAAGCTGTAGGTATCTAAACCAGTTAACCGTGTAACACATGCTATGTGCTTTTGGTGCAGCATATGAAGCAGATAAAACTTTCTGTTATTTATGTTTTCGGTTTTATGTTTAAATGGAGGATGCCAAGTTGACATGTATGTGTTGGAGTTGTGTTGTTAAGGATCGCTAATAAAACAAACGAAAAGAAAGTGATACTGCAAAGAGGGAGAAGGTATTGGTGTTGGCATGCATACTAATTCAAAATATTGGCAGGAACAAAATACTGTTCAATAATCTTGATGTTTCTTCTGAGCTTTTACGTTATTCAGGCAGTTAGATGCCAATATTCTATGCATGATTGTTATTCAGGATGCCCTTCAGGTATTTGGTGAAATAGGTAAGATGCCAATATTCTATGCATTATAAGTTTCAGGGAAATTAACTTTGTCCTGTGTTGCATAATATCGCTTTTGTTTGTAAGTGATTATCTGACATGTCTTATGCATTCCCTGCACTTCAGTCATCCTTGAGCTGTTGTTGACCAGCTAAACCAGACAGACAGCTAGAATGACAATTTGTGTGGCATTCTTCCTGTTCTGGGGGTGTAAAAGTTTGGAAAGAAAAGAAAAATGTGTTTTTTTTTTGAAAAAATTAAAGTTAATTAATGATAGAAGAGAAACACAAAGTTGAGAGTCATGACACTCTCCGATCAACCATAAAACGACAACCTTCATCTCCTAATAGCCAAACACATATAAAAAACGACAACGTTCTAAAGTAAAAACTAAAGATCCATTCTTGGGACAAAGGGGAAAGAAATGCCCAAAAACCACAAATCTCCACTCTTGCTTTACCCAATTAGGGTTGAAGGGATCTCGCGATCACCATCATCTTGAGGCACCGAGGAGTGAGTTTTGAGATAGGTCAGATTGAGTGTCCCAAGCAGATGGGTTCCAGCCTAGCCTTAAAACAAAGACGCTCCAGCCTAGCATTTGATGAATAAAGGGTAAGACAAATCCTTCATAAACCATGTTTCTCTTCATCATGTTTCACACTAAAAAATGTCTGATGCAAGGTGACGGAGGCTTTCTTTCTTGTCTTTTTATGTACCAGTACATCGGTTGAGTGTCCCAAGCATCGTTCCTAGCCTAGCCTTATATCGATGGCACTTCCCCCTCTGCCACCTGAATGGTAAGTCCCAATTCCGATGCTTTTCATATTTTCAAGGAATATTAACTTCGAGATCTTCCTGCTACTGTTGGTATGCATATTTCTCTATATTCTCCATAATTTAGCTAGTTGGGATGAGCACTCCTTGATGGAGCTTGAGGAGATTATTTGCTCTCTGACTTTAGCATAAATACACTCCCTTACCTGTTGTTGATTTCTACTGATGTTTTGGAACCTACGTAGGTTCCTTTCTGCCCATTTTTCCTTGATGCAAGTTGCAAAGGAAATTAGGCAGATAATAGAATTAGGATGGGAAATAGACTTCAGTCTGATAAACTATTGCAGTATCCCTGTTGTGTGTTTTTAATCTACCAAAGAATCATGAAGTCCATGATGAGACTTGAGAGTCAAGTTGGGTATTCCTGACTTCCATGTTTTGTGCTTTGTAGAACAGAGACACGGTTTTTCTTTTTTCCTTCTCTTAGTACCTTTATCTCTCACCACTGAGTACTATATTCACCTTTTCCTTATCCTTCATATTCCCCCATGTTCCTCGTTGAATTCCTTCTTTTCACTTCCCTGCCTTTTGTTACTCTTGCCATTATGACTTGAAACAGTCTTTCCTTTGCTCATCCGCTGGAAATGGAAATTGCACAAGTAAAAGTCATGGATGTACTATATAAATCTGTAAGGCACTATATATTGCAAGTAATCTTCATGTAGACTTCCGATCCATGATTTATTTTGTTCATTATTGCAGTAGGTTGCAAAATTATGATATGAATGACTTGAGCAGCTAGGAGAGGCAGTGATATTCTTTTTAAGGAGTCTTGGCTTTTGGATGCATTAGTTTTTCGTTACTGGAAATGGATAAAGGATAAAAGTTCTTCTAGTCACGCTCATGAAGTTGCAGGTCTTTATAAGTTTTTAAACACTCTTAACAGTTTCCTTTTTATTGAAACATCAACGGATGTTCTGGATAGAAACTGGCATTTTTAATTTATTAAATTATGATTGGATAAATTCTAATGTTTTAAGTTTGCCTTCTGAATATGGCCTGAGTTCTGATCTTGAGATTTCAATTGAATTTGATCCTGAATGTATAGCTAACATTGTGTTGCCTTCTGCATATTTCTAAAATTTGATCCTCAATGCCTGAGTTATATTGCCTTTTGAATTTTAGCTTCTCAAGTTGCTAAAATTGTATTGTATTGCGATATGCACTCTCTACATGCAAAAGTAACTATAAAGTACAAACACAGCTGTAAATATATTTCTGCCACAGGTATATAACAACTGACCACGATTGATATGCCTTGTGGGTGGCAGTGGGAGCATTTACGTATTTACTGTAGAACAGGATTCCTTATGTGATGTTTGTTCTGTCAGTTTTGGTCTTGAAGCTATAAATATTTATGTTGTATGTAGATGTATGCTTGTGTGTAAATGGAAGGCCTTTACTGTTATTATTTTTACTCTTTTGAGAGTAATGGAAAAAAGTTACTCTTTTGTGACCTTTTGGTCACAGGTTTGAATAATAGAAACAATCTTTTTGTAAAAGAAATACAAGAGGAAGGTTGTGTATATCGATGACCTTCTTCACATTTTCGCAAAGCGAAGAGTCTTGTGCACTGGATACGTTGATTGAAAAAAAAACTCTTTAGAAAGAATGAGATAAAGGCTTAAAGGTTACAATTTTAGAATTGTAATTATATGATGCTGATAAACAATCAAATATGTGCTAAATTACAGGTAGAATGAGGTTTTGTACCTCTATACTATACTCTACTGTTGGTGTTGTTCAAAGAATTTAGACTTTAGAGAGTTATTTGAAACTGGCATTATTGGGGGGTGACAAATGAGATTGGCTGGTAGAAAAAATGGGTCTCTTTCTTGTGCAAAATCAAATCCTGAAATTTGATCAAATTCTACAGGTACAGATTAGGTGGGAATCATCTTGAGAGAGACTAAAATGGAGCTGTTGCTTCCCAAGTACTTCCTTGCACTCAAAAGGTGGAATCGCCCACCCTAGGCGCCCTCACATCCTGGCCCGACAGAGTTGTGAGGAGGGATAAATCATGATTTGATCTCACTGAGGTGGCCTATTACTTGGTGCGCACAAGAAGTCACCATATTGAATGAACTCTCACATTGCTGCTGCCAAGACTCAAGCATGAGACCTTGCACTCAACTTCCTTTTTGATAACCAGTTGAGCTACCGATCAGTGGAAGGTTTTGATGCTATGGTTGGTACCCAGCTAGCCGTATCATGCCAAATATGCATTTACTCAATTTGCTGACTACTTTTCCTTTTTCTTTATAAAACATATTAACTTAGTGTTACGAGATAATTGTGACGAAGCTAACTGAATGTTAGCAACTAAGAACCAAGAAGAGATAGACACGGTAGAAGAAGAGAAAGAAAGGTTTGGCGAGAGAAATCAGTTAAGCTGTTATTCGTTGGTTCGTTCCTAAAGGCTATAATAACCGTTGGTGGCCATCTAATCGTAATGTAACAAATGTCCTATATATACAACAACGTTTCAATTATTTACGGATTATTACAATGCTATGTCGTTTACATTCACGATTTTACTCTTCAGCTCCCGATGTCCTATCATTTCCCATCTCCTCAACTTCTTGTCTGCAAAACGTTGTTGAATATCATATAAAAAATCCCAATTGTTGTTATTGTCCTTCCAAGAAGACCATTGTACTAATATCTGGTCGATTATTGCGATTCTCCAATCTTCGATCAAGAACATTGACTGGTACATAAAGTGTTGAATATAGTGATGGAGGTAACACTGGCGATTTTATATCGAAATTAGAAACACAACATTTGAATTGCGAAATGAGGAAGGTAGGGTGAATCCTACTGTCGGCTGGTAAATCAAGCTTATATGCGAAAAGTCCTATCTTCCGAATGGTCTTAAAGGGACGATGGAATAAAGCCACCAACTTCTGTGATAGACGCTTTTGAACACTGTTGACGGTAAGGCTGTAACTTTGAGTAGATGTAATCTCCAACAGCGAAGGTTCTTTCAATATGACGGCGATCAACAAATAGTTTCATTCGATTTTGCGCTCGATGTAAATGAGAATGCAGAATATTGACCATCGCTTCCTTAACTATCAAAAATTGATCAACTACTAAAATAGAAGACTCACCTGCTAAATATGGTGTATACACAAGAGGTGGAATCATAGACTGCTTGGAAAGGAGTACGTTTATTGCTGAATGAAAAACAGTGTTATGCTATCATTCTGCCAAAGATAACCATCTACTCCAATTCATTGGACAATCGAAAGACATACACCACAGATATGTTTCGAGCGTGTGATTGAGAACCTCTGTTTATTCGTATGTTTCGAGCTTAGCGTCAAACTGAGCACAAGCGTAGCGTCACAGTATTACAGTATCCAGTATCTAGTATCATATATTGTCTAACTAGGCACAAACGAACCAAGTGAGCTCCACGTAGTGTTATAGTCCCAGCAAATCAATAGACCAGGCATAAGAGAACAAATACAGGTCTACCAAACAATTCCACGTAGCAACTCCAGTCCACAAGAGTCCCGCGCCCACCATCATTGCACTACGCCAACACCCGTGTCTGTGGAAGATACAATTCATTAATTCATTTATTCTTTTGTTAATTATTTACTTCGATAGTGTACAGTTTCTGTTACGTCTATTAGGTAGTTAACACTGTTAGTAGAGTTAGTAGATGTAAGTAGTTAACGGTGTTAGTATGTTGTATTAGTTGCGTATTCTGTACTAGTTGATATACTCTGTATATAAGGATTCCTAATTCCCACATGCTGAATAAGAGAAGTATTAGTCAGTAAACTCTATTTTGTACATCTGCCACCCTTAAACTTTGATACATATGCTTGAAAACCAAATGGATTCTTGATGATCTCTTGTTATAGCAACAATAAATAATGCTCCAACACAACCAATTATCATCCAACAAAACCATTTTACTTTCCCATCAAGTATTATACTCGATGAGATCAATTACACATTATGATCTCAACTTATGAAGATGCGAATAGGAGCACACAATAAGGTTGGATATCTTATTAGGGCAGAAAAAAACTGCACTTGAAGACCCAAATTTTGAGACATGGATTACTGAAAATCAAAGAGTGAAAGTTAGCTTGTTGATTCAATGAGTCTGTTGCTAATGCAATGATTTATTCTTCTTCCTACTGTCAGAGAAATGTGAAAGGTTGTGTCAAAAAATTTCTATGATAGATCAGATGAAACCTGTCTTTTTGATTTAAATCAAAAATCTTTTTCAACTAGACAAGATGGTAGACCATTATCAACATAATAAAATGAACTTGTGGTTATTTTTTTAGGAAATTGATCATAGGTCAACTTCTTAAGAAGAGACTGTTGAAAGAGTACTCTAATTACATTCAACAATGGCTAGGCTTTGAGTTCAAATTTTCCTAAATAGACTTGATTTTGAATTTGATTACGTTTGGGGAGAGATCTTACGCAAAGACCTGAAACTTGATTGGAAAGCACATATGCATATGTAAGGAGAGAATATCAACAAAGAGAGCTAATGGGAGGATCTCGCTCAATCTCTCAACAATAACTATTGCTAGCTAATCAGAACCTATAAGGATCATCATCATAATTAGGAAAGAATCACAAAAATCAACCCATTGGAAAGTCTAAAAATTTTGTGTTTGATTATTTTGGTGAAATAGGTCACTCATCTATATCCAATTGATGAGTTGAGTTTGAAAGCCTCGATAGATGATCTGCAACCACGTTCTCTGCCCCCTTCTT
>JANKOE010000003.1:24320406-24333257 GCA_026284465.1 Erythroxylum citrifolium
AGCTTAAAGCTCAACGAGTGAAAATGAGCCTCGAGCTCAAAAGTGATTCAGAGCCTCAGGCTCAACGTTTAATGAGCATTAGATAAGGGACAGTTATTAATAAGCCCTATATGAGACAGTTTAGGCACTTGGTCACAACAAAGTAATAAATAGAAAGTAAGTCTCATGTGTATTACATATGCATAATATGAATGATTAAGTGTATTGAATGTGAAATAATGTGAAATGTGAAATAGAGTGAGATGTGTGAACTATGTGTTATGTGACTGGGTGAGCTATCGATGATGGTCACTCATTGAGTTCGCAAAACTCACCCAAAATTTGCAAATATTTTTTAGGACTCAGAAGAATACCCCGTTAGGCAAACGGGAGTATACCTACTGCATATGAGTGAAAGAAGAGGCCAGGATCAGTTCGCATCTGCATTTGTGTTTTTCCTAATTTGTATAAATTTGTATATTCTGAAACTATTGTACAAATGATTTATGTGGTAATGTAAAGGCATTAAGACTAAAGGGCCCAAATAGCTATTGATAACCTTGTTGATTGTATTATGTTGATTGGAAATGTTTATGAAGAAAAGTGGGCCTAAATTGGTTATAAATTTCCGCATATTGTGTTTTGTGGTTTAATTTTTTTTAATTATGCCGATTTCTGAATGATTGAGTGCTTTAGTATGTCATCCTCGCGGGGCATGAACTCGGATATCACTCACGATGTCGAGCTCGGGTCATTGCAAGAGTGGGGTGTTACAGTAAACCAAGTAAGTAGTACTCCTTCCTCTCCTAGTTCTAAATTGGTTCCTAGCAGTCTTGGTATTAAGGGGGTACAGAGGGGGATTTCACTGTTCGAACTAATAGGAAATCAAGGAGGAAGCAGAAGTAGGAGTTAGGTATATTAGTTAGCTACTTTAATGGATTTAGTCTTTTGGAATGCTAGGGGGCTCAATAGCCCTAATAAACAATTAGCTGTCAAAGCTTACCTTAAGAGATTACCTACTGCTTTTGTATGTATGATTGAATCCAGAATAAGGACTCCTTCTATTCTGAATAATATCTGTTCCTTGATGTTTCCTAGATAGCCTTATTACAACAATATTGATCATGCTTTAAATGCTAGAATAGTGTTAGCTTGGAATCCAGACCGATTCTCTTATTTTATGCTTAGCTTAAATGATCAACTGATTCACTTAGAGGTTACACCCACAAATAGTTCTGTCACCTTCCTTATCACTTGTGTGTATGGGTCTAATAACCTTAATCATAGGAAGCATCTTTGTTCTACCTTGTCTAACATTTACTCAACAGCTGGTAATCAATCACTGAATCCATAAAGAACTTTTTTGAGCTTGGGAAACTTCTTAGAGAACTCAACTCCACCTTCATCTCCCTAATTCCAAAGAAAGACCAACCATCCTCTGTGCTTGATTACAAACCAATTTGCTGCTGCAATTTTCTTTACAAGGTAATTGCCAAGATCATAGCAAATAGGCTATAACATCCCATTACCTATGGGAAGGTTAACATAGTAAATGTGAGTGATTTATGAGAGGCTTACAAATGCTTCTTTATGCTCATGCATAATGTTCCATACATATTATACATGAATAGTGAATTTAGCTGCACATGAGTAAGTGTACATGCATTCGTGAATAATTTCGGGTATAATTGGATTGATTTATGAATTTTTGAGAATTATGAATGTTTTTACATTAGAAATTTTGAATTTAGGTGAATTTAGGAATAATTTCGAAACTTTTGGGATGTTTGGAAATTTAGTGGATTTTGAATTTATCAATATTGGAAATGTTAGTGATTAGTGAAAATATTATATTTGTGAATATTGGTAAATTTAGGAGTTGCTTTTGAAATTTATGGAGTATTGTGAAAAATAAGGAATAAGAAATCAAAAGATATTTGTAGATAATTGGATTGTAAAGAGTGGAATTAAAGAGTTTAGTTCAAAAGAAACTTGGTTAGAGCTTAGACCATAGGAAAGTGACAAGTGTCAAGTTGCTTGTTGTACTTTTTCTAGAAGTAGGTTACTGTTCTCTAAGAATTGAAAGGTTAAGTTTTGTCCAGATAACTTCTTCATAATCACCTTTTTCGGAATTCCTCCTAATACACAGAGTTTTTCCTTAAACACCTTCTAAGAGATTTCAGTGTTTCTCCTATGTCCTAAACCAATCCCATCTTATAAGTTGTTTCTTCTGCCTTAAGAAAAACCAAAAGATGGTGAATGTTGACAGTGGTACGTGATTTTTGCATGGAGTAGGGCTTAAAGATAGTTGGAACTTTTAGGAGTTTTCAACGAGTAAGTAGTGGATAAATTTATTAGAGTTAAATTTTTGAAATAAATTGATGAATTTATTTTCGTCTCATGTATCATAGACTATATTTTCTTATGGATGATATTGGTTTGAAATGAAGTAAAAAGGGTGACCTTGGGATGAGTTGTGTTAAGGAAAGATTGAGAAATAAATTGGTAGTTGATCTTGAAAATGTTCACTAAGTATGCTTCAGTCTTTTAGCCATAAATTTTTCTTTAGTTATCCAAACAAGATGATTCTTAATTTGGATTAAACTAGAAACATATGGCTACATTTCTTATGAAGACATCAAATTTAAATTCTGTCTCTAAGAATCTCAAACATTTGTCATGAAGTTGAGAATTGGGTGTAGTACATTAGTGGATGATTGTAAAATTTGTGTTCTAAATTCTAGGGCAATTCTGGATTTGTTCTAGGCTAAATTAGAAAAAGGTGCCTTCTAAAAAGTTGTAGATCTTTCTTTTAGCTTTCCAACGATATATAGTATGGAATTTTTGGACTTCTAGGCAAAAAGTTATGGTCCCTATAAGAGAAGATGTATCTTTTGTCTTTTCGCTTCTTCTGTGATGACGTCACATGGTCTGTGATGATGTTATATCTTCAATGTTTTGCTTCTTCTGCTTTTCATATCTTTTGTGTTTTGCTTCTTCTGTCTTTTTGCTTCTTCTATGATGACGTCACATGGTATGTGATGACGTCATATCTTCTGTGTTTTACTTCTTCTGCTTTGTATATCTTCTATGTTATCCTTCTTCTGTCTTTTCGCTTCTTCTGTGATGACATCACATGGTCTGTGATGACGTCATATCTTATGTGTTTTGCTTCTTCTGCTTTTCATATCTTATGTGTTTTGCTTCTTCTGTGACGACGTCATATCTTCTGTGTTTTGCTTCTTCTGATTTTCATATCTTTTGTGTTTTGCTTCTTCTATGTTTTGCTTCTTCTGCTTTTTGCTTCTTCTGTGATGACATCACATGGTCTATGATGACATCATATCTTCTATGTTTTGCTTCTTCTGCTTTTTGTTTCTTCTATGTTTTACTTATTCTGCTTTTTACTTCTTCTGTTTTTTTCACCTAGCTTATCTTCTGTTCCATTTTTGTCCCTTTAGACAATAGAATCAGTCTTATAAATCTTTATAAAAGTTTTAGATCTTGAAGTCTTATTTCCAACCATCCAAATAACACCTTAATCTAATATCTATAGGGAAAGTTATAGCAATTACCCATTCTTGTATCATTTGATGATGTCACTTTGTCTATAAATGATGTCATATCGTCTATTCCTATTTTTGACTCCTCAGATGATAAAATTTGTCTTCTAGGACTTCATGAAAGGTGTAGATCTTGAACCTCCTTCAAACCATCTAAAGAACATCTAAATCACACATCATTATGGAAAGTTATGCTAATTGTCCCAAGACAGGTTCAATATGATTAAGGACAAAACCAGATTTGATTTTTTTGGCCATAACCTTTTCGTACGACCTCCAAATGACCTGATTTTTGAAGCATTGGATTCCTAATTCATTTTTCTATCGCTGTAAAATAATGTCTAGCTTTTGGTTTTGATTTGAAAGAGATTGATTGAATCAAAATAAGGGTATCAGTTGGAAGAGCATGAATTAGATATTTTACTGAACATGTTCCAGTATTTTGATGATATCTTGATCTGTAGCGTTACAAATAAGATGAACTTTAATTTGGAGTAAACTCGAGATATAAACCTAAAAATTGTCCTAAGGAGTCAAATTTTGATTCTTTCTTTAAGATATTGAATTTCTGGATGGAAGTTATACATAGTACATTATTTTTGAATATGGATAACCCGATAATGTTTGAGGCATACCTTCCAAATTACTAAACTAAATTGAGTGATTTTAATGTCAATGGAAAGATAAGACATAGAAGAACACGTTTGTAGAAGAGAGTATGACCAAATTACCTCATTATCACCTTCTAATTGTACATGAACAGTACACCCGAAAGGGGTGTCTTGGAAAAATCTGAAGTGATTCAATGAGAAATGAATTGTGAATTCAATGGTTTTTGTGAGGCATAAACCTAAGTATAAGTGATACTTAGATATGGAATGATACTCGGGATTATCATGAACATGCATTGTACATAATTCATTTCATACATGTGCATTATTGAATACTTATGATTGTACAAATTGTGATATTATATATATTATTTGTTATAGAGGAGAAACTGGAACGTCAACCTCCAGACGTTATCGGATCTTCCAGGCATTAGCTTCGGGAGTAACTTGTGAGTCACCTAGATGGTCTCACTTAATTACTTGTTTGCTTAATTTATGTTTTGAATGATAAATGAATGCTCTTGATTGTGGATTCCGGGCAGTAGGTGTCGGACCCCGTTTTCGGAGCCCGACGGGCCTGAAATATGAGCCTGGCTGAAGCCCTGAGAGGCCATTTCCAGACATGGCATAAAGGTAGTGGGCGTACACTGATAAATCTTAAAACCCCAAGCCTTCCCTTAATATAAGACAAATATATAAAAAAATAAACAAAAATAACTTTTCCAACGTATGTCCGTTAAACGGACATCTGTGTCCGTTAAACGGACATGAATTGAACTTGGAAACCATTTTCTCGAGAGTTTTCGTTAAACGGACAGGCGTGTCCATTTGACAGACAGATTCTGGACAATTGGTGCTATTTTACCCGAACCTGTCCGTTAAACGGACAGGCGTGTCCGTTTGACGGACACAAGGCGACTCTAGGGTGTTTTTCATCCGAATCTGTCCATCTAACGGACATGCGTGTCCGTCTAACGGACATGAAGTGGATAAGGGATATTTTTCACCCGAGACTGTCCATTAAACGGACGTACGTGTCCGTTTAACGGACATGGGGATTTCCAACTTGCCAAGACTTGACCAACCTCATCAACACTTCTAACCTTCCCACACTCCTTCATTCTATGTCGAAACACTTTATAAACACTTCATAACCTCTCAATTATCAACTTCAAGTCTTCCAAAACTCAAATCCCAACTCAAACGATTTATCAACTGAAGTTAATCACACGTTAGTACAATGATAATCAACACACAAGAAGGGGGGTTGAATTGTGATATCTTTTTCGTTAATCCCTTCTTAAAACTAAACTTTGTTTAATTCAGAATTATAAGAACTTTTGTTCGTAAAAGATTATTATAAAACTTGCGTATGTAAGAAATCAAAATCACAGAAACGTAATAGAGAGTGTTAAGAGAGTTTGACATAGCAATTTATACTGGTTCACCCCAAACCGTGGGCTACGTCCAGTCCTTAGAAAACCTTCTAAGATTTCACTATCTCCAAACGTTTACAAGTATTGTTTCACTGAGCCTCTTCAAGTCTATTTACAGTAGGTACTCTTTTACGCTTAGCCTCCTCAGGCTATCTGTATCTCTTTCAAAATAGAAAAAATGTATAGAGCTTTGATACAAAATATTGCTCTAACAGTAATTGCACAGTACTCTCTCTTGAGTTTTACAGTATATAAGTATGTATCTCTCGTGCTTATTGTATCGCAAAAGTTCAGTCTTTTTCATCTTCGACTCCGACTTTTTATTTATAGTTGAGTCTTCAACTGCTTCTTGATTCTTTAAAGAAACGGTTAGGCAGTTACGCTCTGTAACTTCCACAGACTGATACCTCCGACTTCCTTTGTCAGCATTTTGTATCGTCTGTTTTCTTCTTCGCATAAGCTTTCGTCTGCTTTTCGTAAAGCTTCCGTCTGTTTTTCTTGTGTCTGCTTTTTCTACTAAGACTTGCGTCTACTTTTTCTACTAAGACTTACGTCTGTTTTTCCTTCTAGTAAGCTTGTGTCTGTTTTTTTCTTCTTCTCTTAGACTTGCGTCTAGTTTTCTTCTAGTAAGCTTTCCGAAATCCTTTCGTCTGTTTTCCGTAAAGACTGAATTTTTCTTCATCTGTATTCTACTTCGTCTGAATTTCATTTGTCTATTTTTCTGCTTCGTCTGATTTTTTGTTAATGTGTATTTCGTCTGCTTTTCATTTTGTCTTCTATTTATTTTTCATCAAAATCATTCAATACGTAAAGTCAATTTTGACTTAATATCAACTACAACTATTAAACCAACACAACCCAAACAATCATCTTCTAAGAATAACATGCATATCTACCCTTAATGCATACATGAATTTCATTCACATTAAAACCAATGTTTTACAATGCTTTAGTAGGCATTTCAAGCCCATTTACAACATCCTCCAAAATACAACTTACAAAATTACATCATTTTCCCAAATGCATCTAAAGCATTGATTTACAAAAATGACTTGAATTACAAAATGGTAAAATATTGGAGTAATGCCCTTATGCTCATTCCTCGAGATCGCGCTCTTCACCTGGAAATGGGACGGGGTAGGTGGGGGTGAGCTTTCGCTCGTAGGTAACATGTTTATATTTATGGAAATAAGCTAAATTCATTGCATTATCCATACTTTTGGCAATTTCCCACAATAATCATAAAACATGCATTTTATATCTACATCAATCTATAAATACAATTTTCACAGTTCAAGCATTCTTCAATCTTGTAAATACTTGTAAGCACATAAACACATGACAATTGGCTCGGTAAGTCCACAAATTCTGACGAACTACACAATTCCATAATATGGCCTTGTGTAGTCGTATGCTGAGGAGTCCAAAGAGGAACATCCTTGCCTCTTGCGGGCAGGCGGGAGAAGCCTATACTGGTCAACGTGCACGTGACATTTTGCTGGGTGGACTTGACCTAACCCACATAACATGGAATTCATGCATAAAAACTGGACTTGTCTTGTCCAATTGGTTGATTCTTGAAAAATGAATTTCCATGCATAAGTTCTGATGATTTCATACTCACACTATCATCCATGTTCTTTCAATTCATGACAAGTTCAAGCAAATGACATGTACTGCTGTAATTCTCGCATAATGACAATCATGAATCAATTTACAAGCATTCAATGCACAATCAAATCCTCACTTTGACGGTGGTTGAAAACATTAATTTCATTAGTTGAATAACATTTATAACTTATTAACATAAAGATAAAAATGAAACACACCTTAAACCTTGCTTAAAACTTGCTTAGCAGTGTTCCTCCTCTTGCTCTTCTCCTCTCTCTTGTCCCTCTTCATGAAAAGCAAAAACCCCAATTCAATGAAACTCAAATTGAAAATCTTCATGACCCAATACATGAAATTGATTCTAGATTCACTAAACCCATGCACTTTCCAAACTTTCTAAGCCAAAACTCAACCAAAAGCTAAAACTTGAACTTATGACTTACCTTGAATCTTTAACCCACCAAGTGATTTCTTGTATCAAAATGAAGCTTAGACGCTCCTCCACCTTTTTCCTTCTTGAACTTTCTTCAAAATCTCCCTTGAACCACTTGGAAAGATCAACCCTAGCTTCCCTTCTTTTCTTCTTCTTTCTTCTTTCTCACGACCCTCTCTCTCTTTCTTTCTCTCAATTTCGGTTCTTCTCTTCTTTCTCCTACTAACCAACTCATCTCTTCCTATTTTATACTTCTAACTTAAATCACTTAAGCCCAAGCCCAAAAGCCCATTTGTCTTTTAAATGCTAAACCTCTTTTCTCAACTTAAGCCCATATTTCCTTAAGCCCAACTAACACATTTAATTTCATCTACTCATGCTACCTAACTTAATTAGTGCCACTATAATAATTAATGTCAATTTAATTTAATCTATTAATGCTAATTTCCTCTAATCATGCTTAATAACATAAAAAAATTCAGGGGCTAACAATTAAAGTGTGTGACGTGCAATTAACGTGTCACGCCCATTTTTATGTAAAATTCTTTTGATTTCCATGTAACATTCTCAAGACAATCTAATTAACATTTATGCAATATTTACATCATTTTCACTCAATTCACCATAAATTTGGATTAAAAACACAAGAATTTGTAACCAAGATCAAGGTATGAATGCATGCAAAGTTCCTGATTTTAGCTCACTTCATGAACTCCAACTCTTCTTCCCTTCACGCTCTTTTGTTGAGAATTGGCCCCTAACATTTCAAAATTGTCATACATTTCTTCGACCGTCTTCTCTCCCATAGCTCCTCCTGCTGCATTGTCCACTGTGTACTGACACAATTGGGTTAATCCATCATAGAAGAATTGGTTCTACATGTGAAGTGGAAAATGATGGTGTGGACACTGTATGAGATAGAGTTTGAAGCATTTCCATGCCTCATGGAATGTCTTCCCTCCATCTGAGTGAAGGTTGCTCTCTTCGTCCATAACTCAAAAGTCTTTTGATGGGCATAGAACTTTCACATGAAATTGTTGTATACCTCCTCCCATGTAGTCAATGAATAGGGTGGAAGGGTCATCAACCATGCCTTGGCCTGATCCTTCAATGTTTATGGAAAGTACTTCATCTTGAGTTGATCTTCATTTATGCCATCTAAAGGGAATGTCTAGAGAGTGGTGTAGAACTCCTAAGTGAAGTTTAAAGGGTCTTCATTGGGAACCCTATAGAAAGATGGCTGCATGATGTAATGGATGCTCTTTAATTCATAGCTTCTGGCTCTCTCTCACAAATGTATACACGAAGTGGTAGTACCAATTATTGGTCTGGATACTCCTTCATTACTGGCTGTCTTCACCTATCTCTTGATCTTCAAGCTTGGGTTCCTTGAGATTGTCTTCAAAGTCCCTTTGAGTTTCTCTTATTCGATGTATGTTGTCAATAAAGGGAGCAAGTTAACTTTCCCAAGATCTCCTACCTCGCATAAACAAAACAAAGACAACACTAAATTAGTAATGCAAACTACTAAAACTCAATGAATAACACGACAAAAATTTATGCATGAACAAACAAAACAATCAAAATTAAATTAAGTGCAAACACTAAACACCTCCCTGAAAATAGCACAAAAAACTTATTGTTCCTAAAATAAAATCTAAAAAATACCTAGGTTATCCTACTCGTAAGTATACAAGGTAGTTGTAGTTGATTACCCAGGGTCGTCTCTAATGGAGGTGAAATTGATCCACTCAAATTAAACTTGAAAAAAAAACATATGCAATCCTAAACATTCTATCCCGATTTGTTGAGTGAAGGCTTTAAAGAAAATCGCAAAATTAAATTGAGAAGTAAATTGATTTAAATGAAAGCAAAAACTAAGAGGTTAATCGAAATGGGAAACTCTTCAGAATTAATTTCACTAATTTAATCTCCTATACATGACTAAGGGGAAATGATTGGGTAGTCGTCTTACTAAAATTAACAGTTGGGTTCTAAGATCAACTTGAATAATAAACTGAGTCTAACTTTTGTACTCGACAAGTTATCATCCAAATTAATTGTTGGATCCTGATTTCGGAACCCAACTCTTCAAAATACCCTGATACTGACCCTGGCTCCTTATCATCTCTTTAACCCACATTGATCCATCTTCTTGTGAAAAATCATGAAAGGTGAGCATGCATATTTCCTAGAAGGGTTCTTACATTAAACCCTCATTAGCCATCATGACTTTTTTTCATAATATCCCAAAAATTCACTCACAAATTGTTCAAAGGCATGCTCATACAAATCAGTCACCATGCTTGAACCCATTTCTCCTACTTGCGAACAAAATGTGGAAATCTTAAAATCAGAATTTCAATTTGATCTCTTCATATAAATCATAGCTCTATGTCTCTAGTTCACTTTAAAGAAAGAATCATCTCAATCGGAGCTCTATAGCTCAAGATATGCTTAAAACTCTGAAATCTGCTCAAACCCTAATCGTGCTCTCCTAACTGACCTCCAACTTACTTTAATGTAAACTTTCTCAAATCAACTCCAAATGATGCAAATTTTTATGGAGAGGTAAATACATGTCTTATAAATCCATTGCTTTGAGAATCACTTCATTTGGAGGTCATATGAGGGAGTTATGATCAAAAGAATCACACATGTTTACATCCCAAATCGAATTGAACCTCTTTTGGCGCGATCGCCATAACTTTCAATATAGAAGTCGGATTGCTTTCGTTTTTGAACCATTAGAAAGTAGGCTTCAAGAGCTACAACTTTCATGAAGACCACAAATCCTGATTCTGCCTTCAAGAGGGTCAATTATTGCAATCTTTCCCGTGCATGTCCGTTTCCGTTTAACGGACATGTATCGGGTAAACTGCACCAATTCACCCGAGAAAGTCCGTTAAACAGACTTCCTCCGTTTAACGAACATGGGAGATGAAAGGGGTCCCTTTTGACCCGAGAAGGTCCATTAAATGGACTCTAAGTCCGTTAAACGGACATGGGACTTCCCAAAACCCCTCCAAACCTTCTTTCATGCTTCCTACAACCATCCTAACATCATAAACACTTATAAACCTCGCAAAATCACTTATTATCATGCTAAAACACTTCATAACAACTCAAACATCAAGTTCATTTCACAAAACTCTCAAATATTAATCCATTTAAATCATCAAAACTACAATTCTCATCAATACACCATAGCTGTTATCATATACAAACCCTACGCAACATCATAACTTGTATCATTCATATCTCTTAACTCTGACATCCAAAAATTACAAACTTTATAGCGTCGGAAAGTTAAAAAGATGAACTACATCTTTCATGAAGGACACTTTGGCTAATTCTTTCTCAATTTTTCCAGATTTTCCATGGAAATCAAACATAAATCTTGTCCTTGTTAAACTTGCAATTGTCCCAAATCCACTTCCTTAACTAATGCAATCTCATTCTTAACCACTCATAAATCCTATTTTCTTTTCCACAATATTTCACTTGTATACACATGCATATCACAACAATTCAAGTCCAAATCATTAACTCAAGTTGGATTACTTCTTTAAGTGAGCTTAATTCCAACTTAACCTCATCCATAGTTAAGTCATTTTTCACTTTACCTCATTTTATAACATCATGCATAACCCATTCAAATACCAATTGGCATTCATCAAATCATCAACTTCAATTCATTTTACTCTTCATATTTAACCACAACTCATCATTCATCATCTTTCTTGTCCATAGTGCCTCACTTATATATATAGCAATAGGTCATCCATTAGCTCAAATAGATAGCCTCATTCAATTATCTCTAATTTCAACCCACATCAACATACCCAATTCATATCCCAATTTGACAATCATCTATACACAAATTCACATTCCATTATCATAATACACGATTTCATATTTCATGAACATCATAAAATAAGAGTTTTACAAGCCTTATTGGCATCTCATGCCATAATACATCAATATTCTAAAATCCCAAAATTACACAAGACATATGAATAATAATTGCTCAAAATGCAATTACAACCTTGGTTTACATAATTTACTCCAAAGCAACACAAAACATGTAAATTCAAAGTAATGCCTTGATTCACTTTTTCTTGATCTCTTGCTCAATACCTGGAGATGGGGGCAGAGAGGGGGTGAGCTTAAAAGCCCGTGGGTAACATGCTTATAACAAAATAACAAGCAAAACCTTTCAAAAGTTCTTTATTACAAAAATGCTTATTGAATAATAAATCTCACTTTTCTCAAAAACTCTTATCAAGAATTCAAAATCGCAACACATAACTCATGCAATTTTCATCTTATTCATAAACCATGAATGCATCAAAACTTGTCACATATCATGAACACATAACACAACAGAATGGTTTGGGTTAGTCCAGATTCATGACGCACTACACATTCCCATATAATGGTCCTGTGTAGTCGTAAACTTGGGGAGTCCTTAGAGGAGCTCCATGCCACTAGCAGGGCAGGCGGGAGAAGCCTATTTCTTGGGTAACGTGCACGTGACAGTTCTTGGGGACTACCACAAACCCACATAACATGTAATCATGACTTGCAAAATGATTGCCCAAATGGCAAAATTCTTGGAAACTTGATTTTCATAATCATGCAATTTTTCGAAAATCCTTTCATGTAGCAATGTATAATTCATCAACCACAATTCACATAACAATTTCTCAAACATTCAAAAACAATGTAAGCAGCAATTGTAGCAATTTCTCACATCAATCACAAACAACAAAAGCAACATTTATGAAGCCATTGAAAGCATTTTATTTTCTTGATTTTGAAAACACATTAAAGGCTCATTACTTAAATTATAAACATGGAACCCACCTTGAATTCCTTGCTTATACTTGACTCAAATTGCATCCCCTTGATCTTGATTCCTCTTGCCTCCCTTAATCCCCTTCATCCATGTCAAAATTCCCAAATCAATAGGCATCCAAAATTGAACAACCCATAAGACAAAATCACTAAAATTGGTCTTAGAAAACTTAAACCCATATCATTCTTAAGCTATCTAAACCAAAACCCATTCAAAAACTCAACCACTCAAACATACTCTTACCTTGAATCTTCACCAAACAATGACTTTCTTGGCTTGGATGGAAGCTCTCATCATCCTCCACGTTTTTCTCTTCTTGAGCACCATGAAAATCACTCTTGAAGACCTTGAAAAATC
>JANKOE010000003.1:24446532-24485347 GCA_026284465.1 Erythroxylum citrifolium
GTATATAATTAATTATAAAATAATAAAACGTTTATTAAAATTTTTATTATTTTAAAATAGAAAATGTATTTAAAATTTTATTTATCACAGTTGTAACTTAAAAAGTAATTTTTTAATTAAATATAATTTTTGTTTTAAAACCATAGCGTTAAACTCCCTTTAACAATTATCAACTATTTTAATATCAGGAATGTAATAATTATTTATTATATATTACAAATTATTTCATTCATTTTAAATAATTTTTTACTAAATTATATTTTATTTTATTATAAATTATTTCATTCTGTCGGTTCTATTATATTTCATTAATTAACATTTACCCAAAAAAATGAGCGTAAAGTCGAGAACATCTTTGTTACGCTTTCCTTTCCCTCTTCTCGGTTCGTAGAAATGAGAAATGGAAAGTGGTCTTCCAGTGCACAGCATTGCAGGATAAAGGAGATTTTAATTATTGAAATAACACGCACCCCAGCGTGCTACGATCGACCAAAGGTTGCATAAAAGAGTTGGTTCATAATTACCAGTTCTGCGTAATTTACGATCAATCATTTGATTGACAAACACGTGTCCTTCGAGTACGTTGGACCCAATTAGACGGAAAAAAATGGCAATTTTATCAAAAATAAATTAAAATTTAAAATATTCAGAATGTTTTTTTTGAAGTAAAATATTCAGAATGTGAATATAAATTTTATTTAATAACCTATTAATTATACGTAAACGCCATCCGCCTTATTGGCTCTATGTAGTCGAGACGATTTCGTACTTATTACTCCATTTCTACTCTCAAAATTACGTTATTTTATATATAATAAATATAAAACGATGTTGTTTTGGAGTGAAAATAAAATTGGATTAAAATAACGAGCATATACCTCTGAACCGGGTCCAGACCACCACCACCAAATTGGATGATTTGATAAGAATTCCAAGTGGAGCGTATATGTGGAGAAAAAGTCCACAATTCCCGTCCCATCTGTCCGCCAAATCCTGACCTTACTTACTTATTGATCCTAATGTTTAAACCAAGCTCACATGTTTACTTCTTTTTTTTTACCTACTCACTTTTGCAAGTGATTTCAATAGGGTTAGAAAAGTTTAATTAAAGTAAAATTAGATTATTTAGATTAAATCTAAATTTGAATTTTTAAAAATTACATAAAATTTTAAAAGTATATTTAAATTTAATCAAATATATGAATCCTGCTTTGTCACATTGTATATATATAACATAATGAAATATATGTGCTAAATAAAAATAATAATTTTATGTCATATAATTATTGAAGTGATATAAAAGGCTAAAAGCTAATATCATTTAAATTTATGTTCGTTAAAGGTCTTATTTGAATATTTTGTAAAAGTTATAGCTCATTTTGATATTTTATAATGTTTAGTTTTACTTATATTTTGATGAAAATATTGTAATTAAATTTATATTTTATGAATAATTAATTACAAAACATATGTTATTTTTATAGTGCGACATTTGGTCATTTGCTCCAAATACGCTGTTCCAACCCTATTCTGACACTAAAATGGCATCGTTTTATGTTTATCTGAGTCCTTACATTGCGAGGAATAAATGAAGACGGACCTCAATGCAAACAAATAGTCCTTGCATTAGCCCTAATTTCATTAGCATCTCGAAGTTAAATCCGATTAGAGATTGGTGGTTGGCCCATGTTTGACAGAAGAATTCAATTGAAGGCCCGGCACCACATTCTGCCAAAACGAACCATCCTTATGTTTATAGCTTCCGAATCAGTGATTAAATATAATTTCCATTCACGAAGAACAGACATGATATTAAAATGGTTGCTAGTTTCTGTTAAGGAATCAACAACTTCGGTACTCTTAAGGCTTTTGATAGTATGGACCTTCAATTATGGGGCCCCAACTGCAGATTCTCATTAAATGAGAATTTAATTGCCTCAACTTGGATCCTCACGAGTAAATGGTAAAAGACGTACAAATTAAAAAGAGTGGACAGGAGTAGGGATGGAGCTAGGTTTTTGCAAAGTCTAGATCCTCTGTCTAATATTACTCTGTCTTATTCTGTCTTATGGAATCTCAGCCATTTATTTTGCGAGACCCACATAAATAAATGGCTGAGATTTATCGGACACAATAAAACACCATAATATTAAATAGAAGATCTCGCAAGTCAAGATATGGATTAGCATAAACTTATATTTATATGTATAATATTTGTTGGTATCAGATTATAACAGATTCTACAGAATAGATAGAATTTTTCTAAAGATTCAAATGTAGTAGGTACAGAAGTGGTTAGAAAACTAATTGTAGTTTTCGTTTGAAAATTTCAACATAATCTAATCAAATATAGGTCTTAGGTTTTGCATGCAAAAGATATGGACGGTGTGACCGAATGGCCCTAGAGGAGTAAGCTTTTTGCTCTATGAAACAGTTCAACGCAGGACTTCGAATTAGATTCTAGCATTTGAACAGCTATAGGCATATAGCTCAATGCTAACAAACTTGCAAGATATGTGACCCTAATGTTCCAAGTTTAGCTACCAAAGGTCCAAAGCATTGCCCTGAGATGTCTGACCACATTTCACCATAGCCTGGACATATTCTCCCACGTCCCTTAACAGAATCTCGATCTGTAGTTTGGCTAACTATTGCAGGCTGCAGCCTAGTCGCAGAATCTGTGTCAATGTAGCTATTTCATTAGACTATCTGAACCTTTTTTTTTTTTTTTAGCTATCTATAGACATGTAGCTCTACATACTGAGACCTGACAAAAGTCAGCAGAATTTTTCGACTTGATGAGAAGCCCTGTCCAAATAAAAACTAAACTTTAACCAAATAAGTCTGATACAGTTAGAAATCCACGCACGGTCTTCTAAAATAATTGTCAGCAGTTCTTGATTTAGATGATGAGTCTGAAATTAACTTAAACATGATGTTCTTAATTCAGACATAAACATGAAATGAACTTTTTAACACAAAATATTTTTTCTATGTATGCAAACATTTATTAAACTTAATAACCATATATAATGCTCCACAATTTCAAATCATCTAATATAACGAGTTGGTCTATGAAGTGCAAGTTAGTTATAGAGATTCAAACCTTATGGTGCGTTGGGTAAAGAAAATTCGTGTATTTAGCTAAGGAGAAACCTCGAACACATCTGAAAAAAACATCTTTGCATGCATTCTCAACATAAAACTACCATAGGCAAGCTGTCAAGAAAAGAACATGAAAATATCACAGAGATAAAATTTGCCAAATAATAGAGAGACGATCCATTTCTATCTTTCTATATAAAGATGTGTTTTTCTGATCTATACTCCTGCTTGGAGTAAAGGCAATATGAGAAACTAATTAGGTTGATCATATGATGTTTCGCTCTTTTTTCAATTATGCACAATTTCACAGAAGCACTGCATGCAAGAACATGTCAAAACACTTTCATTGACATTTCATGATTCATTGAGTTTGAAAGAAATTAATGAAATAAACCATTTGGTTTCTTAATTTTTTAACCCTAAAATCGCTAGACCAGACGGGACAATATTTGATGACCAACTGTGATCCATGGTTCTAGTCCTAGATAGCTACGACGCCCCACTTACTGAACATTTCAGAATAGATAAATATTTGTGGGACGGAACGGAACGACGTGATGTTGTCATGAAGAGAAGAGTCAAGACTGAAGACCCACTACGAACAGCAAGAAGAAATATATGTGAGAAATATGATCTCCATGATCATATGTACTAGTCACCAAGTTAAAACGTCCATCAATTTTAGGCGATGAGCTTGGCTGCTAGATGGTCGCCACCTGAGCAGTGTCGCTGAAACTTACCTGTGGGCTCCTCCATCTCTTGTCCTCTGCTAACAACAGGATCACAATAGTTGCAAATGCAGTGATATGAGGGGTAAAAAAACAAGAAGAAGCAAAGATTCCATTTTGGAGCAATGTCGAAAGGCAATGGACAATCCAGTACGACAGAGAGGGTGAGAACTGAGAAGGGAAAGTTACTAAACACTACTGATGCCGAGTTTTCTAGACCTAATAACGTCATCGTCAAGAGCTTCAAGTTAGTTAGTTGCACGCACAGTAGCATTTGTCTGTTCAAGAACTGAAAGACATGTCAATACCCTTAGGTAATTAAGCAAAGTTCCAGCAAATTAATCAAAACCAAAACCAGGCAATCCTCATGCTAATATTTGGATGATCATCAGCAAGCCCTAAATTATACTCATTAATCTCGCGACAAAATCGTACACTAAACTCTGTAATTCAAGGCAATCATTATAGCTTGAGGCTGTGTTGTAAAATCCAAGTTTATATATATATATATATATATATGTATACTTAATTAGTAACTTTATATATAGAAAAGAAAAGCACCAAGCAAACCATACACCAGAAATTTCGATCATCTAGGATTGGTGACTAGCTGTATTCCTTGAATCTTCTCCTCCATGTTGCGGGTTCGACCCGCTTGCAGACTCCGAATTGCCGCCGCCGCCCCCACCCAGCACCGGCCTATACGCATTAAACGCAGCCAGTACGTCGGTTACACTGCCACCGTCGCCTCCGCCGCTGCCGCCAACAGAACCAATACCGATGGCCGAACCCAATTGCTGACCCGGCAACAGGGCCATGGGAGCAGGAAAATTCATGAAATGCAAGCCACTTGAGATAGAACCCCTGTACATGTTACTACTCCCACTAAAAGTTGGAAATGTCACCATAGGGTCCCCACTCATCCCTTGGTTACTCAACGTCCAAAATGCAGCTGGAATCGGACTATGACTCGCCGGGATTGACCCCGTGCTCGTCGACTGGAACAAATAGCTCCCCATCTGGTTACCATGACCCAATAGTATTTCATTACCAGGCCGCCGCTTCCTCCCTAAAGAACTCGTCTCCCCATCAACGACATCTAAACAACTTCCTTCCCCACCTCCACTAACCTCTTGCTTAGCAGTTTCTGGTAAAGCCAAAGCACTTCTAACGTGGAGTCCCGCATTATTACTCGAACTAAAGCTTATGGATTCATCAGAGGGAAATAGAAGTCTTGGTTGCTGCTGCTGGGAGGCTGATGGTTCATCAATCACATTCCTTTCCCAATCACTTCTTGGTCGCAACTGTGGATGAAGAGCAACGAAGTTAGGGTCAAAGTAACTTCTTAGATGGTGAGGGGCTGATATGGTAGAGCCGGAGCTACGTAGAGAAATGTTCAGAGAAGTGAAGTTGGCGGGGATGGTCCCAGTTCCGGTGGCGGCGATGACAGAGGGTTCAGCCTGTTGTAAGAGCCACTCAATGGTTTCACCGTCGGACTTGTGGCCGAGCTCGCGGGTGAGCTGGAAGACCCTGGCGGCACAGGCAGCGGGCATGCGGATCCGGCGGCCACGGCCATCAACTTTAGTGTGACGGTCTTTTGTGGAGGTTCTTTTAGGAGGAGGTTTCTTGGCAGGATTTGAAGAGGAAGAGGTGTCTGCTGTTGTAGTAGTAGTAGTTGTTGTTGTTGTAGGAACAGAAAGAAGGGGTTGTCGGTCTTGGAGTTGATCTCCAGGTGGATGTAGGAGAAGATGGTGGATGTCTTGCTTTTTCTCTAGTAACTGGAGAGGGAAATTCGGTGCGCGGATCCCATTATTTTCTGGTTCCATGATCAATTGTGGGGGGTGGTAGAGATATAATTTTTGTTAAATTATTATTCTCTTTTTTTGGGGGGAAGAGAGAGGTTCGCTTTTGTGATTGTGAGTGTGCATATCTGTAGCTGACCCTCAATTTAGCGACTTTGGTGGCCTAGTGGGTCTGTGTCTAAGTCTAATAGGTTTGTGTAGAGAAAGGAAGAGCACGGAATTTTGCTTTGGGGTAGAGAGGAGAGCTGGCACAGCCTGAGCCTGAGCCTGAGGTGTATTCTCTCAAACGCAGATAAGGGTTGGTAGGCTAGGCAAGCTTTAACAATGAGCGTGAATTATTTCTTCTTTTCTTATGTTACTTTCTCCTAAGCTAAAAAAAAGAAATATGATTTTTTCACTTTACTCGAAATTCTTTTTAAATAATATATTCAAAACGCAAAAACTGTGCCGATTATTACATTTCATTGTTTTTATTTTTATATATACATAATTTGTCCGGGTTTCTAGGGATTTGCCTGTAATCTCTCTTGGGTTATTTGGATTTTGAGGTGGCCTTGACCACGTGCGGTGCTCTTTATCATTCAATCCATAAAAGACCGTGGTGGACCCCATGTAGGCCCCAATCACCCCCAAGTCAAAAGACGACTAGATTATCAGTAGTAAAGATATTCGAGTGACTCCCACTCCCACTCCCTCCCATCCCATGCCTCTAATCATTCCTCTTTTCCACCATTCTTTTTCTCCTTATTTCTTTTGGATTTTAGATTACTTGCTACTTTTTAACACAAGAAAAGAAAATTCCCTATTCTCTCAACTAATTTTGAAAGTTAATTTATTATCAACATTTTTATTAAGTTTCAATTTCATTTAAATAAAAAAAACTGATAATGTTGTATTACTATTTTAAATTTTATAATTATAAACTAATTATGCAATCAATGCAAAGATGAACTGTTTTAACTATATTCAGTTTTTTAAAATAAAAATTTATCCTTGTCATTGTAATCTAATTAAATTTTCCCTTCTTTCACTGATTAAATCAATATGTGAGGACAAATGGAAAAACCATATTGGAAGATTTCGTAATCAAAACTAATTGATTGGTGCATATCAAAAGTACATTGAGACTATGATCTGATCTAGTCCTTGGCAAAAATAATTGAGTTCCATAATAAGTTGAGTGTTAACGCACGAATCGACGAGCTAGCGATTGTAATTCGGATTCTTATCCCTCACTCAGTTTCAAAAAATTTCCGTCGTTTCTTTCTTGTTCATAATTTTACATCATTAGACAATGGCGACTATACCATGCATAAGCATGTGTGGTCCACAAAGGTACAAACAAAACTTGGAGCGCCCTGCCCTCATTGCGGATGCAAGTTTCAATCCTAATTTATGGTCATTAGGGGTTTGGCTCCTACAAGTCAATGGTATGGAGACCTTGGCAGATCAATTAAGGAAAGTTAACCAATATAATGTCAAATATCAGTTTCAGTTAGCTGACGAGTTGGACCATTACATTAGATTTGCGGCTAGCTATAAATTCCACCCATCCGAAACCATGATTTTTCGGTGACCTTAGCATTGCCCACTATCATACCATTCCCATGACCACGTCAATAAAAGACAGATTCTTCTTCGAAATAATTAAGTTCAGCTAGATCATATATATTTGTATTGGATTAATATTAGCAAAAGAAAACAATTTTATGGGATCATGACACTAGATCAGATTTTAATTTTCATATTAGAGATAAACTTGAGTTGGTTAACTTTATTAATTAGTAGAAAACGTACTTAACTTGGTGAGTGAAAATATATATGCATGGAGTTTATGTAAGACTCAATATTCAACATTTGTAGGAAGACTTTTGATCAATGAATTTAGGAGTACATTCCTTTCGTACGTACTGTTTCAACCCCCTAAATTCTCGCAGCTAGACTTGTCTCCTCTACTCATCTAGAAAAATTTAGACTAGTTCCATCCAATGTCACCTCTCAAGGCGCAAATGGCTAAGGAGTTCGAATTCCTATTACCCCATATTTAGAATTCATATTACCCACATACCTGAATGACAGCACATCATGCTTAAGCCATGTGACCAGAGGCCTCAAGTGTAGCTTAAAAGGGAACAAGAAAGGTTCTTGAGAGAAGTCGGCAAAACCCGCAACGTTTCAACTTCAACCACCAACATACCAAACCAATGATATGAAGCAACCTAATCATTTCTGCAAATGACGCTAAGATAATAATTTTGAACAGTCCTAATTAATAGAGGGGTTTGTTGTCAAGGACCTTGAGGTTAACTTTGATGTGTACTATACTGGAGTTAGATAACAGTTTGTCATGTCAATTCATTTCCAACAGGAATCTGTACTTTTGATCCTTCCACATTAACGCTCTAATTTGTCTCAATTGTTAGGTCACGAAACATATTGAGTATGAGACCAACTTATCTTACTATGTATCTTCAAGGTTGCAACGTCTGTAGGGATCATAACATGGATAATAATTACCTATATTATCCATGTTATTATGTTTCAAGGTAGTCTTGAGGTTAAATTTGAATTTATATGTCGGTCACAATATGGATCAAATACGAATAGGTAGACCCGCCCACCCGCTATAAGGATCATCAATCTCTATGGACCACTTGCTTTAATTCGTCTAAGTTAGTTGGGGTGAAAGTTTTCATTAAGAGAAAGCTCCTCTGCGGGTACAAATGCTGCTGACTAATGATGCCTTTTTGCCATTTAAAACCTTTTTAGTTGGAGTCCCACCTGCTGTTTGGTGCTCTATATAATATATCCCTTTTTATTTATAATAATTTGAAATCCCACAAAGTTTGCTCTCTACATGTTCAGAAATCGACAAGAAAATTAATAAAAGAAACTTTCCAGAATGTTTTGAATCTCTCCTAAATTCAAAATACAATCGTTGATACGCACACAAGTTAACCTCAGACACTTCTTCGTGTGATTAGTGTATATCATGACACTATATTTTATTACATCCTGATTCTTAAAATATCCATTAACCTTATGCAAGAAACATGGTCCCAAATTCTGACAATAGATGTACAACTTCTAACATTAACATCAATTTATTACAAGGAAGGCCAGGTTTGGTTTCTAAGAGATATGATACATATGTATATGTATATATATAGTGGTATCAGGCAATGGATTCTTTAGCTGAGAAATCACGTGGCATGCCAACCGTTGCCGGTGATGCAGATGGCTCACCATCCACTTTGCCTAATCATTCAAACAATTTTGTCGGAATGTACATGGGGTTTTAATAATAAGTCGCTTTGTTTCTTCCCCTTCCCTCCATTTTTGCTCAATTTCAAACTAACCCCTCTAGTTCTTGCACCGTGAGAATTAGTGTTAGCCATTATTAAACATTGTTGCAATTTGTAACTGGATCGGTTAGATAATCCACGTCTATGTAAGGACTATAATTAAACAATCTTTAAATGTTTTGATATTGCTAATTTTTTACTAATTCAATTGCATAAATACATAACCATTTTGATATACTGCAGTAATTGTCAATAATTAAACGCAAACTATTGTAAATTAGGATAAGGGTACGATACCTGACTATTATATTACAATTATAATTACTGTTGTGGCTTGCAATTCAAAATTATGAACTCAATATATAGTTCCTATGCTTTTATGTTTTCTCTTTTTTTTTGAGGGTAAACAAGGATTATTCAGATTCTGTTATCAACATTTTGTTGGGAAACCGGGTCAGGATATAATCCTGATCGCAGCGGAATAATTACGAAATTTTTTCGTGACTTTTGATTTCTGGAAAACCAATATCTATTTAATTCTATAAAATGATTAACACGAATCATAATAAAGCGAAATTTAATTCGTACCTTACTCCAAAGCTTAATCTTTGTCTTGTCGTATCCCTCAAACTATTCCCGAAACTAATCCGTTTTAACCACCTTAGCCACATAAGTGTCCGATCTCTAACGGTATCCACAGAATAATTTGAGAGAACTCTGTAACTCTTACAGGGAGGGTTAAGCAAGAAGTGTTAGCTTCATAGAACTTAAGTCTATTTGTAATAAACTTTGGACGTTTTAATAATTTAATTGAAATTAAATTCTAATTTCAATTAAACTTTAATTAGAATTACAACAATTCTAATTAAATATCAATTATGCCCATATAAGATTCAATATCTCAAATTGATCCTTATTTATTAAATATCGCATATTTAATTACAAAATTTCTCAAACTTTACAATCAAGTCCAACTTAATTAAATTAACTTTGCTCTCTTCAATCTATTTTATATGTAAGACCCATTAGGTTCTCAAATATATTAGCAATAATTATAAAATCTAATTTTAATTCATAATTAAAATTAGATAAATTAAAAGGAAATTAGATAAATTAAAATTCCTTTTAATTTATCTTTAATTCTCCAATTAAATAATTTATAATCATATATCAAGATTGGCATCTAGCAACGCATTATGACCACCTAAATATTTAAAAATGTCAAAGAGGTTTTGACTAACGTTTCCGTGCATAATTTTTCTGTATAATTCAACCCTTTCATCACACAATGTTTCGATTAGATATTGAGCATGGAGTTAATGTCTATTTTATTTTGAGTCTGATCATATTAATTCTCCGTCATTAGCTATCAATTTAATTAATAACATTTGTAAACTATTTACAAAACATCATTTCACCTTGCCCAAGGATTTCTTGAATTAATACTAATCAAGAACAACGAAACATTCTCCCTAATTATTTTAAGGTGATGAATCATATCTTGATCATTCAACTATCTCCATATGGTTTATGCTATATCTAATGACTATCAATTAAACGACCTATGATTAAATAGATCATAAGTAGTATCAAAACATAACAATCTCCATACAAGATAACTTTGATGACCTTAAGTCAAAGATTCACTTATACAATCATCACAATGAGAATTTTATAGATATACAAGTAATGTTCCAAATAGATTACTCATATCGAGTTTGCTCAGTAAACTTGTTCTCTAGCAAGCACCCACATGTTTGTTTAATTATCTCTATACTTTAGCCTATGAGATTAACTACTTCCTTCATAAGGAAAAACAAAACATGTGCTAGTCTTTTTACGTTCTATTAATGTTTAATCTTAATAGAACAATGACTAGGAACATTTAGGAATAATGTATAAATGCAATCTAAATCTAATAATTATAATCTAATTATAATTTCATTTGCAATGTACAATTATCTCTTGAACTTTATCATATATATTTAAAGATGTACAAGATAAATAATGTCTTTAAATAATTTATCACTAAACTACAATCAAAGCGATTGTTGTAGGGCATAAACCAACATATTTTAGCAATACAAATGTGTCACTAATACTTTTCTTGCTAGATGTCATCATTTTCTGGTTGCACTGTATCACGCTCCCCAAATAACCTTTTGTTTGTGCAGCTAGTATAGGTGCCGGATGAAGCTTAATAGCTTCCTGCGTGAAATCTGTTATTTTTTAGTTGCCAAACAATATATACACGTAAAGAATTTATTACTTGCATACGTACCTAATTTTCTTTCTATAACCTCATAAACATAAACTTGCAAAAATCTCAACTTATAAATTAGATTTCCCAAATTCATTATGTTGACAATATTAAGGTTATGTTGCTAATATATTGAAGGCTTGTCTGATTTTATTTATTATTTATTTTCATTTTTAAATTTAGTAAAAATTTATTTAGTTGGACTTTTGGCTTTTATTTTTATTTTTATCATAATCTAATTCTACTATCCTTAAAATAAATAATATAAAATTATTTACTATTGAATACTAATGAAAATGATGACTAATATAACTTAATTATCAATTTATTTTAGCTTATTTTTGTAATTAATTTACAATTTTAAAATAAAAATTTTCATAAATTTTATTAATTAAAAATTAAAAATTTTCTTATATATTAAATTAAAAATAAATTCATAAATAAAAATGTTTTTAAAAAACTAGATACAAACATTGATTTCAAAAGTAAGACACATTGTAATAAATAAATATTAATTAAAAATAAACTTTTATAACTCTTTTAGTTATTTAATTATCCGTTTTAAGATAATGATGAATTTATTATTAATATTTATTAATAAATATTATATAAGAAATTAAAGTAAAATGAATTACTTGTTAATTAACATTTAATTATTAGCAATAATAAAAGTGTAACTATTAACAATCAAATACGCTTTTTTTTATTTGGTTTATAATATTCGTACTGTTTCCGTTTTACTGTCATTGTAAACATGCTTGTCTTTTTATTTATAAAACAAAAAATTATAATATAAAAATAAATGTAGAATAAACAATCCTTAACAAACCACTTGGAAAAAATTATTGAAGAGATAATTAAACATAAGCATATGAATATTAAGAAAAGTATATATACTTAAAATTTAAACATTATTTTGGTATTTAATGATTATGAAAACCAGATTAGCAAATCATGGTGGACCAGCTGGTTGTATTGGCAAGTAACATGGATGAATCTACCTGAATTCTTAGATCAAAACATTATATACGAATAGTTTAAATAAGAATTCCTGAACAACAAACAACTAAAAATCTAATTTATAATAAAAAAATTTCCGCCCCGATATCAATTGTTATTTGATTGGTTTTGATGAAAAATACATATAATTAAACTGTTCTTCAAAGGCAATTTCAGTAAAGAAAAGATTGAATTCAAATTGGACAGAACAGAGTTAGAAATAGATTAAACAACACAGGTAATCTGAGCCCGTGCCCATCCTCCGGACCTTCATTTGGACGGTGGGTATTAATGTGAGCAATAAAATCAGAGCACACAAAGCGAAAATAAGAGGAAAATTAAGGAAGGAATGACAGGTTGTCGTGCACAATCTTTCTTGACGAGACGGTAAAAGAGGAAGACAGGCGCACGTACACAGATTTTCACAAAAGCTGATGAAAGGGTATGAATGTCATGGTTCCTACTTCTGCATCGGTATTTTTGTTTAAGATGATCGCAATGCAATCAGAGAATCCTCTCACTTTCTGTATCCTGCTCTAAACACGCTTATGATATGGCCTACGTGAGCTATTTATTTTTAAGGGATACAAATTTCAAATCTCAACCTAAAACTTAATTTAACTCTCATCTTTTAACGTGATCTAGCTCTCGCCTTTTAACTCACCAAATTCAACCCAATTGGCATAAATAATTCACAAATTTGTTTAACCTAATTTTTCTAAAATACTCATCGTCCTTCTTTAAATCGTCCTCCGATATATTGTACAAGCAAAGGAAGAGGGCATGAAGAAGTAGGGGCGAGTAAGCAAAAGAAGTAACCATAATCAAAATGGAACAAGTTGTAGAGGAAGCACTATAGCCAAATCTCTTCATCATTATCTTTGTTTAGCTATTATAAAAATGAAAGCTATGTTAGAATTAGGTTATGCTAGCTTATAGTTTTTCTTCTCCAATTAAGCCTACTTAATGTTTTCTTCATGATTTTAAGGATTTTATAACATATTATTTGCAAAGAGATCTAAGGAAGAGATGCGTAGCTTTGCAACTGTTGCATCATCCTTTTGTTTCCAAGAATAATGAGAACTTTCATCAATTGTTGCCTCCTCCTTGCCCTCTTTCTTCTTCTTCTTTATGATCATCATAATAAATTAGGTTCCAGCTCTTCGATCTCTTTTTCATTGTCTTTGTTAATTGTTTCTTATTATTGTTGTCATTGTCCAAATAGTTTATTTTGTAATATTTGATATATTTTTAAGGAGGACATTAGCCAAATGAGGATTAAGCAAGTTAGCAATCAAATTATGGAAATGTCAACGAATATCATGGTTTTGTCGAACGATTGTAACTTTAAAAAAAGAATATAATCAACTATTTATTGTCAATAGATGTAGCTAGTTGGCCTACAATGTTATATAAAGTAGTTAAATTTTTGTGAAGCATTTTTGTGCCTTTTTAAGTAGGTTAACATTTTTTTATGCTCGGTTCAATGTTACCTTGGGTGGGGATGGTATGCCCTCTGGGGAAGGATTTAGAACTGAATCGATTAGACAATAAACTAGATTGGGCTTGCAATTGTGAATGACAAATGTTTTTACTCTAATTATGCAAATGTCGAATATTGTACTCTAATTACTACTTTTGTAAGTCATCTTGGCATTTTCTGTCGTATCCTTAAAGGTTTGTTTCACATTACTTTACTTGTAAAGGAACTCTATATAGTGCCAATTGGGGTAGATATAGGACTATGAGCTCAAGATTCTTGTGTTTATTGAATAACTAAATATAGTATATGATAAACCACACTAGTATGCTTGTTTATTTAGTTTGAAGTTGCCTATATTTAGAACTCAAATCACATTTTGGAATAACTTTCTTGCATTGAAGCTTAAATTAAAGTTGTTGTGTTCATTTTTTTTAGTTGAGGATATGAAGACTACAAATTCGTTTCATAGCACAACCAACAAGATTGAAGACTACTTATATTATTACAATTGTGGATAGATAATACTTATGAGGACTTCTTGGACCAAATCCAACGCAGGAAGGTGATTGTATAGATGTGCACAATTCAGAGAAAATTTTAAATAAAAATTACTTTATTAAATTTGATTATACTATGGTGGGTTATCAAATTTTCTTATACATATTATTTGTAGAGCAAACAAAAATGTGATTACTTTGTATGATATGACAAAAAATTCACAAGAAGAAATATAAATGTCATAAATGAGCTTTGAGAGATCAATGAAAAATTAAATAATCAATTATTATTGTGAAAGCTGTTGATTTGCAATTAGGTCATTTTTGTTATTATTGTTAGGTATTACTTAGTAATTTACTTGTAAAAGACACATCTACTCCAGAATTGAGATTATGATATTTGTCTATATTTGATGAAACAGAACACTATATTTCATAGATATTTTCATTTATGATGACCTAAACACATCAAGCTATTAGCACTTCACATAAGCAAATTACACAAAGAGAAAAATATCACTTGTGTTTGACAAGATCAATATGTATTTTATTAATTGCTACACGGTTGAATCATCAGGTGTTTAAATTTCAATTTGGTAGCTTAAAAGAAAAGGATTCACTTCTAACAAATTTTTAAACAGATGTCAACATCATGAGATTTTTCTAAAAAATTTTAAAAGTCCAGGATTTTTTTTTTGAAAATTCCAAAGTTTAACTATTAGATTGTGCAAATTCTTCCTTCACATGTCAATCTCATTAATTTTCTGTGGAAAATTTTGCCCAAAAGAAATCGGCGAACTATTATTTTATGCAGATTAAACCATAACATAACCAATATTTGACCTGAGTTGTTCGGTCAACTATTAGGTTAAGAGAATGAAGAGATAGTCCGCACACTAAATCCAGAAATCCGCAGTATCAGCATTAGATGTTGGAACCAATGACTAAGTTGGATCACTTTGTCAATCACATGTTTATATTCAACGAGGCAAATATGTATCTTCTTCACTTGCTGTCTTCTTTTTGCGTCACCGAAAGGAACTGAACGACTAAACCATTCAACATTCAATTCGTAAAACCTTCTGCTTTGTCAATGTCCAAACTTTTGATTGAATCTTTTTACTTTTTTAAAAAAAATGTGCAATAAGCAAACAAGCTCTTTGGAGTAATTTCTCGATTTATCGTAAATCCTAATTTTATATGAAGAGGGAAAGAAATAAGAAGATTATATTGTCACTTCCTGATTTTAATACTCTTCCTTTTCCCTTGAACAGAATGAAAACTAACAGTATAAAAAGACATTTATGTGCAGTTATGTTATGTCGTAGCAGTAAATAAAAGCTAGCACATAGGAGAGGAGTAAAGTGCGCCAGCTCATTTTGTGGAATGTCCTTCTCCAGTCTTTCTGGCACAGTTGGTGGTTTGGCCGACATTCCCACGTCACTCTGGACACTTGTCGCTCACCCTCTTCTTTCCTCTTTCTCTTTTTTTATACAATGACCTACAGAATTAGGACTCGCGTCAACTTCATGATTTCTTTATTTTATTTACAAATGGATTCCCATCCCATACTCAGAGCTTCTCTTTGGTAGTTAGTCGTACGGGAAATTGCTATCAGCTTTAAAGATATTGCAGCTTTCTCTTTCTAAATTTTAATCTTTCAAAACCAAAAAAGTCTTTTGCTTGGAGAGAAGATGAAAAGGAACAAGCCTTGAGTAGAGGGGAAAAGTTTATTGGCACTTAGGTCACATCAAACCTGGCTCTTTTGGACTCGAAGCACACAAGAGACATCAACATCTAAGCTGGGCTGGGCTCGATAATGGCCTCCAGACGACCCCAATGGGAGCTGCCACCGTTACAATGCGATATGTCTTTTTCATTCTTGCTTTTTGAGACTCGAATCATTTAAAAAAGAAGAAGAAGAGAGATAACATTTCGAGTATGCATTTATGTTTTGGTTTAGTGGTCAAGTAAGTTCGGTTTTATATGCCAGCTTTAGAAAACTATAGTAAATGACCCCCTAGCCACTGGCATTTTAATCTCTTTCGCTGGATGCATCTGATTCTGCATACAACAACATTTGACATTCACCCAAATATAGCGCTAGGACATGAGATCAATAGTTGTCCAATCTTTACCTTCAAATTCGGTTGAATTGGCATATTATTCATTTTCGAGTTTCATATATGGTTTAAAAATTTCCACAAATGTTCTGTTTTCAATGATTTGGTTTGAATTTGAAGAGGTGGATTGATTGAAATACATAAAGATTGATTCAGACGTGATTTGATAAGTGAAAAAATATGGAATTTTATGAAAGGTGAGCAAGAGTACTAGACCTAACCAATTTGAGCTGTAAAGCAAATTGTAGGTGAAGGGTTTTTGTTTTGCTTTTAGACTTTCGTTCAGTTTTGGATAGCTTTTTATTCCTTACTCGTTCTTCCAACTGTTTACTAATACCCACTATTGTCAAGTAGACCTGATTATGCTAAGGTTTTGATGTGAATCGGTCACCAGCAGAATTCAGCCTTGGTCACCATCAAATACGTATGTGAAACATCTTAAGTTATGAATAATTCTGAGTGGACCCTCTAAGATGCTTCATTTCAAAGTAGCTGCTCGCCATGTGATTGACTCCTTTGTTAAATTGCGATCTCATGTGAAATAATATACTTTGTATTACTACAGCTTAAGGTTTTTGTATTCTTCAAGAAAGTGAAAAGGTGTAAAATTTGTGGGTGGTATCAAATTAGAGTTGCTTTTTTTACTCCAAAAGAAAAGCAAACCAATCATATGAAAATTGCAGTCTGTCCTTTTCAAGGCAGACATTTCTTTCAACTCCAATCTCCATGATTGAAGCAGCCTCATCCCAACCAAAAGGACATACGCTAAATTACCACCACACCAGTACCTTTTGTTTTGGATTTTCTTTCGAGTCTAGTCAATTTGTGGTTTTATGAATTATATGTTTTTTTGAATATGTTGTCAGATAATGCACTTCTATGTTCCTTCTTTCACTTAATAAATTCTTTTTCAAAAGAATAAATTATTTGTGGGATTTGGGAAGGTCTTTTTCACTTGATACTCGATAGGTGCCTTGCGTGGGTCATTTGAAACTTGATATGTTCCTACGAGTTCCTAAGGCTTCGTATCAGATTAAGCATTGTATAATCAGAGGTTCTTCTGTTTGGAGGCAGAGCCACAAATTAATACTGCAGAACTTCACCTTCTCTTCTCTTCTCTTCCTATCAAAGCAGTCGGCTTTGCTTTTACGCGCAAAAGCATAACAGGGGAGTTTTGTTTGTTTCCTTATTTCATGCCTTCTAATGTTAAGAAGATGCTTAATATCAGTTGTGCTTCCGTGGACATTAACCTTCCAACACAGTGTTCTATCGCAACAAACTTTACGGGCAGTTGTTCCTTTCATTTGTTGGATTGGGCCCATCTCCTCGTAACAAAGCCAGAAATTTTAGATTACAGCAAAATTAATTCTAATTTAAATTAATTTATTTATTTAAATTTTCACATAATAAATATTTTATCAAATTAAAATTAATTCAAAAATATTGAAATTATTAATAATCTTTTATTATTTTGTAATATGTGCATGTAAAATGTTTATAGTACCAAAATTATACGTTTAGACAATAGTAACTAAAATCCTTTTTGGGCATGCTACCATCATGATTGGCTAGTAAGTAGTAAAAGTCAATCAAATTGCAACTGACTAATCTACAGAAATTTAGTCTTAAAGAATTATGTTCAACTTTGAAAACATATTGGCAATGTAACATATCAATTTTGGAAAATCTAGAAATTCCTTAGCTTTATAGTAGACTAAGACAGGAACAATTACATTGTGTTTTCTAAATAGATGTTAGAAGACAATTACCTAGAATTTCCTTAAACATTCATATTGATTGGATATATATATATAAATAGATGTAGTGCTCTTATATTAGTTTATATATATCATATGAAAGTTAGGATATAATTGTCTAATATAATACAACCTTATGAACTCGTAATTATTCCTCAATGTCAAATAACCAGGTAAATAGTTTTGGACATAAGATTGATCATGTAAACTCTCATCAAATATCATATTATCTTTTAAGTATTAACACAATCCCCTCTGTTTTGACATATACTATGTTTCTTTTTGTTTTATATGTTTATTTATATTATGTCTCTAAAACAAAAAGAAACATAATGCCTAAAAGGTATTCTACAAAATTATATTGAGAATTAGTTGGTGAACTAAAAGTTATGAACATGAAATATATTTTATATAAAAAAATTATTGATGGATATAATATGGAAGCCATTAGTGAAAGAATTGCTCATTTAGAGTAAGTTCTTAGTCTCATTTTAGAAGATGAAGAAATGCTAATGATTTTACGTCTAGGTCAATTGAACGATGTTGTTAAAATTCTCCAACAACAATTTTATAATATATTGGGTAAGATGAATAAGAGAGTTATAGAATCTTAAAAGGTGCACTACCCCTCCACATAAGAATGTCATCCAAAGTGGTGGTATAAATTGGTCATGGTTAAAAATCCTAGAACCTAAGCACTTTAATGGAGCTTATAATGGAAAAGCTCTTTGTAACCATAAACCCAAATAGATGATGCATTGAATGTTAATCACCTGTGAATTTATATGTTAAAGCTTCCATTGATGAGTTAAAGGAACAATTCCTTCTCTACTTATGTCATGGTTGCCCCTGAATTCTAGGAAAAAGAAACTACTATATGAAGGAATTGTTTGTAAATGTGTGGATGCCTTTGTTTAATTGAAGTTGGACATCTGCAATATGTTAGAAAAAGATACATTGTTCAACTTCTTATTTGGGTTACAAAAGAATTTTGAATTGTGTATAAGGATTTATTAAGTGTTAATACAACAACTGAATGTTTAAATAACGATAAGGAAATTGATGTTGCCTAAAATAAATCCAAGGATAAGGATAAGTAGAAAATGACATGGCAATCCTAAGTATAAAGGAAAGAAGATGTAAAATGATAAATGAAAAGAAAGAGTGAACGGTCATAGTACTTCCTTCAATAGGCTAAATAAAAACAAGAACTAAGGATGTTTTATTTGTTAAATGGACCACAATTTGCTTATAAATATCCCAAGTGAGAGAAATTGAATGCAACAGTTACCAAAGAAGAGGCAGGAGTTTAAGTAGCAATGTTAATCAACCTTCAAGTGAGATAGTTACTGCAACATCCCACTACCATAGGATACATACCCAAACATTCAAGAATATTCAAGTACATATCCTATGATAATGGCATGTTAGAGCAAAATCAAATCCAACTTACACATGGCATCAACTAACATCATTTAAAAGTCAACAAATTTTAAAACCATTCATTGCATTCATTCACAAAGTTTACACTATTTTCAATAAACAAATATTCACAAAAATCTCATACAAGTTCTAATAAAAACTGCAAAATAAAAGCTATAACTCTCTGACGTCAGCTGACAAACCTCTGAGCCATAACTTAGTCCAAAAAGTTCTTCTAATCCAAAATAAATACTAAGTCTCCTGTCTCGTACCTGAAAAACCACGTTGCAATTTTTATGAGTTTTGCGAACACAATGAGTGAACTATTAATGATGATTTCACCGGATTCGCATACACAAATCACAAATTTCATAATTACTCATACAGAACATGAATATTTCTAATACTCACATTGTCATGGCACATCATTTAATCAATGCGAATCAGATCATATATAAACACATACAAATGCATATGAGACTTCACATTCGTTATTAATGTTATGACCGAGTGCCTATCACATATACAAATATTGGCCCATTGGGCTCAGTCAGAAACATATATCACGGAGCATAGCTCTACATGCTGAATCATATATTACGGAGCAAAGCTCTACGTGCAAGCGCTTGATATTAGTAACTCCGGTCACAACATCTTTATCTGAGCATGCATTTTATGAAATGCATCAATTCAAAATTTACCATATATCACAATCATTTATAAAGCACAGTCAAAATTTTGTAGTCATCGGACTTAAGTCCGGCATTCAACTTTGTTGAGAATCCACATTTCATACAAAATTATCAAACAAATCAACAATTAGAGCACTTCTAATATAGTCCCAAATATTTACTCCTTAGACTTTAAGTCCGGAATTCAAAAAAAAATTCCAACAATTCAATAATTGGAATCTTAACAAATCAAATCAAATCAATCCTAGGAAATTCATCTAGGTTGACTCACAGTACGCTCCAAGAAGCTATTCCCTGGATGGTTCGACAATGTCCGACTAGTGTTCAATGTGCTTCTCTATAACATACACAACACATTTACAAATATCACATTTTGCACAATTGAATACATATTCCTTTATGCACATGTACTTAAATAAAATACACACAATGCATATTCAATGACAATTCCAGGTGTCTTATTGTAATCCTTATCATCAAATCAATCAGATATCAAAGTCCTCATTAAACTCATTTGTACTTATAATTTGGACTAAATAAAATAATGTGACATCAATTTCATAACCTAATTGACCACTTCAGATTTTTCTAACAACATGATTTCGGGTCAACTTTGCATAATTAATCTGATAGGGTAAATAACAAAATTAGGCAACACTTCCTTCTAGAAAAATTTTCTCCAATGTCTTAAGTTTGCAATGATACCAAGTTCATCCAATTTGGTTAAGTATACTGAAAGTTATACTTAATTTACTTGTACTGTTCTAAAGCTTCAGCAAAATTCTTGTTTCAACTTCCAATCAGATTCTGAAATTCTTAGAGGCCGAATTAGAATTTAATCTCTTCATACAACTTGTATCCTTATGTCTCTAGTGTAATCACAATTAATAATCATCTCATTTTTAGGTCCACAGATCAAGATATAGTCTAATTACCGAAGTATGTTCAGTAAAAATCATTCTAATTATCATACTTCAGCACAGTCACATTTTACCTTAAATTCATCAATCAATCCATTTTAGAAAGCTATGAAGCTATTGGTTCAAGAACCAAGTCATTTAGATATCGAATGAAGAAGTTATAACAAAAAGATTGGAGGATGTTTAGAAAAATGTCTTCAGAAAAATTCAATTGAAAGTCGTGATTGTGCATTTGCACGATAGCAACTTTCACTAATCCTCCAAGATTGCCATCGTGCAAAAGCACGATAGCAACTTTCACTCATCCAGCGAAGGTCGCCGTCGTGCAAAAGCATGATAGTGACTTTCACTCACTCAGCGAAGTCACCGTCGTGCAAAAGCATGATATCGACTTTGCTGAATGTTTTCTGAGAGATCACTGTCGTGCAAAAGCATGACGGTGCTTTTCTTCTTCTTCTTCTTCTCCTTCCATTTTTCTTATTTTTCTAGCAAAATGCATTCCTAATTCATCTATTCCACATTTCTAACTCCAAATACAAACTCTACACAAATCAAATTCAATTTTACACTTAAAAAATCACAAATCCAAAACGCCCATCATTCTTCCTCTCTCTACTGTAACTTTTTCATAAACTCAATCTCACATCCATTAACTCCAATAACTTGCAAACAATTTCTCTAACTCATTTTTAGCTCATCAGTACTCACGAAATTCCAAAAATCCAAGATTCACATTAAACATCAAAATCTGATCATCATACACGTAACTTTAAATTTCTAGCATTTTTCCCAAATTCACAATTTCAAATCCTCATCTGCGTCATTTAGGACACTGCTATACCTTCACATGCATATAATCATCTCTAACACTAGCCATCATCAAAATCATGGTTCAACAAAATTTTCAGCACATTTAAACAACTCTACAGATTCACGCATGTCAACAGTGAATCCAACATACAAGTTTTCTCCAAAACAAAACAAAGTATCTCAATCCAATGCATGCAGTATCAAAATACCACTAAAACATCATCAAAATCACCTACTTGGTTCAGTTCAAATTCCAGCAAAATTTTTCAGCAGTGATATTAAAGACCAAATTTCGGTGGGTGAGCAAGGAAAATAGTTATAAAACACAGTGTTCTTTCGGTGAAGAAAACAACAAACGAAGGAAAGAAAGCTATAGATAATTTCCTTTTCTAAAACACTTGCTATGTGTCCACTTTGCATTATTACATTTGTCATCCAATTAAATCTGCCACATGTCACCACATAGACAAGCCATTTGTCATATACATATGTTGCCATGTGTCACACCATAATTAGTCCAAATTTTAATATTTTCTAAAATTAACCAAAAATTCTAAAGTATCTTAAATATACCAAAATTTCCAAATCACAATTTAATCACATTTAATAACTCAATTTTATTCGAAAATTGTCAATGAATGCATGTACAATCATATGAAGGTGCAAAAAATGTATATGTCACATATAACTTATGCATGCCGTGCATTTTTTATAATTTCACAATACTTTCTCATAAATTACTATCCTCGCCTTAACATGGGTAATGGGATGTTACATGGTATGTATTTGGATAATTACAATATGTTTGATATGTTCTGTTTAAAAACAACATCTAATGAAAGGTAATATATATGGCTTGAGTTTATGAGAATGCTTTGAAATGTTTGGTATGCTTTGGTTCGGTTTTGTGTAGCATTTGCATATCCTCCCAAGGAGTATGTGGGTATTACATCTATAGGAAGACCTTGCCAAGTGTCAATATATATGTATAACTTGAAATTTACTATAACATTCATATGTTGTAATTCATAACCGTTAGTTTTACCTCATCCTCTTTTTTTTATTACTAGCATTAGAAGCTAACAACAAATGAATATGATAAGAAAATGTTTAAAATATATAAATATATATTTGCGCATAAGTTTAGTTGAAGATACTAAAAATGGCAAACCTATACTATTACTTTTGTTATTGATTAAGACAGAATGAATTTGTTGTGTATAACTTGAAGGTGGAATGTTGTTGTTATATTGTGGCACTATACTAGAAGATGCTCTATGTCCTGTGGAAACAAAAGAATATGATAAGAAAAAAGTTTAATTTGTAAAGATATATATTAGAATACATATATATACACAGACAAACATTTGAAGGTGCTAGAATATATATACACTCAGTGCAGGTATTATGGTGAACTTGGACTTGTGCAGTCATATTGTCAAAAGTGTAAGATATGTAACAATTGTAAAAAATTGGGACAAATGCGTCATTCAAAATTATAGAATTTTGAAGAATAATTAGGGTCATACAACATTTGTTATTATGGGTAATGATGAAGAAAAATCCAACACGAAGGAGATCTTGCTTTTACCACAAGTGATTCAAAAGATGATTCAAGACTCATTTCAAATAACTCTTTTAGGTGTTATTTCTTTTGCTTTCTCTGTCGGGGGGTTATCAAGTCAAGGAATTAAATTTGCTCCTTGGTTCTTTAATTCCACCGCCTTTAATCATATGTTTGGTGAAAAACATTTTCTTTTCAACTCAAAGCTTGCCCTTTAAATCAATTAGTTACCAAAGCCAACGGAAAAAAAATTATCAATTAAAGGAATTATCACTATTTGCTTAACTAGTGAACCCAATAAATTTATTTTCATGTACCAACTTCACTTGGCACTTGATACTTTTCCTAGTCCAAATATACATTTAATTACCTTAATCCTCTAAGGGTATTAATTAATTCCAATTTACTCACTATAATTTACTTGATCAAAAATTCAAGTCATAAGTCTTTCATATTCTAATCATAGCAAAATTCTAACTCCCATCGCACATGTACTTTCATAAACATGTATTATTTCAAATAGGGTATATTTTGGGGCCTTACAGCAACATTATGTATGGAACGGTTCATAGTCAAACTATTGACTTCTCGATCAATTGGAGGTCATGACGTATTGCTAGATACTGCTCTTGACTTACTTAAATTAAGTGTTAATTCAAGTGGCTAACATAACCAGGAACCTAATAGGTCACACACGTAGGAGATTCGAAAAATGAGTAAAATGGTTTTGAATGGTGATTTAAGATATGAGATAGTATTTCGGAATTGTATTGTAATGTGATCGTGGTAGAAAACATTGCATAGAATGGATTAGAAACAAGTGTTGTTGGCTGCCAATTTGGTCATTAACTTCCTAAACTTTCATTAATGTATGCTATTCATGGTCATTAACTTCTCATAACTTCCATTAATGCATGTTATTCATGAACATTAACTTCTCATAACTCTCCATTAGTGATGGGGTTATGGAAGGCGAAATGGTGCAGAAAATAGAGATGATTCTTGAGCATCTTGTGTAAGAAATAAGGGAAAGAAAGGTTCTTTCTCTCTCACACACTCTTTTTCTCTCTAACTCTGACAAGAGTTCTTGTATTTACTAGCACAAAGAAAGAATTATAGCCATCTCCTAGTGAGGTTTTATCCTTCTATCTTTGTGTGGACTTTCATTAAAGATGTTCTACAATGATCGTTATGGCTTACGACAACCCAACGTGGAGAAGATTAAAGAACGAAGGGGATCGTCAGAAAGGTATGTAAACATCTTACATTTCATGTTTTTGTTTTCTATATCTATATGCATGAGTAGGTCTTGTTTTTAAGGATATGTTTTATTTTTCATTGCATATATTTGATATATATATATATATTATGTATGAGATGCATGATCGAAACCTTACAGTGGTATTAGAGTCATCTTGTGCCTTGTTAGATGTAGCATACATGACATATGAAAAATGTTTTCATGGTTGTGACAGCTTAGGGTCTTGTAATGTTTTGTTCGAAATTAATTATAGAAAAATGGTTTTCATGATTTTTCTTTCACCCATCTGTTCATCAGATGCAAATGAATGATTTAGTGTGACTAAAAATATTTTTAATGTGATTAAAATATTTAATTTTGAATTTACAAGAACATGCATAAAATTTGTCTTTCTGCTAGGCATATGATGTCTATTGGCTAAACTGATGAGGGTACACATGATTTTCGTGGAATTTGATTCTAGAAAAATTATGTGAATCTATTTGGGATGTGTTTATGCCTCTGTAATATTTCTAGAATTATTAAAAAAAATTATTAATTTTATCAAACAATTTTTAGATCTGGACAGTTTTCCAGAAATTGTAGGATTTGTTTTGTTTGATGTTTTTGTATGTTTATATTTCGGTTTCAGAACCTTAAAATTTTTTTATGTGACAGAAATGTGTTAATTTTATTTTTGATGCATTCCTCAATGATTTTACGAGAAATTTTATTTTCGGAAAAATTTTAGAAGTCATATTTGTTGTTTTTGGTGTCTTATCGGTGTTTCGGTGATCATAATAATTTTTGGGTGATTCCTAAATTATTTTGATCATGATAAAATGACTTAGAGATGCTTGGAATGATGATTTGATGTTCTAAAAATTTTGGAAAATTATAGAAATTAATTTTAGTAAAGCAATAGATTTTCTAGTAAGACTATAAAAATTGGCATGTGTGACAAAATTGAAGTTCTTTAATTTTGGACATCAAATAATTATTTCAAGGTAAACTAATTATGAATTAATTTCTGGAATTAGGCATCTCCTAGTGAGGTTTCATCCTTCTATCTTCGTGTGGGCTTTCATTAGAGACGGTCTACATTGATTGTTGTGGTTTACGACAACCTAATGCGGAGAAGATTAAAGAACGAAGGAGATCGTCAGAAAGGTATGTAAATATCTTACATTTCATGTTTTTGTTTTCTATATCTATATGCATGAGTAGACCTCGTTTTGAGGTTCTGTTTTATTTTTCGCTGCATATATTTGATATATATGATGTATGAGATGCATGATCGGAACCCTACAAAAAGTTGATGCACTTTATCATCATCTCATACATTATGATTTGTAGGAATCCTTACCCATTTATCTAGACTTGGTTATAAATATTTCGTTTTGTTCATTGATCACTTCACACATTTCTCTTAGGTTTTTTTCTTACACGTTAACTTTGATTTAGCAAATATAGCTAAGACCTTTGTTACTGTAGTTGAGACATAATATGGAAAAACAATAAGAATATTTTGTTTAGATTTTGATGGGGAATTTTATGCTTTTGATCTCATAATTTTTGTTTTTTCAAGAAAAAGGCCTTTTAACTCATCATTTTTATCCTAGAACACTAGAACAAAATGGGGTTGTGGAATGAAAAAATTGTCATGTTATGGAAATTGCTAAAACCCTTTTACTCGAACTATAATTAGGACCACCTCAATTTAGGTTAAATCAATACATACAGTTGTCCTTTTCATTAATTTCCAACCTTCTCCTGTAATTAATCTCTATATTTTACTATCCATCGTAAGATACCTAATTATTCCCATCTTCTTTTTTTGTGTTTTCTTTGGGATGCTTCCTCCTTATGAACTAAATACATAAACTACAAATATGTTTTTATTAGTTATAGTGATAAAAAAAGGCTATGTTTACTATAATCCACGTAGTCATTGAATATATGTGTCTTATCATGTCAACTTTTTTTAAAATATATATTTTTATTCTTTGACTCCTAATCCTGTTATCACTTATTCCTCTATTTCATTTTGGCAATAACTATATGGATTATAGTAACCATAGCCTTTTTGTTTATCACTATAACCAACAAAAACATATTTGGCAACCTTTGTAGTTAATGTATTTTGTTCATAAAGAGCAAGCATCCCATAGAAAGCACAACAATAAAAAGAAGATGGGCACAATTAGGTATCTTACAACTTTTCTTGACTCTCCTTTAACGCAAGAAATAGAAGTTAGAAAAGTTGTAAAGCCTTTAGTTCACTCACTTAGTCTTTATGCATCAATGGTTAAATGGTCAAAGCACCAAGAGCCAAACTTATAGATTCAATTTCTATTGGACATGCTGCCTTAACTAAAAGGATTAAAATCAGAATTTTTATTAGGGATGAAAAGCAGGAAGCTGCTTTCTTCTTTTATATTACTCATTAGTAGTTTCTTCTTTTATACTAACTAATTATATATTGTCACTCATTTGTTTTTCATACTATAAAATATGATCTAACTTGAATGATAATCTATTATCAAACATTAAGCCAATTAAGTTGTGAATTCATTGAAGTCGCTTTAAGGCACTAATTAATGAAATTAAAATACCTTATAACTTAATTAACAAGAGAAAAATAAAAATACCAAATTTGATGTCTGCGTAATATATAAAGCATATCTATCATGTGAGTACCAGCTTTTTAGTTCAAGTGAGCTAGCATTCCACATAGACAAGTATATTGGAGTTAAAGGAAATGACTAAATTGACAAAATGCAAACATTTAAGTCAATTGGCCAAAAAAACGAAAAATAAAAGAGAGATACAAGGAAAAAAAGAGGACAATTGGAGCTTTCCTACAAGTTCCTTTCGTGTACACCATGATACGGTATTCCCGAAAAGGTACTCAGCTTCCTCACTTTTTGCTTTACCTTTTAACCTTTGATTTTCCACCTGCATGTTGACCAAGCTCTTTTTGATCTTTGGATTTGTTCCCCTAGTTGTGTCCCAAAGCTGACATTACACTCACACCATCAATATCCATCCTCTGCCTTGCATAGAATCCAAGTGCATAGCTTGTTCTTCCATCCACTTAGTTTCTATATTTGTATTAATGGGAATCTTAGTATCTAGAATAAAGTTTTTTCCGTGTATATTGTTATTTCCCCCATGCACTTGATAGTCCAATGTTGTAGTTCTTGGTTTCTTTGTTTAAGACTAGTATCTCTCTTATCCTGTATGTAGCTTTCCTTATTACCATCTCTAAGGAGCTCTATATTCTGTTGAATACTCGATCATTCCTTTCACTGTATAGTTCTCGCAAACATATTCCAGTACTTGTCATGTATACTTCCTTGTTACACTCGATGGCGTTTTAACAACATTTTATTGCATAAGTTGATAGAGGTTATTCCTATACTGTTGGACCCTATTTTCAAAGCCCAACATCGGAGTCATGGGAACGTGAGCATATTTACTTGGAGGGTAAAATCAATAGAAATCATTCTCTGATACCACAACTATTAGACCTTGTTTTCAAAGCCCAACTCTTGCTTTGAAACCATAAGTGACATCCGAACGCGCATCTCGAATTACGAATTGACTTCTTCAGAAAATTTATAGCTCTATGTCTCTAGTTCATTTAGAAATAAGAATCATCTCATTTGGAGCTCTATAGAATAAAATATCATCAAAATACTAAAGTTTGTTCAGTAAAATATCCAATTCATACTCTTCCAACCCATACCTTTACTTTCTTTTCATCAATCCTTTTTAGATCAACACCAAATGCTATCAATTTTTATGAAAAGATAGAGAAACGTGTCAGGAATCTATTGGTTTAAAAATCAGGTTATTTGGAGGTCAGATGACAAAGTTATGGCCAAAAGAGTCAAATATGTTCAGAGTTGGAAAATCCTTTGGGTGCGATCGCAAGGAATGAAGGTGCAATAGCGACCAAAGCTGTCTCGCGTAAACCTCCCATGTAGCATCACTACTTAAAATGATCATATCTCCCCACTCCGTTGTCCAAAAATTGCATACTATATATCGTTCGAAAGCTAGAAAGATAAGCTATAACTTCCTAAAGACACCTTTGTCTAATTCAGCCTAGATTAGTCCAGATTTTCCCCTGAAGTTAGAACACAAAGTTTACCCTTATGAAAAACTTAAAACTGCAATGTACAAAATGGGAAGATCGTGAGCAAACGACATATATTTCATTAACTTCAAAAGATAAGAGTTTTACAAAGCTTTAATGGCATTTCAAGTCTCAATACATCAGTTGAGTTCATGAACCAAAAATACAAAATACACTTGGACTAGGAAAACTTGAAATGCGGCTAAAGCCTTGTATTTACAAAAATCTAGCTGAAAATACAAGAGTGATGCCTTGACCTTCTTTCACTCAATCTCTTGCTCTTCTCCTGAAGATGGAACGGAAAGGGAGGGAGTGAGCTTAAAGCTTATAGGTAACAGTTTTATAATCAGTAATAAGCAAAAACTATTGTAAAACTCACATTGAATCATGAAACATATATTTCCCAATTCTCAATTTATCAAACAATTTATAAACCACATGAATCATGCATTCAACAAACTTGTCAACACATTTAAGCACATCAAGATAGTTTGGGAGGTCCATAAACAGAACAAACTAACACATTCCCATATAATAGTCCTGTATAGTCGTGAACAGAATGAACTAACACAATCCCACATAGTAGTTTTGTGTAGTCGTAAACATAACGAAGTCTATGAAGGAGTTCCGTGCCACTAGCGAGCAGGCGGGAGAAGCTTTTAGTCGATGTGCACTTGACATACAGAATGGACCAAACCAAACTCACATAACATATATTTCATAACTTGTAAACATGTTTTCCCAAAATGGTACTTTTCTGAAACTTGATTTCACAAACTTTGTATCCTTTCAAAATCATTTTCATTTTTTCATTTCATAAATCAATAACACAATTCATATACAAAACATGTAGCACATTCTCAAAGCATTCAAAGAGCAATAAATGCACAATGAAAAAATAGTTGAAATAATTTATTTCCATTTTTTGAAAGAGACATTAATAGGTTATTACTTAATTATAAAAATGTAACTCATCTTGAATTTCCTTGCTTATTACATGCTCAAATGTGCCTATCCTCTTGCTCCTCTTATCTTTCTTAATTCCCTTTTCATAGGCAAAATCTCAAATTCAATAGGGTTGCAAAATTGAAAACCTACAAAGCACATTCATTAAAATTATTTCTAGAAAACTTAAACCTATGCATTTCCTAAGCTTCATAAACCAAAACCCTTCCAAAAATCTAAAAGATTAAGTAAAACCTTACCTTGAATCTTTACCAAATGAAGAGATTATTAGCTCAAATAGAAGCTCTTATCTTCCTCTACCTTTTTTCCTTTCTTGAACAGCCTCAAAATCTCTCTAGAAAACTTAGAAAAGATGAAACCTAGCTCAAAACTCCATTCTTTCTCTACTTCACCGAAACCTCTCTTCTTCTCTTCTTTTTCTATTTTCTCTTCTTCCTTTTTCTCACTCACATTTTTCCCTTCTTAAAATGCAAGACCACATTTTTCCTTTTCCCATTCTGCCCTTAATGAATGAGAAAAGTCCACCTTGCCCTTCCTTTAATACCTTATAGTTTTTAAACTTAAGTGAACTATCAAAAATACCCTTTATGCATTCTTATCATTTTTAATTCAACTAACCCATGAAATAAATTCTACTAACATAGACATAAAAAAAATAACTCGAAAAAATTCACCTATCTAAGCCTCATAATCATTTAAAACATGCTTAACTAAAGAGAAAAATTTCGTGAGCCAACATATACCCCATTCATCAATTAGTTTGCATATTTCCTTGCAATTAACTTTGGCCTCTGGACCTCCCCATAAAAAATCTCCCTATCATCCTTTCTAAGGTTTTAGTTAAGTATTTGGATAGTTAAGTATTTGGAGAGGAATTGTGACATGCAACTCCTATAATTGAAAAGTTACATTTAATGACTAAAAATTTGTTTCAATCTAGTGCAATAATTTGATCATTTTTAGTTATATGAAGCAAATTTCAATCACTTGTAACTTTCCAATCATTACATGCAACCTTTTAATCATCAGATTTTACCTCATACCCTGTCGTAAATTGTAGTTTGATGCAATTTTTCTTTCTATGTAATGTAATTTTTTAAAGTCTTTATTTACAATGTTGTAGTTATAAGAATCATCTCCACATATTTCAAATAAAGTTCAATCATTTTATAAACTTACTAATATGTTATGAAAAGAAAAGATAATCCTAACCCATATTAAATTGGCGCTGAACATTTTTGATAATTAAGTTATAGTTACCACCGTTAAAACATGATTCTTTTAATTGCAAACCCAAACATAATAGATGCGTTATTTGATATTGTAATTACCTGATCCACCATTTAATCATAGAAATAGTTAATAAATCATTCATCTAAGGTTCATCTTTATGATTTGATAGTCAACAGCAAAAGCACATAATTTATGCATACGATAAAGTTTTATTTTTACAATGGGGTAAGGCCCTGAGGCTCCTTAGCACTTTATCTAGCATTACTAGTTCAAATCACGCAGAAAAAACAAAGAAAGAAGCATAAACAACCTTATTCTCAAGGGGGACAATTAGCTACAGAACTTATTCATCACCTAAGTAGAAAATGGTGGGCTTTTTTGGTTCTGTAATTTCTACAGTTCCTTCCAACATCTTAGCCACTTTCCCCATTGACGGCCTCATGTCTGGCCTGTCCTGAAGGCACCACATTGCCGTCTTCACCATCCTATCCACCATTTCAAAATGTACCCTACCGTCGTAGCAATGCTTAATTTGACGGTCTAATATGTCCTCTACCTTAGTTTCCTTGAACACCTTCTCAAAAACCCACCTTGGGAAGTACCAGTCTTCACTCTCCATCATCGAACCTTGCATTTCGAAGTTCCTAGACCCAGTGACAATCTCTAGCAAAACCATACCATAGCTATACACATCAGCCTTTGGGGTTATCGGGTCACTCTTGATCCATTCCGGTGCCATGTATCCACGAGTCCCTCTGATCCTAGACATGCTCACCACATCTTCCTTTTTCCTCAACTTGGCCAAACCAAAATCAGAGATCTTTGGACAGAAATCATCACCCAATAGTATGTTTTCAGGCTTGATGTCACAATGTAACACCCACTCCAGACACTCCTCGTGCAAGTAGGCTATGGCTCTTGCAACACCAAGTGCGATACGATACCGGATACCCCACTCAAGAAGGGGTTTTGGGCCATCAATAGCTGCCGGACCCATATCCTTTTGAGCACCTAACGGTTCAATCCTACCAGCAGGGAATAGGTACTTGTCAAGCGAGCCATTAGGCACATACTCATAGACGAGAATTCTTTGCCCCTTTTCAGCACAAAATCCCCATAACCTCACCAAGTTGAGATGATGCATTCTAGCAATGATTGTAACCTCTGCCCAGAACTCCGCATCTCCTCCAGTTACATGTTTCAAGCACTTGACTGCCACAATTCTCTTATCAGGAAGCTCTCCTTTATAAACATCACCAAATCCACCTTTCCCGATAGCACTGGAGAAATCTTTCGTTGCTGCTTTCAGCTCCGTATATGTGAACCTTTTAGGCCCCCCAGCTGGCAAAAATTCGAGGCCTAGAGTCTGAGCCATGTCTCTGTACTTGATGTACTTCTTCAAGAATGTCCAGAAGAAAAACACCCCAGACATCAGCTCTGCAGCAAATAGAGTACATATTATGGCAATGTTTCTAGCTGTGGTGTGGGTTTCCGCAGGTGGCAAAGGAAGACTTATTCTGACAGGACATGTCGTGTTCAACAAACTGGTCATGCCATTGAAATTCGATTCATCTGTTTCAGAGTCATCCAATCTCAAGAACATGGCTCTCTCAGTTCCTGGAGACCAGTATCCATATAGTAGTCTCTCAAGCTGAAGCACACAGAAACCTTGGCCATCATACTTGAACATGAATCCTAGACAATTTGATTTACTTAAACAACTTGCTTCGCATGACGAGTAATTGCTGACTTTCAGGTCGCTCTGATCTAACCCACCAGTAAAATTTACATAATCAAGCCGGAGAAATTTGGTTTTGTTGGTAAGATTTTTCTTTCTGACACATGCAGTTGGATCAGTCGAATTTTTTATAAACCCGGGAGGACACACACAGGTAGGATCTGTGAAACCATCGGTCACGCAGATAGCATTTGGTCCACATAATCCATGAACCTTGCATATTTCCTGAAGAGCTTGCCAAGTAACAAGCCAAGAACCACCTTTCGGATCAATACTGTAAAGTCTTAGATTACCATCGTCGTCAAGAGTCAACCTTCGCAATCTGGGATCTCCATAATCAGCAGAAATAATCGAAATTCCATTCAATTGAGCCACACTACCATTGCTAGTAAGCTTTATAAAACTATTACTGGAGCTCCAATAGCTATCGTTGTTGTAAGACAAGGATGAATTGGAGAATGTGAACTTACCATTCCTTGAATGAAGTTGAAGATCAAATTCAGTTATTAGCTGAGTAGGCAAGAACGTATCTGTTGGAAATCGGAAACTGTTCCAGCTGCCAAAAACAAGATTCCCGTCTTCTCGTAACAAGAGCCGATTGGAGCTTGAATTCCCAGTAGCATTACCAGGCCACAAGTTTGTTGTAGAAGAGCCATCATCGACTAGACGGAGATTACTACTGTTGGTGATGATCAGAGAGGCATTGGAGCTGAGCGAAGAAGCAGTAGACCACACGATGGTCTTCTCTGTTAAATTGTTGTACCAAATAGCGAAGTTGAAGCGGTTTTTTGAGCCGGGCAGAGACAGAAATCCGGCTGCGAAGGTCGAGTTAGGCGAAAGGAGGAGTCTATTTTCTAAAGGATGCCATGGCGTGTCCGAAGAGGAAAAAGAAGTGAAACTCTTGTCTTGGGATGACGATGGGCATGGGCTGCAGAGGAGGAGGACAGAGAAGAGAAAGAAGGTTGACATAGTTTCTGATAACATTGGTGAAATGGGAACTGAACTTTAGATATGTGATAACTATAGCGTTTTGGACATGGCGTTGACCGATGACTTGTGGACCGATGACTTTTAGAGTCCGCTGTTACGTTCACTTATTTAAGTTTTCATTGGTGAGTCCGCTATTTAGTTCACTTATTTAAGTTTGCATTGGTCCTACTTTCACATCATGGAAGAGAGGCAATAAAAATCTCATTCCATAATACCTTCTGAGTACGGAACACGATATCTAAGTATGTCAAAAGAGCCCGTACGATCCAAAGTTAACAAGTTAGGCCGACTTAATAGGGTCTTGGGTTGGGCCTCAAGCCCCATTTTCTTAGCTCGAGGTTTCATTGGTTAAGGTAAAAAGATATTATTTTGTCAATTTTTTAAAATAATAATTTAAAAAGATATTATTTTGTCAATTTTTTTAAAATAATAATTCTGATCGAGCCTAGACTCTGATCTAGAATTTGAGGCTCAATTAGGATTCAGGTTAGTCAGAGCCCAACCCAGCTTAAGTCTACCCCACTACCGACCTTAGAGATGTCACGAAAAAACTAATATTTTCAAAACCGAATAAAAAATTTAAAGTTTAAAAGACTCAATTATTATTATAAAATTGTTAAAATTTTAATAAAATTTAAAAATAACTAAAAATATCTTTATATATCAAATTTTAAATTTTAATAAAAATGTTAAATAAAAATTATTTTGTTTATTTTAGTTTATAAAAACTTATTAATTTACTGACTAATTAATTAATATATTGACCAAAATTTAAAAATAAAAATTATTAAACTAAAATAAAACAAAAGGTAAAAAGTCGAATCCAAAAAATTAGTAGATTTTTTTAAAATATTTTTAAAAACTACCATTTAATCCGATTACTTCAAGAAGTACGGAAAGTTACTCTTAATCCCAACCGAAGAATTGATTAAAAAACTACCATTTAATCCGATTACTTCAAGAAGTACGAAAAGTTACTCTTAATCCCAACCGAAGAATTGATACAAAGCACTCGATCTAGTAATTACGAGACTTTATTTGTCTAACTAACCGTTTAAATGGACATAATAAGGTAGCTAAATGCTTTAATAATTCCTAAATTTTTATTTGGTATAGTACTTTAATAATTTTTTAAGAAAATTATCTTTCACGAGAAATACTATTAATTTTTAATCAACTTTCAAGAAAAATGTAATTAGAACTTTTCTTGATGCATCAGTAACAAAATATATTCATGAAAAAGGAATAGATGACAAATTCTATGAATTTAAACTAATGACAAATAGACTCGCCAAATGTCCACGGAAAGGGCTTAACCAATTTCTTCTATTTTAGTGAATAAGCACCTTTTTTTATCGCAAAATCTTTTTTTAACAAAAATAAGTGTTTGACTGTAAAATAAAAAAGTAATTTTTTAGTAGATATAACTTTTTTAGCAGTTAAAATATAGCTTTTTAAGAAACTCAAATTTATAGCTTCTAAAAAACGTTTTTCAGTAAATTTTTCAGATCAATTAATAAGTCTATTTTTTAGTCTCTTTTACCTTTACATTTTACACATAATTCCCACAATACCTACAAACTCATCTTCACGTTTATTTTGAAAATTATATAATATTATTTGACTTTTTTATATGTTTTAATATTTATTTTTGATAATAATTTTACTTATGTTATAATTCATATAAAAGATTTAATTAGATATATTTTTATTTATGTTTCATATGGTTTAAAATTATATAATAATTAATATATTGTGCTTTGCATATTGGTTAATGTGCTTTAAATAATATTTATATGTATAAATAATTTTTATTACAAAATAAAATATAGTTAAAATTACAAGTGCTTTTTATTTTTATGTTGTCAAACAATCTACTGTATAAAGCTCTTTTTTAAATGACAGTCAAACAGTCAATTGGATTCTTAGAAAAGCTCTATTAACAAAAGTTTTACTGACAAAAACTCTACTAGTATAAGCCCATCCATATAGGCATAAATGTGTACAGGTCCTCTCATCTACTCCGAGTTCAGCTCACTCGTTTCTGTTATATTATACCTACTTTGTTTTAGGATAACAGGAACAAGTTCCTATCTACTCCTAACCATTGCGATCATTAAAACAAACAACACGCTATTTAGGAAGTTTTGCAGAATGATAAAAAGGAATGGAAGGGACCTACCTGGCTCGAGCGGGGATTAGTCTAGGTGTGAATGGCTTAAAGGTACCTTCTCATAATTAGGACTCTCCTAGGATACCTTGTGGGCAGCCAAAAAAAAGGAATGGAAGGTTAAGGCAAGGGTCAAGTGGAAAAATGCAAACCTAAGAACCAAGGTGGATTAGGTTTTTGATTTCATATCATTAAAAAAAATGACAATGCTTAAAAGAAGGCTATGGAGATTGATCAAGAATGAAGATTCAATATGGGTGAAATGGGTTAGACATCACTACGTACAACAAAGCAGCCTGTGGAACATTAAAGTTCCAGTGGGATCTTCGAACGCTCTTAAGGAAAATCATGGAGATCATAGATATAGTCAGGCAGTCTGTACACTACAAATTTGGAAATGGGCAAAATACAAACTTGGTTTTGATAGATGGTTAATGGTGGAGCCAACGAATAAGCAACCTCAATTGCAGAGGCTTAAACAACATTTTCAGGAAACTAACACGGTTCAATAAGTGTCAGTCAACAGATACACTATAAATAGAGCAGTCATGGTAAGCTGTATTGGCTATGGAATTTTGAATCATAATTTGTTCTCTTATCCTAAACAACTTTTAGAAAATATGCTCCTTTAGTTTATGTTTAGTTTTAAATATTTTATTGTTCCTTTCTCTTCATATGCTATATATGATACCACCACAAGCAAAGATAGTCCTTTAACCCTCTAGTCTTCTGCCACGCATTAAGAAGCCTAAAGGAGCAAAACAGATGTTAGAGTCAGAGATCACAAAGTGCTCTGATTCCAGACCATATGAATGTTGAATAATCACACCTAGAAAAGAGATGTTTAACTAATTCAGGTTCATTTTTGCGAGGGCAGCATGGTTGATTCATATCCATAAACTTTAGCTTATTTAATGCACCTTATTTCTCTTTGTTCTCCAACCATATAATGAATGAGACCTTAGGTAATTTTTTTTACACTAAACTATCTTGTGTAAGGGAAAAGTCAGTTTATTGAAGGGCTAAGTATATTCTATATGAGGTGTTGGACCCCAAACTTTTCGTGAAAGATTAGAACTATTAAATGAGAAATTTTGGTGATTAGTCATGAGTAAAGAACCAATGAATGAAAGTTCTTGAACTAAGAAATGACAGACAAGAGTAAAGTAAGGAATGAGAAATGTGGATAGATTCATGATTTGCTATAGTGTTTTAATGGATAAGAGATTTTGAAATAGGAAGAATTAAAGTGAAAGCAGTAAAATAAAAGCAATATTTGTGTAGTAAATTGATGAAGAATAGGTATATATGTGAATGTTCTGTTAATCGTGTTCATGATTATTCATAGATTCTGATTTCTTTTGGAGGACATTAGTTTGAAAGGAAGATGAGAATGAGGAGTAAATACAGTAGAAAAAGGTGATATGGGTATGAGTTGTGTTAAGGAAAGATTCTGAAAGAAATTGGTAGTAATCTGGAAAATGTTCACTGAGTATGCTTCAGTCTTTTAGCCACAACGTTTTCTCTAGTCATCCAAACAAGATGATTCTTGATTTGGATTAAACTAGATATATATGGCTACATTTTGTATGAAGACGTCGATTTTCAATTTTGTCTCTAAGAGTCTCAAAATTTATCATGAAGTGAAGAATTGGGTGCAGTGTTGGTGAATGAATGAAAAATTTGTCTTCGGACTTTAGGGGAAAATTTGGGATTGATATAAATATATTTGAGCAAAGTTGCTTCTAGAAAGTTATAGATCTTTCTTTTATCTTTCCAAAGGTATATTATATGAAAAATTTGGACATCGGAGTCAAAAGTTATGATCTTTACAAGTGGAGACATTCAGGAGCAAAAGTAAGACGAAGTTATTGTTCACCCTATCGTCTTAGTTTTGCTGACGTCATCATCGTCTTAGTTTGAATTTTTGCATCTCAGTTTGACCATCTCATTTTGCTTCGTCCCAGTATGACGTCAGCATTCGTCTCATGACATCATCATCATCTTAGTTTGACTTTTTGCGTCTTAGTTTGACCGTCTCAATTACTGTTCATTGCTTCCGTCTCAGTCACTGTTCATTACTTCCATCTCAGTTACTGTTCACTCCATCGTCTCAGTCACTATTCATTGCTTCCGTTTCAGCTACTGTTCACTCCATCGTCTCAGTCACTGTTCATTGCTTCCGTTTCAGTTACTGTTCATTTCTTCCGTCTCAAAATGATATCCTACCTTCTGTTCTATTTTTGACCTCGTAGATGAAAGAATTTGCCTTCAATGTCTTCATAAGAGTTGTAGCTCTTGAAGTCGTCTTGCAAACCATCTAAAGAACACCTCAATCTGAAATTTCTACAGAACGTTATGGCTGTTTCCCCGAAATAGGTTCAGTATGATTGAGGTCAAAAACATGTTTGATTCTTTTGGCCATAATTTCCTCTCTAGACCTCCAAATGACCTGATTTTTGAACCATTGGATTCGTAAGACTTTTCTCTACATCTCCACCAGAAATCGAAGCTATCTGAAATGGAGTAAGAAAGATTGAGTGGAAAAGGTGGGATAGGCACAGTGAGTGTGCTCTTAAGTACTATGTACTGGTGTTATCCCACTGAATATACTTCAATATTTTGATGATTTCTAGAGCTCTACTGACCTAAATGAGATGAATTCTGATATGTGGTTAACTAGAGACATGGAGCTACAAATGTTATGAAGAAATTGGAATCTAATTCCGTCTCTAAGATGGTTAAATTTTAGGTGAAAGTTGTACATAGTATACTGTTTTGGACAAGAGCAGTCCAAAAATGTTTGAAGTATATCTCTCGAAACACTGAATCAAATTGAATGATTTTGGAGGCATTAGAAACTTAAG
>JANKOE010000003.1:24509915-24523800 GCA_026284465.1 Erythroxylum citrifolium
CAAAATACAAGAAATGGGTGAGGAAGGCCAAGTAAAGGAGTCCTCAAATAAAGTCCGATTGCGCCAATTCCAAAGGAACCAGCAGGTGATGCCAAATAGAACTGGCCACTCGTGGCCATGACCCCTGTCGGTACGATGAAGATTCAGAAGGATCCAGTCCCGCGCCGAGACAGTAAAAAAGCCTCGGGGGAGAACTTGGGGGTAAAAAGAGTCCCACACTTGTCTGTCTTGGCGGCAGTCCCTCATGACGTGTAGAGAGGATTTGACGGCGTGGCAATTGTGACAAGAGTCATCCAAGGAGATATGGCGACGAGCAAGGTGCTGCCGAGTGAGAAGGCGATCGTGTGCCAAAAGCCAAAGAAAAGAACGGATCCGTTGGGGACCCGGCCAGTGCCATATCACCCGCCAAATCACCTGAGACTGATTCTCGTTGTGACCAAGAATCAGGGAATAAGCGGAAGCGACCGTAAAGTCACCCGTAGCAGAATAACCCCAGAATAACTTGTCAGGACCCAACTGGGGTGCAGGGGGAAGGGTGCCGGCAATGAACCTACAGATAGAGGTAGAGAGGAAAGGTTGAATAGCAGCCCAGTTCCAGTTCCCTGCAGGATCGACCATATGTTGAATGGTGATGGAGTGGATGGACGCCGGAAAGGGGGACGTGGCGTGATCTAACAAAGGGCCTAGGCGCGGAATCCATAGATCAAGCCAGAAACAGGCCCGAGAACCGTCCCCGACGGTCCAGCGAAGGCCCTGGAGAACGAAGGGCCAGGTGGCCTTAATACTGTTCCAGATCATCGATCCGCCGTTGCCTTCCAGAACAGGGGGATAGTATTGGCGTCAAATTTGTACTTCGCTGATAAAAGACGCACCCATAAAGCATGAGGTTTGGTGAGCATCGTCCAGCCCAGTTTAACTAAGAAGGCGTCATTGGTAGCACGGATGTTGCGGATGCCAAGACCCCCGGACTATTTGGGTTGACAGACAGCATCCCATTTGACAAGATGAACTCGGTTAGCACTATTGGAGGACCCCTATAAAAATTGTCGCATGAGTTTCTCCACCTCATCACAAAGACCGCGGGGGAGTCGAACCGTCTGCATAGTGTAACTAGGGAGAGCGGCTAAAACGGTCTAAGTCAGAGTGGTACGACCAGCCAGAGCCAAAAGGTTAGCGGACCAACCAGAGAGTCGACGGTGAACAGCATCGAGGATATGTTGGTAAGTGCGTTTGGTCACACGTTCATGCAGCAGAGGCACCCCAAGGTAACGATTGAGATCAGAAGTCCATTGAACTTGCAGAGTGCGGCTGAGCGCGGTGGCGACAGGAGGAGTAACATTTTTGGAGAAATAACAGCGGGATTTAGCGAAATTAACCCGTTGCCCCGAATTATGCTAGCAAGAGAATAGGAAAGAAAAGGGTGGGGTCCTATAAAAAAGTGTAAGATCTAGAAATGTAAGAGCTTCAAGTTAGGTTTAAAAGAAGAAGAGAAATGCAAAACCTACCAAAATCATATGTCCAACCTTTAATTTCTTTGTTGCTGCATCCACATCCTCCCTTAGCCTATGAAATTTTTTTTCTGGAAGACCATAACACAAATAATGGAAACATCAAAAGCTACGCTTGAGGCTCAAATCCTTCAACAAGCTCATCCATACTACCATTTGTTGGTAACACTACTAAATTTAGAATTATTTTTAGTTGAAAAGCTCACCAAAATCTAAAGTAAGATGAAAAGAATTTGAATATTAATAGAGGGGAGCGAGAAAGTGAAAAGTTAGGCTTAGGTTAGAAGAAAATGAGTGACAATCAAAAAGCAGAGAAAAGTTCCAATTAAGGTTAAGAGTATATATATGCCAAACTTCAGATAGGCTTGGACAGTAAAATCCTCGCCTAAGCTGGATCTGAAGCCTAAAACAAAGTTATGGCTTTCACAAAAGTGTCAGGATTTCTTGCTTTTAAGTCATCATAAGCCTTTTTTGATACATTCTTCAACTACTTTATTATTTCATCAAATTCCACTTCCGTTATGCAATTAACCACTTGCCAAAATAAACTCATGTACATATGACCTCGATGTAATTTAGACCAATTTGCATACACATGTCGGACACATTTTCGATGCTCTGCTTTTGGGAAGCGATTCTTCAATGCATCTACTAAACCCTAAAAAAAGAAGGAAAAAAACACATTATAATGTAAGTATAATAATTCAAAACAAATTTACTAATAAATAGAATTGATATCAAAATTTTGACCTTTTATTGATCGATTACAATTGTCCATAAATTTCCATTAATGTGTACATCATCACTAAGAAGACTTAAAAACCAATGCTAAGGTTGGTAGTTCTCTCCCTCAACTATAACCCAACATATAAGGTACATGTGATTGTTTCAATCACACCCAATTGCAACTAACAAAGCACCTCTAAGAAATGTCTTAAAAAATCCATTAGGCCCTATTATTTTTTGACAAACATTAAGGAAATCATATTTCAAAGCATTAAATCTCACATAAAATGTAACATCCCATTATCTCATGTTAGGGGCTAGAACCCTATAATAGTATATACGAGAGATTGTTGTAAAGTTAGAAAGTGCATTTCACGTTCATGCATAATATGACACACACACACATGTGAATATTGATTTTTGCACATTAAAATAATTGTACATGCATTCACTGACATTTTTTGGGTATCATTGATTTATATATGTAATTGTGTTGAGGATTGTGGTTTATTTGTATTGAAAACTGATTTGGAGAGTATAAATTGTTGAATTACATTTTTAGTGAAATTTAGGAAAATTTTGAAATTATGAGTATTTATGGACTAGGAAAAATGCCAAGTGGCAAGACAATTGATGAATGGTAGTAGAAATAAGAGTCATAAGATAGTGAAGAATTCTATAAATGGTTTTGGGATTTATTGACAAATGATATTGAAAAATTTAGAGACAATTGGAGTAAAATTTGGAGATGATTGGACTAGTTAAATAAGAGAACCCAGTTTAAACTTATAGGAATTGGACAAGTGACAAGTCTCACTTGCCAAACCTAGTATTGATTTCACGAATTTACTGGAAAGACCAAATTAATTGTTTGATCTTGTTTTCTTCTTCTTCGTGACTTTCTTCATCCTCTATAAGCTTCATTACTTCAGAAATTTCTCACCCTCACAATGCAAGTTTTGCTCTCCCTTTTCACTTGTTATTTCACTGTGTTACCTTCCTCATTGTCACTAAAATACCTAACCTTACAACCTTCAAGTGTTGATGATCATGTTGTATTGGAAAGTAAGGTTTCTTATGATTTTGAAGAATTTGGAGTTTTAAACAAGTAAGTACCGTATGGTTTTCATGATATGTAGAATGAAACATGCATCACGTTAATTAACAGTTTATTGTTTTTAAAATGAGGTTGTATATATATACTGAAATGTGAGTAAAAATTTAGAGAATACCATGTGTTTTGCTTTTGCATTTTTGATGATCAATATTTCATAAGATGGTGTTAAAATGATTTTAGTTTCAAAGATCATTGAAAATATGTATAAAAAGAGTGTAGAAAATTTTTAGAGAAATGAGATGTGTATGCTTTGTTTTCACTATGTCATTACGTGAATCTTTTGGGTGTTTTAGAAATGAACTAAAATGAGTTTTGAGTTAAGGAAAAAAGTGTAAGGTGATGTCGTGATGTGGGAAAAAAAGATTAAAATGATAGTTAGAGAAGAAAATGGAGAAGTGCAGAAAATGAAAAAATGCAGAAAACGTGATGAAGATGTGTGAATGATAGGTTCTATTTTTAATGTTCATGAACAATTATAGATTTTGATTTGTTTGTGATCAAGTTGAGCTGAAATGGAAGTAGGAATGAAGAGAAAATAGTGAGGACATAAGTTAGAAATGGTAGATTAAGCAAAAGAGAGGAAGGAGAGAAGAAAAATTTGCAGTTCGTGAATTTGGAGCAGAAATTAGGCAGTGCACAATCATGCACAAGGGGAAAAATGAGGGAGTGCATGATTGTGATGTTGCACTATCGACTGGAAGCACGATCGTGACAATGAAGGCTTACTGAAAAGTGACAGTTTTGAATATCCTTCATTCTTTTGGCTATAACTTCCTCTCCCGACCTCCAAATGACTTGAAATTTGCACCAAAAAATCCTCACACATTGTTATTCCTCTCCATAAAAACTTATGGCCATCTGAATTCATTCAGAAAAGATTGATTGATGAATTTAGGATGCAAATGATGAAGTGTGTTGGAATATGATAAATGGAGTGTTTTCACTGAGCATGCTTTGGTATTTTGGCCATATTTTGACCTGTAGATATCAAATGAGGTGATTTTTAATTTAGATTAAACTAGAGACATATGGATACAAATTTCTTGAAGAAATCAAATTTTATTTCTATCTCTAAGAATTTCAAAATCTGGCTTGAATTTGAGTACAGAGTACTATTATAGTTTAAGAATAGTCTGAAATATTTTGAGTATAAATTTCAGAATAAGAACCAAATTGTATGACCTTGGTGTCATTAGAAACTTAAGACATAGAGAAACATTTGTTTAGAAGAAGGTGTTGCTTAAATACTTCATTTTTTTTGTCATAATGATCATGAAAAATTGGCCCAAAAGCCTATTTTTAGAAAAATCTGGAATGATTAATTGAGTATGAACTTAGATTCAATTTGTTTTATTGAGGTGTAAACCTAAGTTCAAATTATACTTATGTAAGTGTTGGTATAAGAATGATTATGCAATGAGAAGATTGAAAATATACCCGGGATTGTCATTGTGCAGCATGCATAGTACATAATCCATATATACTTATGTGCATAAATAAGTATTTATATAATTGTGCAAATTGTGATATGTGTAAATGTATATTGTATCATATAGAGAAGCATTTAGAGTGTCAACATCCAGATGTTGCCGGGACATCAAGACAATAGCTTTCTGGAGCAACCTGTAAGAAACCTAAATAATCTCACTTAATTGATTGTTTGATTTAAATCATGTTCTGAATTATTTTAGGAATGTGAACTTGATTGTGTTGATTCTAGACTTTGAAAGTCCGAGGCTTTTGATGCATGAATGAGATATTGGAAGTGCTCCTTGTATATGAATTTGACTAAAATAAGTGTACTCAACAATTTTGTTGAATGCCGGACTAAGGTCCGATGATAAATGTGTTATGAATGTGAATATGAAATCATGTGATTGATTGAAAAAATGAGAATGTGAAGCACTTCATTACATGAATGCATGAAAGATAAAGGCTGTTGTGATCAGAGTCGCCAGTAAAAAGAGCTTAAAGTTCAGCATGTGATAAGAGCCTCTGGCTCAGTTGCCATTATACCCGGTATCCACTAAGGGATATGGGACATTATCTGATACAGGCTCGGTATCCACAAGGGATATGGGCTAGTAGAAGGCATTCGGTCACAAAAAATAATAAATGAAAGTGAGTCTCATGAGCATTGCATTATAATTGATATATGTATTATAAATGGTTGAAATGATCGGTATGATTACTCTGAATGTGATATGATTACTCTGAATGTGATATGTGATGCTACATGATAAATGAGATTATTCAAATTATGTGTTTGTTTAAGATGATGTGTTGTATAAATTGAGTGAACCATCGAGGATGGTTAGTCACTGAGTTCGCAAAACTCACCAAAATTGCAACGTTGACATTTCAGGACCGAGAGAGGACACTAGTGACAGAGAGATTCTACAAGAAGCATAATTCTTGTACTTTTGGATCAGAGAAATGGCTCAAAGGTCGATCAGCTGACATTGAAGGATTAGATAGAAATTTTTGAATAATTCCTCTTTTATGTAGCACATTTTGTCTTAGGTTTTGATGATGTACATACTTGGAGGATTCTATAAAAATTTTAATGTACATATTCGGTTTTTATGAAATGAAATAAGGAATTCCATTTTAAAATATTATGATGTTTATGTTTTTATATGATGATGCATGATTAAGTTAGTGATCTGAGTGCTCTAACATGCCACTCTTGTAGGGTATATATTCAGATATCACTCAGGATGTCGGGTACGTGTCTCATGAAAGTGGGGTATTACATTTTGGTATCAGAGGATGGTTTGGCATCCTTAGGGACAGAATAAGTATATAGACATAAAATCTCATGAGAAATGCGAGTAGTAATTGAAGTTATTGTTTATTATAGGTCATCTGATGTAGTTAATTAGGAGGGACAATAAACTGACCTAGGATCGACAAGAGCCAGTAGAGAGTCTTCTATATCTCGTCCTGAGCGGATGCCTCCTAGAATTCCCAAGAGAAGGGAAAGGAGGTATGACAAACTGCGAAAGCAGGGGACTGTGGACTTCTATGGAAGTACAGACCCTGCAGAGGCCGAGGGATAGCTGGATCGAACTGAGAGGATCTTTGATCAGATGGACAGCAAGTCGGACGAGAAGTTCAACTATGTAGTTTCTTTATTACAAGGCCCAGCGTATCAATAGTGAAAAATTGTTCCAGACAGCACCACTAAGCCTTGTAACCTGAAGTGGGAAGACTTTTTGAGGGTTTTTAAGGAGAATTACATGCCTAAGATCTACCTGGTCAAAAAGATGAAGGAATTTCTGGATCTGAAGCAAGGCATATTGTCAGTGGCGGAATATGAGATCAAGTTTAATGAGCTGATGGGGTATGCTACTGCCTTGATTCCTACTAAGAAAGACAAGTGTAGGAGATTTGAATACTGATTGAATATGAAAATTCGGACAAGGCTAGTAATCACCAACTTGAGCAGTTTCTCTGAGTTGAGAACTGTTTCAATCAGAATTGAGTAGCTATTAAGAGAGGGACAGACAGAGTATAGGCATGAATCAAGAATGAAGAGGCATAGGGAATTTCAAGTTGAATATAGCAGGAGATTCGGGAAGTGCCAAAGTAGATTGCCCCGATCACAGTTAAGATCGAGACAATCTGGGTTTAGGCCGAGAGGTGACTTTGGTTACTCTAGTAGAGGCCAGGCATCTGGAGGGCACAATTTTAGTAGGCAACCACCACAGATGCCTACTTGTGAGCATTATGGGAAGAAGCATGATGGCGAGTGTTGGATATTATCAGGAGCCTGTTTCCGATGTGGCTCTCTTGCGCATAGAATTAGAGATCGTCCTGTTGTTGCTAGATCCCAGTCCGGTATGAGAGGGGGATCAATAAGTGAAGCTACTATGCAGCAAGGTCAAGCTAGTGGGTCTGGACTGAGAGGCCATGGTAGAGGCAGAATGAGCTTCAGGAGCCCTTCTGTCAGGACTGAGGTGCGGAGCAACCAACCACAGTCTCAAGCCTAAGTGTATTCCATGATCAGACAGGAGGCTTAGGATTCTCTAGATGTCGTTACAGGTGCGTTACTTATTTTTTATTATGAAGTATTTGCATTGTTAGATCCTGGATCTACGCATTTTTTTATTGCACCGCATCTGGTATCTAGGTTGCATTGTGATAAAGAGTTATTAAAGCATGGCTTAGAGGTGAGTACAACGATAAGTGGTTCCACAATTATAGGAGAAGTCTGCAAGAGGTGCTTGATTCGAATTGATCAGGCAGAATTGGAGGCAGACTTGATTGTACTACAATTAAGGGAGATAAACATTATCCTAGGCATGGATTGACTCACTACTCATAGGGTTATCTTGAACTGCTATACTAAGGAGATGATATTAAAATCTCCTGATCAGTCAAAAGCAGTTTTTCGAGGTATTAATCAAGCAGTACCAGCCAGACTAATCTCATTCGTAAGTGCATTAAGCTTGATGCAAAGGGGATGTGAGGCTTATATGGCCCACATTATAAATACTCAATCTGAGTAGAATGTGCAGGATATTCCTGTGGTTAGAGAATTCCTAGATGTGTTTCTCGCCGAGTTATCTGGTTTACCTCCAGATCGGGAAATAGAGTTTACAATCAATTTGGTTCCGGGTGCTGCTCCTATATCTATTCCTCCATATAGGATGGCACCTATAGAATTAAAGGAGTTGAAGGCTCAATTACAGGAGTTGCTAGAAAAGAATTTTATTAGACCTAGTGTTTCACCTTGGGGAGCTCCAGTATTATTTGTGAAAAAGAAAGATGGCACTCTGAGACTGTGCATCGATTATAGGCAACTGAATCGGGTAACAGTGAAGAACAAGTACTCTTTAAGTACCTATTGCCTAGAATTGATCACTTATTTGATTAGTTGGAAGGAGCTAAGGTGTTCATTAACTTAGACTTGAGATCAGGGTACTATTAGTTAAAGATAGTAGAAGCTGATGTACCAAAAAGTGCGTTTAAGAGCAAGTATGGACACTTTGAGTTCTTAGTGATGCCGTTTGGGTTAACTAATACCCCAGCTGCACTTATGGCTTTGATGAATAAGGTGTTTCAACCCTACCTAGATCGATTTGTTATTGTGTTTATTGATGACGTCTTAGTACATTCAAAGAATAGAGAAGGGCATGCTGAGCATCTGAGAGTGATCTTACAGATTATAAGGGAGAAACAACTTTATGCCAAATTCAGTAAGTGTGAATATTGGCTAAATCAAGTAGTATTTCTGGGTCATATAGTATCTGGACAAGGCATACAAGTAGATCCCAAGAAGGTTGAGGTAGTGATGAAGTGGGAAGCTCCGAAGAATGTATCAGGAATTCAAAGTTTCCTTGGATTGGTTGGATATTACCGAAGGTTTGTTGAGGGGTTCTCATTGATCTCATCCCCTCTGACGAAACTTCTGAGGAAGAATGTAGCATTTAGATGGAATGACGATTATCAGAAGAGCTTTGAGGAATTGAAACATCGGTTGAATACAACACTGGCGTTAACTATTCTGTCAGTAACTAGAGGATATGTAGTATATAGTGATGCATTGTATCAAGGATTGGGATGTATGTTGATGCAGTATGGCAAGGTGATTGCCTATGCATCGAGATAATTAAGGTCTCATGAGATTAACTATCCAGTACATGATTTAGAGCTTGATGCAGTTGTTTTTGCTCTAAAGATATGGAGACATTATCTATATGAAGAGACATTCTAGATATACACTGATCATAAGAGTTTGAGATATCTGTTGAGTCAGAAAGAATTGAATATGGGACAGCGGAGATAAGGTAAAGTTATTAAAATACTATAATTGTACGATTGTGTATCATTCGGGGAAAGCTAATGTGGTGGCTAATGCTTTGAGTAAAAAGTCAAATAGCAGCGTAGCTCAGATTCAGTTATCGAGGTTACCGAGCTTAATTCAATTGAGAGCTCTAAATGTGGAGTTGAATCTAGAGCAGAATGAGGCATTAATTGCTACATTGAAGCTGAGACCGATGTTGCATGATAGCATCCGAAAAGATCAGAGTAAAGATCCTAAAATAGTGAAGCTTATTGAGAGATTGAAGATGAAACTGGATTCTGAGTTTAAATTGAGAGATGAGACACTGTGGCTAAAATAGCCTAACGTGGATGATTTGAGGAAGGGAATTCTTGAAGAAGCTCATATGGCTGCTTATGCTATGCATTATGATACCACCAAGATGTATAACACATTGAAGCAACATTTCTAGTGGTTTGGAATGAAGAAGCAAGCAGCGGAGTATGTTGCTAAGTGTATAACATGCCAGTAGATTAAAACTAAGCATCAGGCTCCGATTGGAAAGCTATATTCGTTGCCTACTCCGGAGTAGAAATGAGAACGAATTACCATGGATTTCATTATGGGATTGCCAAAGACTCAGAGGTAGCATGATGTTATATGGGTTGTAGTGGATCGATTGACTAAGTCGACCCATTTCTTACCAGTGAGAGAATAACTCACGAGACCAGTTAGCCCGGAGATATGTAAATGAAGTAGTGAGATTGCATGGGATTCCAGTGTCCATTATATTAGACAAGGATCCCAGATTCACTTCAAGATTTTGGAAGAGCTTGTAGTCAGTTATGGGCACAAAGTTAAACTTCAGTATTGCATTTTATCCTCAAACAGATGGACAGAGTGAGAGGACAATTAAGACTACTGAGAATATGCTTAGGGCTTATGTATTAGAGTTTCAAGGAGCATGGGATCAGTACATAGCATTGATTGAGTTTGCATATAATAACTACTATCATGACAGTATCGGAATGGCACCGTATGAGGCATTGTATGACAGGAAATATCGGTTGCCTCTATATTGGGATGAAGGGGGCTTGACAATAGTTGAAGGCTCAGAATTGATACAAGATACTGTGGATAAGGTGAAACTGATCCAAAGTCGAATTAAAGCGGCTCAAGATAGATAGAAGAGCTATGTGAATCAGCATTGAAGGGATATGGAATACAGTGTAGGAGACAAGGTATTTTTGAGAGTGTCGCCAAGTTGAGCCCTAGGTGTATTGGTCCTTATGAAATCATTGAGAGGATAGGACCATTAGCATACAAGTTAGCTTTATCGAATGAGATGTCTCAGCTACACAAAGTCTTTCATGTGAGTATGCTTAGAAGATACCGATCTGATCCGACATATGCGTTACCTGCTCAAGAGATTGAGGTTACTAGTAACCTAAGTTATGTTGAGGAGCCGATCAAGATAGTGGGTTATCAGATAAAACAACTGAGAAATCGAGTAATTCCATTGGTGAAACTCCTTTGGAGGAATCACTCAACTGAGGAAGCAACCTGAGAAACGGAGAAACATATGAGAAGACAATATCCCCACCTGTTCAAACAATCGGGTAAGAATTTTGAAGACGAAATTTCTTTTAGGAGGGGAGAATTGTAACATCCCATTATCCCATGTTAGGGGCTAAAACTATAGAATAGTGTATATGAGAGATTGTTGTGAAGTTAGAAAGTGCATTTCACGTTTATGCATAATATGACATACACATGCATGTGAATATTGATTTCTGCACATTAAAATGATTGTACATGCATTCATTGACATTTTCTGGGTATATTAGATTTTTATATGTGATTATGTTGAGGATTGTGGTTTATTTGTATTGAAAACTGATTTGGAGAGTATAAATTGCTGAATTACAAATTTGGTAAAATTTAGGAAATTTTCGAAATTATGAGTATTTATGGACTAGGAAAAATGTCAAGTGACAAGACAATCGATGAATGGTAGTAGAAATAAGAGTCATAAGATAGTGAAGAATTCTATAAATGATTTTGGGATTTATTGACAAATGATATTGAAAAATTTAGAGACAATTGGAGTAAAATTTGGAGATGGTTGGACTAGTCAAAAAAGAGAACCCAGTTTAAACTTATAGGAATTGGACAAGTGAGAAGTCTTACTCGCCAAGCCTAGTATTGATTTCACGAATTTACTAGAAAGACCAAATTAATTGTTTGATCTTGTTTTATTCTTCTTCGTGACTTTCTTCATCCTCTGTAAGCTCCATTACTTCAGAAATTTCTCACCTTCACAATGCAAGTTTTACTCTCCCTTTTCACTTATTATTTCACTGTGTTACCTTCCTCACTGTCACTGAAATACCTAACCTTACAACCTTCAACTCTTGATGATCGTGTTGTATTATAAAGCAAGGGTTCTTATGATTTTAAAGAATTTGGAGTTTTAAACAAGTAAGTACCGTATGGTTTTCATAATATGCAGAATGAAACATGCATCACGTTAGTTAACAGTTTAGTATTTTTAAAACGAGGTTGTATATATATACTGAAAAGTGAGTAAAAATTTAGAGAATACCGTGTGTCTTGCTTTTGCATTTTTGATCATCAATATTTCATAAGATGGTGTTGAAATGATTTTTGAGTTTGAAAGATCATTGAAAATATGTATAAAAAGAGTGTAGAAAATTTTTGGAGAAATGAGATGTATATGCTCTGTTTTCACTGTGTCATTATGTGAATCTTTTAGGTGTTTTAGAAATGAACTAAAATGAATTTTGAGTTAAGGAAAAAGGTGTAAGGTGATGTCGTGATGTGGGGAAAAAATATTAAAATGATAGATAGAGAAGAAAATGGAGAAGTGCAAAAAATGAAAAAATGCAGAAAACGTGATGAAGATGTGTGGATGATAGGTTCTGTTTTTAATATTTATGAACAATCATAGATTTTGATTTGTTTGTGATCAAGTTGAGCTAAAATGGAAGTAGGAATGAAGAGGAAATAGTGAGTACATAAGTTAGAAATGGTAGATTAAGCAAAAGAGAGGAAGGAGAGAAGAAAAATCTACAGTTCGTGAATCTAGAGAAGAAATTAGGCAGTGCACTATCGTGCACAAGGGGAAAATGAGGGAGTGCACGATCGTGCACAGTACTAAGCACGATCGTGATAATGAAGGCATACCGAAAAGTGACAGTTTTGAACATCCTTCATTCTTTTGGCTATAACTTCTTCTCCCAACCTCCAAATGACTTTAAATTTGAACCAACAAACTCCTCACACATTGTCCTTCTTCTCCATCAAAACTTATGGCCATTTGAATTCATTTGGAAAAGATTGATTGATGAATTTAGGATGAAAATGATGAAGTGTGCTAGAATATGATAAATAGAGTGTTTTCACTGACCATGCTTCAACATTTTGGCCATATTTTGATATGTAGATATCCAAATGAGGCAATTTTTGATTTAGATTAAACTAGATACATATGGATACAAATTGCTTGAAGAAATAGAATTTTAGTTCTATCTCTATGAATTCAAAAATCTGGCTTGAATTAGAGCACAGAGTACTGTTACAGTTTAAGAACAATCCAAAGAATTTTGAGTATAACGTTTAGAATACAAAACCAAATTGTATAATCTTGGTGTCATTAGAAACTTAAGATATAGAGGAACATTTTTTAGAAGAAGGTGTTGCTTAAATACTTTATTTTCTTTGTCATAATGATCATGAAAAGCCTACTTTTAGAAAAATCTGGAATGATCAATTGAGTATGACCTTAGATTCAATTTGTTTTATTGAGGTGTAAACCTAAGATCAAATTATACTTATTTAAGTGTTGGTATAAGAATGATTATGTAATGAGAATATTGGAAATATACCCAGGATTGTCATTGAGCATGTATAGTACATAATCCATATATAATTATGTGCATAAATGAGTATTTATATAATTGTGCAAATTGTGTTTCATAATATAGAGGAGCATTTAGAGCGTCAATTGTTGATCATGTATGGCTTGAGTATTCACAATATGCTGCGGAAAAGACCATAACACAACAAAAAGTATAACCGAAATCATACAGTATGTACGAAAATACCTTTTGACGTGGATTGGTTGTTTCTTTTTCAGATCCGTAGACATTGAAATACGCGAATATCCTCTACCGGTATCCACACGAGTATGAAAAATTCGGGCAGTGGCTATCGTGTGCTAGCACGTCCTGAAACTCTTTCCAAACGCCGCACAGTTTTCTCTTGGAGGGTGGCTAGGGTTTCGTCTCACACTGTTCTCTTTTTTCTAATGAGACCTAAGTTTCTCTATTTATAGAGAAAACCTAATCCCATTGAAGCCCAATAAGTTTCAGCCCATTATATCTCATATAATATAAAGGCCTAACAACTTAATTCAATCTAGCCTAATAAATATATCCACATATATTTATTTAATGCCTAATAAATTAGGCCCAAGAGAATAAGCCCAAATCATATCACTCTTTGTATGCGACCCTATAGGCTCATTTGATGTTGACAATGGGCTTGATCACACTTCAAGGCCCATAAGTCATAAGCTGCCTCTAGCAAGACATTATGACTACCTAAGTCAAATGAGGATCGATAATCCGATTTAACTTGTAACCATAGTTATAAGCTCAGTCCCTTTGTAACACGATATCAAGATTAATCACAAGGCATGGTACATGTCAACCTTTGATTAATCATAGTTTCTTGATCCCC
>JANKOE010000003.1:24588184-24598504 GCA_026284465.1 Erythroxylum citrifolium
GAGGGGAGGAAGGGGGTGTGAGCACGACGGCTCCGTGGGTAACAATTTAATATTCAAGCATAAGAATATTCAAATTGATTAAACAATAATTTTCAAGTCAATATTCATCAACATCATTCCAATAAGATAAAACATATACAAAGTCAACGAATATCATACAACAACACAAAATCACATAACGGATGGTTTGAGTGATCCTAACAGGACGTACTACACACGTCCGACAAGCGACCACGTGTAGCCGTGAACAGAGGGGAGTCCGATTTCGGAGCTCCTGTGCCACTAGCGGGCAGGCGGGAGAAGCCTATAATAGACAAGTGCACTTGCTAACGGAGGGGATCACTACAAACCCAAATAATCATGTATTTTCACATCATTCACACATGAGTGCCTAAAATGGCATTTTTCCAAAATCACATAATCCAATCTTCTTCCTTTTGTCAAACAATTTTTCAAACATTTTCATATATATTTACCAACAAAAGGCATCTACTACAAGTTCAAAGCATCACAAATCATAATTCATTTAAAACTTACAATTCATCGGAAAGCATTTTCAAAGCATTTATTTCACAACAATTTAGTAGTTTACAACTCAAATAGTAAAAAGTCACCCACCTTGATTCCTTTGGCTTTGCAATTGGTTAACTTGTCCCTCCTCAATCTCCAATTGCCTTAATTGACCTTAATCAAAGCATAAAAATCCTAATTAACAAAAGATAACAATGCTGGAAAATTTTAAGGAATGGAAAAACTTGACTTTAAACCTACATAACCTCACCTATACCTTTCCTAAGCTATAACAACCATAACCTCTCTCAATTTAATCAATTATTTTCGAAAATCCTAAACCCTAGGGCCTTCCACGAAATCTGATTTTGCTAAGCCTCTATAACTCTTCTTCTTTCCTTTTCCTTCACAAATCACTCTTCAACCACCATTTTTAAGCAAGAAAGGAAAAACCCTAACAATAAATCCAAGAAATTTCGAATTTCTCTTACCTTCTATGAAACCCACGAACTCCTCTTCTTGACTACAATGGAGGATAACATCTTCCTTTGCACTTTCTTCTTGCATAAAACCCTTAAACCCTCCTTTCTCAAGCATAAAAACCTAAGCTTTTCTTTCTCTTCTTCTTCTTCCTCTTTGCCGAAACTCACCCTTTTCTTCTCTTCTTTCTCTAATTTTCGTGAACTTCTCTCTCTAAGCTTAACACAACTTATGTCTTTCACTTTAAAAAATAACCTAAGCCTAAACGACACCTCACTACCTCTCACCCATTGACTTTTCTTCTTTTCTTTTTCTTTAGTCAAAATTCGTTGCTTTCCCTCCTTCATTCACGGCAATCTTCACCATCCTCTTGTTTCCTTCCTTTTGTTTATTTCATTCTCTTAATTTCAACCTAAATGGGCTCTAGCCCAAAGGCTTCCTTCCTTCTTCATTCAAAAGACCATTAAAAGGGCTAAAAGCCCACTTGACTAACTTAAGCCTTAAAGCCATATACAAATCTCCTACTTTGCCTTTTTAATTCAAATTATTCCTTTTGAAAAAATTCAAACAACTTATAAAGCTCTAATTTAATCTACTCCCTCCATTAAATCTTAATACCCCAAATTCATAGGACCCTCAATTCATATAAATCTTTTTAATACTAATTATGAATCACAAATAATAATTTCTCAACAAATCTAATTTCACCAAATCCTTTCATTTAATAATCAAAACCTATGCTTCAAAAAAAAATCAAAACCTATACAATAAAATCCTCAATTTATTCCAACCAAATTGAAAATTATCAAACTAAACCTCAAAATAAAATTAAGCAACTTATTCACCAGAGAAAAGGAATCGGGGCCCAACATCTTTGCAAACTAGACAAAGAATCTTAGGAAAAATAAATGCCAAGAGCAACCAGCAAGTCTTGCTTCAGCACGCAATGCAGCTTTAGGTGGTCATTTTTATGGCAGATACCAAATCGGGATAGAACACTTAGACCGGTTCAAAAGCAAGAAAAAACAATCGCCTTTGTATAATGCAGCTCTAGTCATCAAAGGTCAAATTTGCATTTTGGTGTATAATCAACCCATCAGCCATTCACCCCTTCCAGATCAATTTCCAAGAGAAGATACAGTGGTTTCAAGATATTCACAATCAACAACTCAAAGTTGCTTGAATAAAAAATATACGTAGAGAAGTACAGAACATAGTGCCCTTGTTAACTACAAGAATGATATCCATAGACTCCATTGGGAGAAAAAATTCACGACCTTTAACAAAACAATGTGAAAGACACTTGAAAAATGTTGTAGATTTAGAAATACTTAGCGTTTTCTTGCGTCTGCAAGGGGAATGTCGAAATACTTGGGGATTTCTTATGATTGCGAGGGAGGGACGAAACATTGTCGAAAAACTTACAAATTTCGTGCATCTGGAAGAGAAGGACGAAACAATGTTGAAAAACCCAAGGATTGGGAGGAGGGAAGCGAAGAGGGTGAGAGTGGGGGTGAGAGCGACGGGGTGAAACTGATTTCGAGCGTGAGTGAGAGGGATTTTAGGTTACAACTTAAGAATGACAACATGCATGAGTGTGATTGTCTGAGATTTGTTGAAACAACGCCATTTTACTATCATCAGGAAATGACATTGTTTCATTAATCATACTGACTTCTCCTAATGGCGTTGACGTGTTTGATTAGTGAGGTTCATTGACACATGGCAATGCCACATTAGCAAAGATAATGGTGAGACTAACGTTAAGCTAGAATTGAAAAAATTGAAAGTTTAGGCATTTTATTGCTACTTTTTAAAATTCGGACTATAATTAAAATTTTGAGAAAAGTTTCAGCTTTTTTTAGTAATTAACCCTTCACTAATGCATGGAATGACTTAATTTCGTTATATTACAAAGTTTTGTGTTATAAGAAAATGTTGAGTTTCGAGTCAGACTAGGGCGTAAAATTTGAATCCAAATCCCGAATTTGACATAACGTTCGCTTGTTTATTAAAAAATTTAAACCTAACTCAACGATCGACTAACTTTTGTTAACTTCAAAATAAGTGGAGTTATTACGGGATATATTTACTAATCCCACATCTTTTTTGCTCATTTACATTATGTCCTTAAAACCATAATGTCCAAAAGATGTTTTACGAAATTACAGTGAGAAATAAAAAATTAAGATATGAGTTATATTTCTCTGAAAATATTAAGGTTTAAATGACTATTTTATTATTATTTATTATAAGAAATGTATTGAATTTTTAAACAATTTTTTTAAATTTTATAATATAAAACTTTTCTTTATAAATTAGATACTATAATTAATAATTGCATATATAATTTTTACTAACTTTTAAATTTATTTTCTTACATATATAAACACCTTTTGTAACTTTATGACCAAAAATTATGTTTTCTTATAAAATGGTAAAAGTTTATATTTATTATCATAATTTTTTTCTTCATAGCATATATTATTTGAACAAAATTAAAATTTTTACATTTATCGAGTACATTATTTTTAATATTCAATTTCTTATGAACTTTAGGGAGGGTCTCACATAAATGGTTTAAATTTTTAAATAAAATAATTGAAATTTTATCAAGAATGCATAATAATAAATATAAATAAAAAGATAAAAACCTTTAATTTGAAATTTACTAATATTATTTAAACTTCAGAGTTACATTTAAAAATAACTATGTAAATAACTAATTTACTTACTTGTAAATTAAAATTTCATAATAAATTAAAGATTATTAACAAAATAGAAAATTTTATTAAACTCAACGCATGTTTATTAACCTTTTCAACAAGATATAATTATTAATTTTAAAATTAATTTCTTTTTGTATTTATTATAATTATAAATTTCAGATTTATTTGTACGAAACATTATACTTACTAATTTAATAATAAAATTTGTAATAATTAATATTGAACTACAATAAATAAAAGAAAAGAACATATATAAATAAAAAAGATTACATACTTATATCAATAAAATAATAATTATATATCATATAATTAATTATATCCAAAATTAAAAAATATAAAAAAATCTAAATGAAATTTTAAAAAATTTTGCATAAGCACCCAACTTAATTCTAGTTTGATAACTCTAGAGCTGCCAAACTTGCCTCGCAGTCCATAAAGTAACGCACACATTTATGCACACAAACGAAGTGGTCCTAATTTCAGCAGAAATACAATACATAATATTGCTAACAGGATGATTGATAGATTCATAGTGGTATGAAAAGTTATAACTCTAGTTTCACCAATTGAGGCTGTCCGTCTAGACTAGGACTAATGACAAAACCACATACCAAGCATCAGAAAAGTTTTCCTCGTTACATCTTCAATTTGGTTACCTTGATTAAATCCATTTCAAGCAGCAGAACCACCAAAAAGGCTCCAATCATTTACTTTGAATGAAGAGGCGGCAAGTTTGAAGACCTCAGCCATTGGCAGCAAGCCAGCCTCCATTGCAGGGATAGCTACTCCAGCACCTATTGTACTGGCACTTTCACTCAAAGGGCTGCCGACAGAATAACATGAGAGACAAGTGCAAAGAAAAAGGCCACTAGTAAGTTACCACACAGTTATATAATATTGCTATACTAGGATAAAATAGAAAAATGATCCAGAGGGGATCTGAACGCTACAGCAACATACTCATAATAGTAGAATGTTGTTGTACAGAAATAATCTAAGAATGCAAATCAGTTAGAGCCTATACTTCTAGTGTCATTAGTTGACTGGTATATTAAAATCGTTATACAGAGCATGTACAAGATATTTGGTAACAATCACATATTCATCTGAGCAAACTACCAGGTGTTCCTGCAATGTGTTCGTTCCACTCACTTTATATAGTTGGGCTCGTATGCAGTTATGAGCACATCTGTACCAACTTCCTTGAGCCGTAGATTTGCCACATAAACCTGAAATCAATAGAAATCTCTGTTAAATGTTTCAAGATGTCAAGAATGAAAAGAGAACAATACACAAGCTTACGGTCACAATATTTTGTGCATCCCTTCCCTGTCGTCCCTTAGAAATAGCCTGTTTATAGGTTGTAACATAAATTGGTAATAGAAGGTGAACACAAATAATTCAAAAAGAAAATTCCTATACAAGAATCTAAAAGTTCTCGTAGTAAGGAACATAAGATTCCCAAAAAGTGAGCTTCAATAATCAACAAGAAAATGCCTGTTCAAGATTGAGGCCACAATTACATGAAAAACACGAATATATAACACCAGTCATATCTACTGATAAACAGTATAATCATAGAAAAAGTCAAGATCTCGACAAAATCATAGGTTTTAAAAAACTACCGGCATTCAAGTTCAAGAAGCAACTGTAGCGTGCTAAGATAACTGAAAATTAAAACTCACAATCAACAAGAAACCTCTACGCAGACAGAACATACCATTTGACCAACAGCAGTGGTAATAACACCAGGGACATTCCCATGCTGCAATCCAGGAGCCTCTACCACTCCAGACTGCTCAATCAACTAAAGCATGGTAAGAGAATATTAGCTGTTGTCCATAAACTACATCCATAGTTAAAAAATAGGGCGTGTGTGAAAGAGAGAGACAACATGGATAAAGCCCGGTAGCTCCAATTACACAATTTGTCCGGTATTACCAAAGCTAGTTGATAGATTTTTCCAAGAGAGATTTCAGACATGTCTCTCTGAGGAGAATTGATTGTTCTTTGTAGTTTTGGTTGATAACTCATTAGGAAGGGAAACAAACAAGCTATATGCTTCCATTCCGTCTTCTAATAGGGTAGTCTATCAAATACTTTGCTACGCTCAGGCTATATAAGTAGATTACATTTAGGGAAAGTACATTAGTGAAACTCTAAATCTTAATCAACCAAGTTTTGAATTATGCTCAAGATTTCAAATCTCAATCAGGATATACCGTGCATCCGCCAGCATCTTGTTCATTTGCAAGGTCTTGAAGAAACCAGGCAGCACTTCCATTATCTACAACTTCATGCTTAAAATCCAAAAGCTCAAAGATCAAGCTTTCGTCACGGGAGGGGTCCGCAAAGACTTCCTTCACATTCATCACCAAGTCAAGACCATGTAATCAACACCACCACAAACTAGCAACCCCCACCAACCAAATTTGTCAACCAACCTGATGATCAGGAACTTGGCGAATATTACTCACGTCCTACAATCATAGATATACCATGATCTCAAACGCCCTCAAACAACTCACATACGCAAGGAAACCAAAAATGGGTCACGAAAAGGAGGGAAATTTCAACATTAACAAACCTGAAATCTAAGAGGGAAAGTGGTAGAAATTGCGCCACCGAACAATGGACGCTCCGTGTAGGTATCCTCCAGCATTTTCAGTAATCAAAAGCAAGAAAGACAAAAAATTCACTGCCATCCACAACCGAACAGATTAGCACTCACCAAAACATAGAAAAAGAGAGTGATTGCGATTAAATCGCAGGAAATCCATGAAAATGGATGAATACCTGATTGGAAAAAGAGAGGAACCAAACAGTGACTTCACCTATGAAAGATTCGAGACTTCGCGCGGTCCTTGTTTTTATTTCTGTAAATGGTTGAGGGCGTCGTATTTACGCTAATAAGCTATTCTTTAATCTTTCAACATCCAATAAGTTAGATGATTCTTTGGGTAGGGGTGTTCAAGAAAACTCGCGAAATCGCGAATCGGATCTGAAATATTTGAACCGAACCTATAAACAAGATTAACCGAACCTGAGTTTAGGTTCGGTTCGAACTGAACTTGAAAAATCAAGTTCATGGTTCAAGTTCAGATTTCTAACTTACAGTTCTAGGTTTAAACCTGAACCTGAAAGGCTAAAATACTCCCAAAAAACCTATCATATATTTGGATATAATTTATGAGGATATTAATAATAATAAATTCCCTAATATTTACTATATTTATTCTTAAGTAAAAAGAAGAAGAAAATGAAAAAACTATTTTAATTTTATGTTATTAAATGTTAATCTTAAACATTGTTATTATAAGTAACAACTAATGCATAACACTCAATACTTCTACTTCAAATATTAATTAATATGTGTCAAAGTTTTTGATCAAAGTATTAAACTATTAATAGAAAAAATTCATTGACTGAAATAATATAATCATTTAGACATTAATTAAAGAAATTAATAAGTGTAAAACACATTTATTAAGAAATCCTACTATTTTAATTTTTTAAGGTACATATATTAGCTTAGATATTTATGAGATATTATAAACATTGAACAATGTTTAATAGTTTATCTTTTTTTTTTAGTATGGATCTTTTATAAGATATTGTTTAGCTTATTTTTACTTTACTTGGGTTTAACATATTGGATTAATCTTTGATAAATTTTATATGCATACTTTTATAAATAATTTGTATTTGTTTTCGCCAATTATTTTTATAATTTTTTGTCATATATATTGATATGAATAGGTTCTGGTTATCTTGAGAATCGAACCTAAAAATAGGTTAACCGATCCTATAAGTTCTTTAGGTTCAGGTTTAGGTTCGTGAAATTGTCGAACCTGACATTCAGGTTTAGGTTCAGGTTATTTACGAACGGGTCAGGTTACCCTATCATGAACACCCCTATCCTTGAAAACTGATAAAGATTATCTCCTCTTATTACTCTGTTCAATTGTTAATAAAATAGAGTAGAATAAAGTAATTGAAACATTAAATCTAAATTTGAATTAAAAATGAAATAACTGGCGTGCATCAAAGTCTAATTTATAGTTATACTACAAAAATATTCTTCAAGACCTTAAACTCAGTTGTCTCAATTTTTGAAATATTTTACTTTTTAAAAAAATTTTAATATTAAAATATCATGTTTTATTTAAACAAAAAAGACTAAATATATCAAGAAATATAGGGACCAGTGCGTTACAATGTTGAAAGTGTGATTTGTCTCCAAATATTTTACCAAAATGTTTAAGACAGTCCCTAGCATTATTTAGAAAGCATATCTTATCTATGTCTTTAAACACGGAGAACGACTGCATCAAGGTGTAACACTTTTCTTTATCCTATGCCTCAATCCATATCACACAACTGTTTATAGCTACTTTCTTTTACTTTTTCATGCAAGATAAATTCAACGCCATGCCACAAAGGTGGGTAAGGCACATCGGAAGTTGTTATATGAACCTTGTTATTACATTACTCAATTTATGTTGTCACCCAAATTTATTTTGGTTAGATCTATATTGAGCAGACACCAACAATTAATTTTCATGGCTAACAAAAATGCACCCCCAATTAAGTTTTTGTCGTCAAAAACATGCAACAATTGATATTGGAGGCTTTATACTTCGGGTTTTGAACTAACAACAATTTTTTATCTAGTGTTCAATGTTTACGTGAATTTAACCTATGTCTAACGATTTCATGGAATGACAAAAATCTTGAATGTAGGTTTTATGGGCACCCAAAATATGCAGTTAGTAGAAATATTTTTTATACGATTTGAAAATTTGGTAACATAAATTAGATATATGTTTTTAGTAAATTTTTGTTTTGACGATTATTGCAAGGTTCAAAATCACATGTTCTTTTGTTAATCTAATGACCCTTTCATAAATAATACTAGTAAAGTTATTCACATATTAATGACTGGAAATTTTAACTTTAAACAACAGTAATTATGAGTTATAAAGGATAATTGAAGTGTGTGAGGGAGCTATTAGAAGGCTAAAAAAGGAAGAACATTTGAGGAAAATTGCGTTAGAGGGGAAAACAAAGCAAGTGGATTATAAACTTAAGCTCGCTGCGAATGTTAACAAGCAACTGAAGATCATATTAATGACATGTCTCACTCTTGTTTTGATGTTGATATCTATTATTGTCATTTAATGTGAGAAGTACATGTTTAGCAAAGTATAAAGGGACTAGTATACTTGACAACAAGGAAATGGTAAATAGAACTGAGATGAATAACAACGTAAAATAAAGATGGAATTGAGATGCAGAAGAATGTACCAGTGGTATTTTGTACTTATTGCTAGTCTCTAGTAGCATTCAAGAGGAGGAGTGAACTGGTTCTTAGTAAATTTAAGCAACTATTTATTATTTAATATAAACAATTTAAAATTATCAATTTATGATGAAAGTAACTTAATATTAATCAATAACATAATCAAACAATAATTTGAATATTGTAGGAGTAAAAGAAAGGAAAACTAATTTATAAACCAATCTTGCCTACATCCACTCTTCAAGACATTTCTTAAAAATTCCAGTAAGCTTCTTTTTTCAACAAGGTGAAGGGGAACCTTCTTGTAATAATTTTTTTTCATTAGTAAAAAATAGCTCTTTTTACAATCTTCTTCTAAGAAGAAGAGTAACCGGACTCATAAAAGAATTTACAAATTTAGAAGAGACCTTATTTGATCTTTTTGATAACCTTTACAACTCACTCACTTTAAAATGCAACAATTAATGATCAAAATACTTTGAAAACTCTTTAAAATGTGTATATATAAATTCAAATATTGTCACATTTGTAAACTAATGAAAAAACCACCAATTTATTGGGTTTGGGGGTCAAACTAGCTGTTAAAAATAAGAACTCATTATTATCAATGACTAGTTACTGTGCATTGATTGATCAATATGCGATTGACCAATGTACTAACTATTGGAACATTGGTTAATTATAACACATTGATTGACCAATGTTACTCTTGAGAAAGATTGTATTAGTTGATCAATGTGTGGTTGACAAATGTACTAACCATTGGAATATTGGTTTGTTGTAATATATTGGTTAACCAATGCACAATCAATATTGCTACAAACTCTTGGTACATAAGTTTTAAGAACTTTAACTTATATTTTTCTACCATTAACCTATATAAGTCGACCAATATACCTAAAATCATTATTCTAACATCTTTAAATGTGTAAACTGTTAAGTCAAAATGACTTTACGATTAATAATTTTGATGACAAACAAAAAGGAGACAAATGAAAAGCAGATAAAACAAATGAGAAGAAAACAGACGATAGCCAAGACAAATGGATTCTAGCGAAAAGCAGACGAAAGCTATTCGAAAAGCAAACGGAAGCTATTAGAAAAGCAGACGGAAGCGAAAAGCAGACGGAAGAGAAAAGCAGACAAAATCTATTAAAAAAGCAGACGGAAGCGAAAAGCAGACGCTAGAAAGCAGACACTGCAAAGAAGACGGAAGCATCAATCTGAGTTAGTTACAGAACTCAACTGAATAACCGTTTCTTTAAAGAATCAAGAAGCAGTTATCAAGAAGCAGTTAAG
>JANKOE010000003.1:24674405-24688689 GCA_026284465.1 Erythroxylum citrifolium
CATTTCTTACACATCCAAAGCTTTAAATCACTCAAAACCAAGAGATTAGAGCATTACTTACTTGATTGAAGCTTCAATCTTCAAGAAATTGCAAAACCCTATTTTCCCCTCTTTTCTCCTTCTTCCTCTTCGTCGACGGCTTCTTCCTCTTTTCTTCTCATTTTCTATTTCTTTCTTCTTTTTATACTCTTTCTTAAATATGCAATGTCCATTTTGCCCTTCACTTAAGCCTTATAACTTATGCCCTTAAGTGTCATGCCCAATTTGCCCTTATACAAATCTTACAACATGAATGTTTCAATTCACTTAATTTATGTCATAACAGTCCTACTAAACTCGACATTGTAATTAGTTCCAAAATTAATCCATCAAACCTCATAATTTATTTCAATCATGCTTAAGTCAAATCCGACTGAAACAATTCATCATTCAAGACCTCAATAATAAATCGAAATTACGCTTAATGCATCTAGAAAATGTCCGGGGTCCAACACTTACTATGCTTAAATGTACTTAATTGGTTACGTGCGCTTTTTAATACATCCTAGACATGCTATAGGACTTCTAGGGTATATGTTGGGGCCTTATAGGGCATGCTTAGAGGCATATTTAGCATACTTAAAATTGGATCTGAAACGAAACCTACAAGTTGATATGTTTATCTCGTGTTCATTACTAGCACTTACTTCTTCATGCAACGGGGACATGGGATTGACATGTGAGGGTGTTCTACACAAAAACTACATGTGGTTGTGTTGTGCATCATATTCATATATGCTACTGTCAGCTTCTCAGCTAGAATTTGTTGCTCTAACGCTATGGAAGACAAGGAAAGGACATGTCAGGGTGTTTAAAAACACGTTGTAAACACAATACTATATGTGTCCAGTTTTCAATTCAGCTACTAAACACGATGTAAACATGATAACATATTTATCCAATGTTCAATTTAGTTACTCTAGGCTTCTCAAGTGAGATTTGATGTAGGTCAACACAGGAGAAACATAAGGGCATGTTTCCTATCCTATTCACTTATCAACCTGCAAAACTTAACTAATGTTAAGTCCAAGTAGAATGAAAAACTAACAAGTAAATCACTATCAATTTATACTTCAATCTATGATTTAAACGATTGCTTGAACTCGAAACAAAGTGTAAGCATCAAAATAAAATAAAAAAGTTTAAGGTAATCAAATCAAATCAAAATTAAAGCTTCTAGAATGTTAGGTTGTCATACTTGTAGAATAGATGGCTTTCAATTTCATTGTTCCTTCCGTGGCAAGTTTAGGTTGGTCCAATAATGTTGTCCTCGTAAAATCACTTAAATGAATGTCAATTTTGTAAATAAAAATACTTACTTGCCTTAATAATGTTATATTAAAAAAATATCTACTATCCAACAAGTTACACAAATGTTAAACTATCATTACAAGGAAAGAATACGTGATAATCATGAGGTTAAGACCTTATAAACTACCAAAAACCAACCAACCAACTAACTGATTCAACAATTAGATTAGGAGGCCACAATGTAATTGAAGATTAATGCCTCAACAATTAGATCTAGAAGGACCGTCTCTCTCTCGTTATTTCTTTTAAAGAAAACACCCAAAACATACATCGGCCAATAAGATCAAGCTTTACCATTTCCCCTCTAACCTTTCTCTTCACTCCTTTCCTTTCCCCAAATCATCAATTCATATTTCCATCCCTACCCTCAACCCCTCCTCCACTTTTTCCTTTTTCCTCCTCTCCATTTTTGTTTGTTCAAACCCTAACTCCTGCTCTTCCTTCTTCCATACACAAAGAAAAACAAATATACAATCTTTTCAACTTCAATTTTGCATTGAAACAACAATATCGTGCAATTGCGTTCCGTAGCTTTGGGTTGGTGTATTTGGAGATCGGAGATGAGTAATCAGAAGAAGAGAAACTTCCAGATAGAGGCATTCAAACACCGGGTGGTTGTGGATCCCAAATACGCCGATAAGACCTGGAAGGTTCTCGAACACGCTATCCGTGAGATTTACAATCACAACGCTAGTGGCCTCAGCTTCGAAGAACTCTACAGGTACCAACCCCCCATCCCTCCCTTTTTTTCTTCTTTTGATTCAGGTTAGGGTTTATGTGGGAAGATTTCCATAATCCCTAATCATACTTATGGCGGTTAGGGTTTATGCTTCATTGAAAAAATAAAAAACAGCTTTGAAGATTGGAACAAAGTAATCAACCAAACAAGACCATAGCTGTATAAGGGGAAAAAGTCTCACGTAGGATTTCTTTGTAATTTGATTTCAGGAATGCGTATAATATGGTCCTTCACAAATTTGGTGAGAAGCTCTACTCTGGTTTGGTCACAACTATGACTTCACATCTTAAAGATATATCCAAGTCTATTGAGGCTGCTCAAGGAGATTCGTTCCTGGAGGAGCTTAACAGAAAATGGAATGATCACAACAAAGCATTGCAGATGATCAGGGACATTTTGATGTATATGGACAGGACTTACATCCCTAGTGCACATAAAACCCCTGTTCACGAGCTTGGACTCAATTTGTGGAGGGATAACATCATACATTCTGCCAAAATCCAGACAAGGCTCCTAAATACACTTCTTGAATTGGTTCACAGAGAACGCACCGGTGAAGTTATTGATAGGGGGTTGATGCGGAATATAATTAAGATGCTGATGGATTTAGGGTCTTCTGTTTACCAAGTGGATTTTGAGGAGCCCTTTCTTGATATATCAGCAGAATTTTACAGAGGTGAATCTCAGAAGTTCATTGAGTGCTGTGATTGTGGAGACTATCTTAAGAAGGCTGAGAAACGATTGTTTGAAGAGATTGAAAGAGTGACCCATTATCTGGATGGCAAGAGCGAAGGCAAGATAACTAATGTGGTGGAGAAGGAGATGATCGCTAACCACATGTTTAGATTGGTCCACATGGAGAATTCTGGATTGGTGCATATGCTTCTTGATGATAAATATGAAGATTTGGGAAGAATGTATACCTTGTTCCGACGTGTTCATAATGGTCTTTCACTAATAAGAGATGTAATGACCTCTCACCTAAGGAAGACTGGCAAGCAACTAGTTACTGATCCTGAAAGGTTGAAGGATCCAGTGGAATTTGTTCAGCGATTGTTGGATGAAAAAGATAAGTATGATAGCATCATAAATTCAGCATTCAGCAATGACAAGACATTCCAGAATGCTTTGAATTCTTCCTTTGAATACTTCATTAATCTTAATGCTCGATCTCCTGAATTCATTTCGTTGTTTGTAGACGATAAACTTCGAAAAGGTCTAAAAGGTGTTAGCGAGGAGGATGTTGAAGTTATTCTTGACAAGGTGATGATGTTGTTCCGCTACTTGCAGGAGAAAGATGTATTTGAAAAGTATTATAAACAGCACTTAGCTAAACGGTTACTATCAGGAAAAACTGTTTCTGATGATGCTGAAAGAAGTCTGATTGTCAAGCTTAAGACAGAATGTGGATATCAATTCACTTCAAAATTGGAAGGCATGTTTACAGACATGAAGACCTCTCAGGACACAATGCAAGGGTTTTATGCAGCCCACCCTGAGCTTGGTGATGGACCAACATTGTTTGTCCAGGTTTTGACTACTGGATCCTGGCCCACTCAGCCTAGTGTTACCTGTAACTTACCTGCTGAAATGTCAATTTTGTGCGAGAAGTTCAGGTCATATTATCTCGGGACCCATACTGGTCGTAGATTGTCATGGCAAACTAACATGGGCACTGCAGACATCAAAGCAACCTTTGGGAAGGGCCAGAAACATGAATTGAATGTCTCCACCTACCAGATGTGTGTTCTCATGCTTTTTAATAATGCTGATCATCTTAGCTACAAGGAGATTGAGCAGGCAACAGAGATTCCTTCTCCAGATTTAAAGAGGTGCCTGCAATCCATGGCATGTGTAAAGGGAAAGAATGTTCTCCGGAAAGAGCCCATGAGTAAAGACATTGGTGAGGAAGATGCATTTTGTGTTAATGACAAGTTCACAAGCAAGTTCTATAAGGTTAAGATAGGAACTGTGGTTGCACAGAAGGAATCAGAACCTGAGAAGCAAGAAACCCGGCAAAGGGTGGAGGAGGACAGGAAGCCTCAGATTGAAGCTGCAATTGTCAGGATCATGAAATCAAGGAGGGTGCTGGATCATAATAATATAATCACTGAGGTGACCAAGCAATTACAGTCACGTTTCCTGGCCAATCCTACAGAGATTAAGAAAAGGATCGAATCTCTCATTGAGAGGGATTTCTTGGAGAGAGATAGTTCGGATAGAAAATTGTATCGTTATCTTGCTTGAAGCTTAAACAATTTACGTTGCTTTTCTTGTGAGATGAATTAACATTGGCAATCTGAAATGTACCTTTGTCAGTGGAAAATTGTTTCAGCTCTGCAAGTATCTTTGATTTTAATGAATATGCTTTCCCCGATGGCCTGTTTCACAAGCTAGATTTATGCCGTTTCTGTGTTGCTTATTTTCCAATTGAGAAGGTTAATGCCACTAGATTGATGGGAAAGTGCGAGACTTTGCACTGAAAAGTTACACAAAATTTGGGATCCCATCTACCTACAGAAAGTTTGACTAAGACCTGCAGCTCTTATGCTTCTATTCTGCCTGGAGTTTTGGCTCGAGCAGAAGAGATATGGCCTCACTCAAGCCGGATAGGGTTCAGGTAAGGAGTGTGGAAATAAGAGGATGAGAGAAAAACATATGTATGTCCTTAATAATTGTCTCCTTTGATTTCTACTTGAAAAGGAATGTCTGCCAGCTGCCTTTGGGCAACCTTGAAGCTTTGCTCCGTGCCAGGGGCTCAATTGATATTAAAAGTCTGAATCTGCACAGAGGTTGTTGTTTTTGTTTTTGCTTTGAAGTTGATGCAGTATTTTTGTGAAATTTTTGATGCAGTATTTTTGCTAGTGCTATTAATCTTATTGTTTAATAGCCGTGGATTGTAATCTCGTTTCACACGGAACATGCAGTAATGTTTAGTGGACAGTAATGCACATTAGATCTTCCCATCAATCATAAACACCGCTACTGCACATCTGCTAACGTGCAAGAATATTGATCAAAGGGTTGGACCATGAACCAGAGAAAAATTGGTCACTTCTAACGGTTTAACCATTGGTGAAGGGGTCGATGAACATGGAAATGATGAATAGTTTGTTATTTGTAATGTTGATACAGTAATTGGCAATAAAATAGACCAGGATTATGAATAATTGTTAAAAGGTGAGCTTCCTCCACATCCGCGTCCATATCAATCAATAAGGTATCGAACTTCTATGGACAAAATCTTTAATGTGCCAATCCTTTTAGGTAGATGAAGACATCAAATCCTCGCGTCTTCCGCGAGATTCGTTTGTCAGGCCAGAGGTGAGAGTTCACAGTTTCGCATCAACACTGTCGACATATCACCTGATATAAATCAAACGAGTAAGAGATCTAAGACATCAGTAAGTAAATTACAATTTTTAAGACTTTGGTCCATACTCTAATAGATCTTTAGAGATGAGGATGCGATCTCGTATATCTGAGAATGTCCTCACATCTGCACCCCATAACCTGCTTATCCAGATAATAGCAAGTATAATGGTCCCACATCTTAGGTAGTCTTTTTCTTGCAGCTGAGGAACATCTAAGGCATCCATGACCCAACTCCATGATGCAAGTTATTCATTCATATAGTACTCGTAGAATTAATTAAGTATAAACTGGTTTGACAAGATGAAGGTTAAAATACACAAACACGTTTCTTTAAGTGTTTCGACAAGTTCCAAGCACTTACCAACAATCAATCCCAACGGCATTGGCCCCCTCCTTATCTGCCCTTTGGTCATCTCCAACATGTACTGCGTTGCCAGCCTCTACACTTAACTGATCTGCAAAAGGGAAAGGGTATACATTACTCGTTCTGTGCAGGGGCTGCCATAATATTACTGTTTTGAACTTTTCTTGAAAATAAATCATCACAGGTGCGGTGTCTTAACTGACATACCTAAAGCAGCATAAAATATCTTTGGATCTGGTTTTTCATAACCAACCTCAGAAGATATAATTAGAGCGTCAAACCTGGGAAAGGGAAGAATTATCCTCAACATTCCAACACCAAGAGAGTATATTCGCACATCATAACATCCTAAACTATCTAGTACAAAACTGTTGAGATAAAAGGGCATATTCTCGAAGTAAAATGCCAGATGCCAATGACAAGATAAAGATTGATATTTAATTTTTGTCTGAATTTGAGTCAAGTCACATAAGGATATTGGACTTGCATTCACTCAATGATGGAGACTAGGAGAGATAAATTTTAGGTTTCTCGGTTCTAAATTCTCCCGAGAGTAGATGAAAGCAACGTATCACCATGTTAACCATTAGGCTATATACAAAAGACAACATTACAATGGTTAATAAGCAGCTCAATTATAAACCAAAGAGACATCATTGACACAACAAAAATAGAAAAGCCGACTGAAGCTTACAGTTCTATAACATTTAGATCCTTCAACAGTTTCCTCAAGCGTGTGTCAAAATTGGAGACGACAGCAATCCTAACTGTGCAATCACTCACAAGTTAGCAATAACAAATATTTGATGATATTATGATTTATACTGCAAGATTTCAGGAGAATACAAGATGAGAATGACCTCCAGCATCTTTTAGAAGGACCATTGTTTCATAAGCCCCATCAGGAAGATGCCATGCATCACCATTTGCATAGTACTGAATAAAGCAGCCAATAGGACATCAGACAAAGCCTCCAACATCACATTATAAATTGATAAGCTCATTTACAGTTGGTCTACAGTACTAAATGCAAGTTACATGAAGCTTTGGCAGATTTGTTTTGGAAAATGATATTTAGCTGTAATGAAACTGAATTCGTCCTGTGAAACATTACCTTATATACTTCTTCAAAATAATAATTATCCACACAACCAGTTGCTTCAGAGACTACAAACTTCCAAAAAGGTCTGCCATCTCCCTGTTAACAATACAAAATTTGATTCCAAGAATGAGCTTCAAGTAGCACAGCAGAGGTACCAAAAATCTTGATCCAATTAATTGAAGAAGCCACTGAATGATAAAAGAGGGAAAGAGCACTACATTTAATCAATTGGTTAAATAATGTGATACTGTCCATCCTTTGTAGTCTAATTCTTTAACATTGTTACAGATTAGACAAAATGAGATAAGATAAGATATGATTCATATATGCTTAGATTGTAACAGTCAGTACATCTTAAAGATTGATTATAGGCTTTGATTATAGAGATATTATTCTGTAATTAGTGGTTCATTAGCTATTATAAATATGTATCAATACTCTGTACAAAGATATCAATATAAATATTTTGTTATCATTTAGTCTTGATCTTAAAGTTCAACAAGCTCAATAGGAGTCCAAGGTGGTAATGAGTTTTTTTATTGTTCTTAACTCTCAATTAAAGGTTGTCATGTCTCAGATTCCTTTGAGTGCTGAGGTTTCTTCCTTGTACGAGGTCATTGCTCAAATACTCGGCACAAATGTTAGTGTGTTTGTTAATCCCAACATTCATAATTCCAGTGCTCTTGAGGAATAATAGATCTAACACTAGAAAGTCACCTCATAAGAATAATAACAAAAAAGGAGGGACAAGAATTTCGGACAATAAGAATCATAATGCAAAAAGAATTATTTGTGGATATTGTTATGAGTCGGGCCCCACCAAAAGCGTAGGTCGAAAGCTGCTAAATAAATATCAGAAATCTCATTATGCTCATGTTGTAGCTACTCCTACTAAACCTCGGAAAACAGGGGAGAAAAGATAATTACATTTTTTGCACATGAATTTCCTAATTCATCTAGTACTAAGAAATATTAAAAAGTTCATCTCATCCTATCACTGCTATTACTAACTCATACCTATTTGTCTTCTTGTCATTGATTTTGGTACCTTGAATCATATAATTGGCAATTCCAATCCTTTTTACTTTCCATAAACAATCATCTCCTTTTCACATTAGCTTAGCTGATGGATCTACTTCTTTGTTATTAGTTCGACGATGTTATCTATTACTTTCCTTGTCTCTTAAATCTACTAGGATTTTTCTTTGATTTAATATTTGTGAATAAAATCACTTTGGAATATAGTTCTTTTTTTCCTTCCTGGAACATAGTTCTTTTTGGAACCAAAAAGTGATATGTGCTACTGCCCAAATCCTAACAAATATCTTATGTCAATCAATGTTACATTTAGGGAACACAGTTCCCTTTCTTCTTCATCGATTCCTAACAAGGAAGATGATGATCTTTTAGTTTACAAGAGCACTTATCAGACCATAAATGTTATCTCTACACATGATACTACACAACCACAACCACCGCCTATTCGCTTGATCTATTCTAGAAGAAGAGAATATCTTGTCACAAGTTTGGTACCAAACTCTTCTTCAACACCAAATCCAACAACCGATGGTCTTGATCTCCCAATTCTCTTTGCAAAGGTAAACATCAATGCATTTATTCTATTTCCTCTTTTGTTTCTTGTGATCATTTGTCTTCCTCTTCCCTTTTTTTTTGGCCTCAGTTGATTCCGTGACTCTCTCGAAAATTGTTCACGAATCCTTATCTCATCCTAGTTGGCGTGATGCTATATTAGAGGAATTAAATACTTTAGTTGCTAATGGTATATGGTATTTAGTGAACTTACCTATCAGCAAGAAGGTTATTGGATGTAAATAAGTGTTTGTGGTCAAAGTCAATTCTAATCGATCTATGGCTCGACTTAAAGCAGTTGTGGTAAAAGGTCATGTTCAAACCTATCATGTGAATTTTTATAATACTTTCCCTCGTGTGCTAAATTGACCTCTATTTGTCTATTCATTTTTATGACAGCTACTTATGATTGGTCCTTACATCAGTTAGACATCAAGAATGTCGTCTTACATGGTGACCATCAGGAGGAAGTGTATATAGAGCAACCAAATGGGTTTGTTGCTAAAGGGGAATACGAAAATGTTTGACATCTTCAAAAGTCCATATACGATTTAAAATAGAGTCCTCATGCTTGGTTTGAAAATTTTACTTAGGTAATGAAAGAGTTAGGCATGAATAAGAGAAAATCTGACCACTCAGTAAGCATTATGAATGTAGTACCATTCTCCTTGTTGTGTATGTGGATGATATTGTCATGACTAAAAGAGACACTATGGGCATTTCATCTTTGATATGCTTCCTACATAATCAGTTTAGCAAGAAAGATTTGGGGGTTTTGAAGTATTTTAGGGGGTAGAGGTAACAAAAAGCAAGAAAGGCTTTTTTTGTCTCAAAGAAAATATGTAATTGATCTATTAACTGAAATCGAAAAGATGGGGGCTAAGCCATACAATACTCTTATAATCCCTAATTTACAGCTCACAAAAGGTCGAGAGATGTTTGAATGCCTTGGAAAATATAAAAGATCGGATGAAAAATTGAATTATCTTATAGTAACTCGTCCTGATATTACATCTTCTATCAATATTGTAAGTCAATTTATGTCTTCTCCAACCATTCATCATTGGGCTACTCTAGAACAAATCTTATGTTACTTAAAGGGAGCTCTTGGACTAAAGATACTATATAAAAATCATGAATATACTCATATCGAGTGTTTCTCATATGATAATTGTGTAGGCTCTAAGATTAACTGAAAATCCACTATTGGCTACCATGTCTTTGTTGGATAAAATAGTCTCATGGAAAAGCAAGAAGCAATATATCGTGTCCAGATCCACTGCAGAATCTGAATATAGAGCTATGGAATAGTCATTGTGTGAGATGATGTCGATATATCAACTCTTAATGGAAATTGGTTTTAAAATCTCAATACTAAAAAAGTTGTGTGATAATTAAGTTGCTATACATATTACTTCTAATCATGTATTTCATAAACAAGCAAAACATGTTGAGATATTGTCACTTTTTGAATTAGTGCGACAAAATTTGATCTCTGCATGATATGTCAAAACTGGAAACAACTTGGTGATATTTTCACAAAAACTCTAAATGGAGCTCGGATCAATTATATTTGTAACAAACTGAACATGATTAACATCTATACTCAAATTTGAGGGGGAGTGTTACTGATCAGATCAAATGAGATTAGATAAGAAGTTCATATCTGATAAGATTATTAATAGTTAGTATATCCTAAGGATTGATAATAAAATAGACGTGATTATAGGGTTATTATTTTATAATTTGTTGTTCATTAGCTAGTATAAACATGTTTCAATACTTTGTACAAAGATATCAATATAAAAATACCTTTCTCCATAGCTTACATATATGAAATAGAAAGGAAAAAAGAAACAACATGAATTAGGATTTTGCAAACTAAACAGGTAGCCCACTTCACAAAGATTGCCAAGGTGGGAATAGATTTTGAATATTGCACTAAAGATTATAACTTTGGGAAATAAAGCTAAACTTAAAAAGCAAATAGAAGTTACCCAAAAAAAAATCATCTTAGCATATGAGCAACCTTTTGGCAGCTCTTTTCAACGTACTGTGCTGCATCCAATCCATTTAATTTACAACTTCAATTACGTACTAAAACGAAGGTTGCTTTCAATAAAGCAAGCCTCCTCCATGTGCAGCAAAGTTAGCTTCTTCTCATAGTTATTTACCATTAATAAACAAGAGCTGTGAATATAAAGAACTATAGTGGTTGACAGAAGAATGAGTAGCGTTGTAGCACATTGGAGCATGAATTAAATCCAACTTACAACTTTGATGGGACATTCGTACTTTTCGAATAACGCTTAACTAGCAAGAGAAATATTTGTCACAGCGCAACATGAAATCATTAAAGAACCAAGTGGGGACTTAAAAAGCTTCTCCAAGGATTGCATAACCCAATAAATGTTGGTAGAAATATGAGAGAGAAATGGTCAGTCAAAGCATAGAAACAGAAAACAGTATAGCAAAGACCTCAACAAAAAGCAGAATTCCATAACTTAGGAACTTCGAACAGAGTGAAAATTTTGTGTGAAAATGCAAATATAACGGAAAAAGTAGACACACTCAGTTTAGAAAGCAAAAAAAATACCTGATAACGGAGTTTTTTAGGCCATGAGGCAGCAAAAGCTCTGTTAAATCCCTGTTTTATTTCAGCTGGACTAGTAGTTACACCTGAAACAATTAGGCATATATTGAATTCGGCTATGATCAAAACAAAAGAAGTCATGTACGTAACTTAGCAGGGGGTTTGTGTGACCCAAGGAGTCCTGGCTACTCGAAGTTGCTCATTTAGCATCGAAATAACAGCTCCCAAACATAGTCACAGTTTTTTGTGCTTGTTGAAATGCACAAGATAAAAAGCACTTAACAGGTATAGAAAAAATAAGAATGAAACTAAATAAACCATATTTTCTTCCAATGGAGACATAGGTTTCTTCAACAGGCTTGGCCAATTGCAAAAGGGTTCCACCAGCATCAAGCAATAAAGCATCATACGCTCTTTTAACAGATTTTATTCCTCCTAAAATGCACGAAGTTACAGACTTTAGTCAAATTATGAGATACCCAAATGGTCTCCGATTCTTCTATTGATTAACGATGAAACAACGCAAAGAAAAAGGTATAAACTTAGGGAAGGAAATTGACCAGAGTGGGTGGACATGGGAGACAAATGGAGGGAATTTGAGAGCCTTAGATTGAAAGGCTTCAAAGCTCTGAGGAGAGCACTGCCATGAAAGCACGTCGTCAAGCAAGGTTCCATTGTGAGTGACCTATGCTTGGAGAATCGAACTGTACCTGTTTTATGCCACTGCTGCGGAGGAAATCCCAAAGCAAAAGGTACCTACAATGTTCACATGAAAATCGCATCGTCATTAGATGAACATTTTTCCTTTTCGAATACTTACTTGGAACAATTAAATACTATTTTATCACCAATTTTATAATTTAACGGCAAAATTATATAATTATATAAGACAAGACCTTTAAATATATAAATTGTATAAAAACAAGTTAAGAGTAAAACCGGTCTCATTTTAATTTAAATAATTATGGAATCCTCTTTTAACCTTTACATCTCATTTTTTAGAAACCCAATACTACCTAATTAAAACAAAGTCAATAAAATTAAGTTTGGATTCTTTTACTTCGATTTTGTGTATATTGTGCTATAACGATGAGGGATATTTGCAAGTTAAGGAGAATTCTAAGAGATTGATGCAACTCACCAAGGCAACGGAAACTTGAAGATGCCAATGGATCCAATTACAAGGTCACACTCCAACAAGCTCAAGGCATAATTTCATATTTATGCACAAGCTTTTGTTTCACAAGAACTTCAAGAAGTTTTGTTGATCAAGCTTAGGGAAGAGCTTAGGAAAACATCTAAGTGTGTGCGCACATTAGAGGTATCAAACCAAGAAGGCTAACACCTAGCTAATTTTCACAAGTACAAGTCTAATCAATAGGCTTGGGCTTATTTTATCTTGTAAAAGAAGTATGGACTTCTTTTAGGCTTTGTCATGGGCTGATTTGTGTTAAGTATGCATGTGCTTCATTAAAAAAGTCATGTGCATGTTTTATTTTAAGGAACCAAGCGTGTGGGCTTAGTTTAAAAGCTCAGTTCGCCCCTCTTAAGTTAGTCTATTATTTTTGTTGTTTCCTTATCCTATTTGGATTAGGACTAGTCAATTTTAATTAGTTTTGAAGCCCTAATCCGTGTGGGATTTGTTCTTGGGCAAATTTATTTCAAGAAAGCCTTCTTGATGTTTTGGGCTTTCTTTAGGGTTTTTTAAGTTATCTTTGTTAGTGTTTGTATTGCACAGGGGTATTTAAACCCTTATTTTATGCGTAAACACCACATTAGACGTGAATAAAACTTGAAAGCATTCTTCAAGAGAGAATTCGGATTCTTGCTTGTTTTACCTTAAGGATTGATTCAACTTATCAAGTAAGTTCTAACTTATGGTGTTAATTCAATTCCTACAATCTTTATACTCTTTGTTACCAATTCCTTGTTGTTTTGGGGGTAAAGGGTCTTGTTAGCTTGATTGAATTTAGGTTTGAGAACAATCATTGAAACGGAGGTAATCTAGACATTGATTCTAGGTTGTTGCCGTATCATCTTTGGTATTAGAGCTTAGGTTTTAAATTCAATCTTTATCTTTAATTTTCCGTTTGTTCTTGATTATTATAGTTAGTTCATCATTCAAATTTGAAAAAGAAAGAAAAAAAAAGAAGAAGAAGAAGAAAATCAAGATTGTGAATCTTTGTGTGTTTAAGTTGATTTGCTTGCAAGATTCATCAAGATTGTTAATTCTCGCATCAAGATTCATTTTTATAATTCAAGGTTCACTCTACTAATTCAAGATTCATCAAGAAACAATCTGATCATTCAAGATTCTTTAATTTCGTTTCTTTATTATTCAAGATTCATCAAGAACGAATCTGATCATTCAAGAATTCTTTAATTTCATTTCTTTATTATTCAAGATTAATCAAGAATGAATCTGATCATTCAAGAATTCTTTAATTTCATTTTTTATTATTTTAGATTCTTCAAGAACACATCCTTCATTCAAGAAATTCATCAAAACTTGCTTTCTTGCATCAAGAAACACTTTCTTGTTTCAAGATTTACTTTATTACCTTCAAAACGTGTGTCTTTGATATAATTGCTTATTTTTCGATTCTTGATTATTGGGGCAGATTTGAATGTTCTTATCAATTTGGGTTTAGGGTGAGTTTAATTCCTAGTTGGGTCTTTTCTTGCACTCTTTGGTTGCTTTTTATTGTTTCTGTCCTTTCGGTTTTCATTATACTTGAATTGAGTATTCTTGTTTCGTATTGCTCAGTTGGCACCGAAAATCACTCACGTACGTTTTCTCCATCTAGTATGAGTGTCTTTCATCTTTCTTGCTTCCTTTACCTTAAATTGCATCTAGTTTTGTGTATTCTTCCTTTCTTTAGGTATTCTTTGTTTTCTTTTGGACTAAGTTGTTGTTGTGCTTATTTGGTTGGTAGTGATTGATTCGGACAAGTAAAACTGTGCTAGAATCTAGAGTGGTAAAAGGCAAGAGTGTGTAAGCTCATTTGAGGGTAAAAGCCATCTTCTTGAGTGAAACACGAGGGTATCCAATCTGATTTAGAGAGAAACACGTGAGGGAGTGTGTGAGGAGCTATTCTAACGTGTTTTTGCAGGTTTTACATCATGAACAATTCAAAGGATAGTAAAGGTAGTGACAAGGATGAAAAGAAT
>JANKOE010000003.1:24738856-24761665 GCA_026284465.1 Erythroxylum citrifolium
GTTATGTGATTTTGCTTTGTTTATAATGTGACGCATTTATATGTGATGCATTCATGTTTCAATTTTATTTGTAAATTTTGAAAAGTTTTGGAATCTTAAGGAATGAGAAATTAGGGTTTTGCAATTGAAAATTTTGAAAATTAATTATGATTGATTTGAATGATTTGATAAGTTTGAAAAATAAGCTTTTGATGAATTATCTTTGTGAAATATTTATAAATGATAAATGAGTTTTGAAAATGCTTTTGCTTATTGTTCAATTTATAAACATGTTATTCACGAGCTGTCAAGCTCATCCCCTTTCATCCTCATCTCCAGGTTTCGAGCAGGAGATCGGATGAAAGAAAGTCAAGACCTTTGTTCGTTTTCACATGTCTTCGGTTTTGTGTATTTTGGATTTAGTATTAGTTTTGTATATGGCTTGGAATGCCATTAATGGTTTGTAAGCGTTTATTTCATAATGTATTTGAATTATGAATTTATGTATGGAATTGAGTTATGAAATGGTATGTGAATGGGATTGTATATGAATGGAATTGATTCTGATTATGGATTTTGGATTGAGACTTATTGAAATATTTTAGGTTTAGAATTATGTTTGATTGAGTTTGGATTCCGGACAGGAGGTCCGATGAATTTTGTTGATGAATGGGACGTAGAAGTGCGTTTAAAACTAAGTGTAGATTTTTGGGTTTCTTCAAATGCAGCCGTTGTGCTGCCGAAAATTTTGTTAAATAAAGAATGTGTGTATGATTCGAAATTGACGGATAGAAGTTTGAGGTTTGGAAATTGTGAATTCCAAATTGATGAAGTCTTTACTTTGTACAAGATTGAATAAAGACAAAAAGAATGAAAAAAAACAAATTTATATCAGTTTTGATCGGCTTAGATATGATGTCATAGGGTTTCCAACGCGTTGTTTTTTTTATGTTCACGCTTCAGATGTCGGATCCGCTTTGTTAAGTTTTTGTTTCGCTTTCGATTCGTTTTCGATTCTTTCGTCTTATGTTTCCGATTCGATTTGAAATTTCACTTTGCAATTTCGTTTGCCTACTTTGCCTTTCGCCTCCCGTTTCGTTCTTTCGAATTCGTTTTCTTTCGATTTCACTTTCTGTCACTTTATTTTCGACTTCGTTTATCGTTTTTCCGGTTGGGGTCCGTTTACGAGATCGGGTCCCAACAGTAGTCGTCGGTTAAGGTAAGTGATCTAGCCTTTGCACTCTAGTTTTTCTGATAATGGTGACATTGTTGTATTTGGGTGTTGTTTTCTGTTAGGGTTTGTGTTTTCCTTATGTGTGTTGTGGTTTGGTTGTGGTAAAAGTTTGTTGTGATAATAATGAAGATGGTGGCTTGTGTGATGCATCCATAATGGGATGAAGCTGAATATGAGTTAAGAAGCTTGTTTAAGTACTGCCTATATGTACGATGAATGTTTTGTTAGAGTTTTTTTTCTTTTGTTTAATTTTTCTGAAAATTTAGTAATATGTTATTGGATTTGAATTGTTTCTGCATATATCATCTTTAAAACGACATTATTTTGAACAATTCGAATAAGTTTGGGTTAATTAACAAAAAGTTTATTAAATTTACTAAAATGTGTAAATTTGATTAAATTATGTAACAATATGTGTGTGTGTGCGCGTGTGCGTGTGTATTATACATTTCAATAAATATAATATAATTCTCCTTTAGTTAAAATTTTGAAATAAGTAAAAATTTCGTAAGTGATATGAATCAAATTCCAAAATTTGAGAGTAGCTTCAACATGGTCTCTTATATGTTAATCAAGATGTTAGACATGAGCTTGATAAAGCAACACACGTAAAAGAAGGGTGAATTGTTTGTAAAAAAAATTCAAGATACTTTTAAATTGATAAGATTCTACTAAACAAACTAAATTTATAAATAGAAGAGTCCTATAAACTTTCGAAAGGATCATGTAGACGTTGAAAAATAAAGGAGTCTGTTAATGCTCAAATAGAAAGGAACCAATTAATCGAAAGAAACTTGCTAAAGATCAAAATAATAGGAGCCTGCTTACTCGAAAGGAGACAAAAGAAAGGAGCATGTTAATCGATAGGAGCCTGTTGACTTTTGAAAGAAACCTCTTGTGATATATAAACAAAAGGAACCTATTGTAAAACTGAAAGAGCCTCTTGAAAATACAAACTTAAAATGCAAAAATTTAAAATAAGGAAGAGAGAGAAAATGACACAATAGATTTATGCTGGTTCGACTTATAACAAAACCTATGTCTAGTCCCCTAGCATCCAACTTGAGTTTTTCACTATAAAAGCTATTGAGTAATTTAACGAGCCTCTTCAAGCTCACAAGTGTATATTTTCAAGATTCTTCAACCTTCCATAGTAGTATTATTTTGCTAGCCTCTACAAGCTCTCAACAAGAAACGTATAAATGATTTAACAGTCTCTCTTAATAGAGTGATATTACTTTCTAAGACAAAAAGATTTTGATATAACTTTCAAGAAATAATGAAGCTCTAAGATATTTTGCAAGTCTTGTGTCTGCGTTTTGTGTGTTTTGCAAATGTAGTGGCTCTTCTTCAAGTAAACAATTTTTCAACCCGTCGTTGCTTAATCTTCGATATTATCTCTGCTGAAATTTTCGATATTCAAACGTTTTGTCAAGTTTTTTCGGAGCTAATTATTCGAATTAGTAAGATCCTTCCGCATGTCATGGAACCATTTCCAAAAAGGTAAATTTATAAAGAAGGTTCTTATAAGAAGGAAGCAATTATTCTATGATTTTATTTCTTTTTAAGAATTTTATTGTTTATTATACAAGGAAATAAATCCAATTTAAATTTTAAAATATTATATAGTTATCATCAAAATTGTTAAACATAAACCTTAAGATAACAATCTCTCACTTTTTTATGATGACAAATAATAACATATATATTTTCAAAATTCAAATAGTAATAAAGAGTTTCAAACAATACCTATAAACTTTAATCGTAGTTATAATTAGATGGAACCTGATATCGTTTGTTTATCATATATTTAAACTCTACAAGTTCAACAACATTTCAGTAGAATATATCATCAATGACAAATATATCATCAATGTAATATTGAAAATGTATCATCAAATGCAAATTATATCATTAATTATTTCTTCCCCTTTGTCATTATAAAAAAAATTGAGGGAAAGAGTGAGGAAACAAACAAGATCATAAGTACGTAAGAACAGATAAAACAAAAAAATAAAGTCATTAATTAGAAGAAATTAAAATTAAAAGAAAGAAATTAGAAGCTTGACCAAATAATTTTTTACTAAATTTTAAAATGATCGAAAGAATAAAAACTACGATAAAACTAAATAGGCCCCAAATATTCAATTTCTAGTCCAAAATGAATATCCAAATTGTAGTTACTTGAATGATAATGTGGTGTATAATATGGTATATTAGTCTTAACTAATATGTGAGCCTTTGAGTCAAAGTCAAAAGACTACATTGATTATTATTAACCACAGATATGAATTTTGTACTGCTACAATTGAAAAAGGTGCTAAATTTTATTGTACCATATTTGAGTAAAAGTATATCAATCATTACAACAGTACCGATATTACTATAATTTTTAAAAACTTAGTTAATAAAAATTAAAAATTAGAAGGGACTAATTTATAATTTAAAAAATTATTAAAAACGGTACGTTTGATTTTCATAACATTTCTATTAACTCTTATAATCCTAAATCTTTTTGGTTTTTACGAATATCATCTTTTAAATAATTTTTCTACTGAAACAAAAGTGAACATAAATAGGAAGTGCGCACCGAAAAGTTCCCTTGGCGACGCACACTCTCGCAAGCGGCAGCGTTTTGGGAAGCTACATATTTCATATTTCTCGTAGAGGCTGTGTTGTGGCATCTCCGTGGAATCGCAAATAGACAGCGGCAATGGCGACGGAGCTTGAAGAATTAGTGGGCTTCCTTTCTTCTCCCTCGCCGCCGGTGAGTTTGTTAATGTCACAACTTTTTGCTTCTTTTGCAGTTGTAATTCAAGATAATCTCTTGGTAAAATCGTCTGCCAAAGTGAAAGTTTGGATTGGCAGTTCCTAAATTTCATCTTTTCTACTTTGTTTGTCAGAAAAAGTATCGAAGTTCTGCTTTTTTTGTCATTTCTTTATGATGCCCGTCTATTTGTTTTTATATACCTCAGAGGCTAGAGCTAGTTTCTAGCTTTTGCTGCTCTCGTATTGTATGATAGCAATAGTTTTTACGTTACAATTATAATGACGCACACTAATAGCAATATTCAGAATGAGAATTGAATAGCAGAGAAGAAGCAGATTCAGTAGAGGGAGGAAGCGTTATTATTCGTAGACAGCTAATTGTTTACAACCAACATATAGTAGCCATTACACCTTCACCAGAAATTGTATTACATCTGTCAACAAGTCATTCCCTCACTAACGTCTACGACGTAGTTCTTATTCATCTGTTACTAACAGTCGTGGTAATCTTTTATCCCTCACGTTCCCCTTCCTATTTTGCTCCCCTTGTTACTTCAATCGTAACATTGTTTAATGGCCAAAATTAATGCCATCAGTTCTTTCTCATATATAGACAAATGTAGATATTTTGGAGTCAAGGTCTTGCTAACATAAGCCAAGGGATGACATTCTGGCATCAATACGGCAGCAATACCCTCTCTGGAGGCCTCTTCTTCAATTACTATGGTTTTGTTAAAAGTCCATAAGAGCTAAGACAGGAGCATTGATCAATGCCATTTTGAGATTATGAATGCAACTTCTGCTTCTTCTGACCATTTAAAAGAATTCTTCTTTAGTAACAAAGTTAAAGGCTTACTAATGCAACCATAATTATTGACAAATCGACGATAATACCCAGCGAAACCAAGGAAGCTTCTCAATTGCTTCAAAAATTTGGGAGTTGGCCATCATTCACCGCCTGAACCTTTTTAGGTTGCGTTGCTACTCAGTCGACACTAATAACATGGCCTAGGTATTCCACTTCTTGTACACCAAAGACACACTTAGAGAATTTCACAAAAAGATGTTGACATTATAGTACTCGAAACACTTCAGCCAAGTAAAAAAGATGCTGCTCCCATGTGTGACTGTATATGAGTATATCATCATAAAGCACTAGGATGGATTCCCTCAAATAGTCCTTAAAAATGGATTTCATTAAACTTTAAAAAGTAGTTAGTGCGTTTACTAACCCAAAAGGCATGACTAAGAACTCATAATGGCCTTGGTGAGTTTCGAAATGCTGTCTTTCCTATATTCTCTTCATGCATCCATATTTGGTGATAACCAGCCTGTATATCAAGTTTAGGCAAATATCTTGCACCATAAAACTCGTCCAAAAGTTCATCAATGAGTGCAATAGAAAATTGATCCTTGATTGTGTTCTTATTTAATGCCCAGTAGTCCGCATAGAACCTCTATGAGCCATCCTTCTTTTTCACCAAAATGACTGGTGAAGCAAATGCACTAACACTCTTTCTTATAATTTCTTACTGCATCATCTCTTCCACTAATTCTTCTATTGCTTGTTTCTAAACCCTGCATATTTGTAAGGTATTTTATTAAAAACTTCTACTCCAGTTTTTGGTCTAATTTGATGGTCATGTAATCTGGAAGGAGGAAGCCCTTTTGGTTCTTGGAATATATCTGGATAGTTCTCCAATAATTCTTGTGACTCCCTTTGTTTTTCATTAAGTAAGCAACTTCCAACATTCACTTCCATAGCTTGTAATCTACTGGAAAGAATATTAGATGTCTCCAATTGATCTTCTTCTTCAATTATGACAAATTGATATACTGCCTCACTATTCTTCCATGATTTCTCCAACTGTTTCTCTTTCATCTCGACTACTTCCTCTTAATTCCCATTACGAATCTCTAGTCTTCTTCCTTGCCATTCAAATTTCATCATACCTTCCTTGTAGCTGCAAACAATGCCATCCAAAGTAGAAAGTCATTGTACATCCAACACTATGTCACTTACCCCAATGCCTATTACCAATGCATCCGGTCAAAATTGATGATCATTCATTGTCCATTCTAACCCTTTACATTTCTGATGACAATGAATCTGTGAACCTCCACCAACTAGAATTGACTCTGGTTCAATATTCTCCACCCTTGACTTCTTACTTACTAATTTCTTGTCAATGAAATTATGTGTACTTCCTCCATCCACCAATATGTGAATGATTTTACGTTTATAATTTCCGAAAACCTTCCTATGTTGAAATTGATTTGAAATGGTATCTGCCATTGCTTGTGAAGAAATAGCAGGTTGTTCCATCTTCGATCTACTGTCGTCCTTTTGTCCTCTTCTCCTTCTTCTGTGACAAACAAGAACATCATTCTCTTCTGACATTCATGACTAGGGATATATTTTTCGTCAAAGCAAAAACAAAGTCCCTTAGCTCTTTTCTCAGCCAACTACCAACTAGTGGTCTTTGCTATCTTTTATTCCCTAATTCTCCCAGTAGCTCCTGTTGTTGGTTTTGGCAATATACCCCTTTGAGTCTTCTGATTCATCGTATATTCTTTCCAACTGCCTCAATCATTTCCATAGCAGCTACGAGCTATCACTTCATGCTTTCTTGCTAAATCATAAGCTTGCTGTAATGTACTAGGGTCCCAGATGTTCACTGGATCTTTAATCTCTAGTTTCAGGCCTTTTAGGAATAGGCTGAGAAGATATTGTTCTGGCATCACTAATTTGTGAGAAATAAGGTTGAACCTCGCTCAGTATTCCTTCACTGATCTTTCTTGCCTCAGTTCCTTCAACTTCCCTGCTGGATCCTCAAAGATTGTTTGACCAAATATCTGTTCTAGAGTGAAAATATACTCACCTCAACTAGGTTCTTGCACCGTAATCCTATTCCTCTTATACGGTTGGTGCCAAGCCAATGCCTCACCTCTAGGCACTAGAAATTCTATCCTGGATGATCAGATTGAAACATGATGCGAGCTGTTATTGTGCTACCCCCCATCCCAAATTCTAGGGCTTTTCTATCACATTCTTTATCAGACTAGAGTCCCACGCACATTTGTTGAAGCAGTTGAATCATCAATTCTTTCAATTCTTGCATTCCCCACCCATATTTCAGCTACAATTCTTGCATTTGATTTCTCATATTTTCTTCAACTTTCCTCCAATCTCGAGAACGCATTCCTTTTTCCATAGATCCAAGGAACGAAGGCTCTAATACCAAATTGTTGTAATTGTAATGGTGACCCTAATAGCAGTATTCATAATGAGAATTGAAGAGTAAAGAAGAACCAGATCCAGTAGAGAGAGAAAACGTTATTATTTGTTGACAATTAACCGTTTACAACCGTTGGCCCTTTTAACAACATATAGTAGGCTTTATACCCTAACCCGTAATCATATTGCATCTGTCAACAATTCATTCCCTTACTAACTTCTGTGACATTGTTCTTCTTATTCATCTGTTACTAAAATGTTGTTGTATCTTCTGTCACCTTCCTCTTCCTATATTGCTCCTCTTACTACTTTAGTTGTAACATTGTATGCTCCAAATTTGTTGCACAAGAAAGTTTCTGTCTTTTGTTTTCTTTTTCATTTGCATTAATCAGTATTTTACTAATTGGTTGCATTGATTATTAGTTTGATTTACTAATACACCCTATGTGAATTAAATTTTGAGTTTAGTTGAAGAAGGCAGCTGTTGAAATTGTTCGGGACTTAACAGGGTCTGAAGACGGAGTCCTGTCACTTTCCAAGTATGCCAATACAGTGCTTCCATCATTAGGTCGCCTTTTAAGCGAGAAAAAGGTGCTGTATCATACTAGTCTCTGCTAGGCTAATAAAAGCTCGTAACGGTTATCAAAGTTTAATTGGAGTCCTGAATTTACTAATGTTCCTACTTTTGATCTTTCATTAATGAAGAGTTTGCAAAAATTTAGTTCGTTCTGGTTATTAATCTTTTGACTATATCATAGTTTGAACAAATTAATTCAAATTCTCAGGAGGTCTCCGAGCCTGCTGCAGAAGCTCTTGTAAATTTGTCTCCAAATTCTAGTTTAGCAGCAGAGATGGTAAAGATGGGAATGATTAAAATTGTGATGGATGCGTTGTATAAGCCGGATTCCAACATTAGTCATTTGTTGGTTATGCTCCTAGTTAATGTCACTCAATTGGATGGCGGTATATCATCTTTACTACAGGTGCTTTCTCCTATATTCTAATGTCACATACACTATGGCATTTATAGAGTATTACATCTCGATGATGGCTTTAGCCTTTGTCAAATTTTTTTGCATTCTCTTCATTGTATGCATTAGAGCTCAAGAAATTTACCATTCTTTCTTCCAGTCTCCTGAATGATAAAGTGATAATACATTTTAATACTGATAATTGGTTTTAACTTCATCTATTTTCTTAGGTCGAGGATGAGAAGGTGCAAGGCCTTTTTGTTATGAAGCTTGTGAGATCTTTCTGTAGATCCTCAAGTGATGGCAAAGGTGTGGTTTCGTTCATTTTACTTTAATTTGTTTATATCTACAGGCTGTGCAGAGAGTTTTGCATATTCTCGTCTACCAAATTGATTTTGTAAGTACTCAAATAAAGGCAATTATGAATTCAAAATTTTTGGTTTTAGGAATGATAGACCATCAAATCGCTGTGTTATGGGCTTGATGACCTCTCCAGTTCGCTCTATGTAGTTCATCAGATATTTTTAGAAAGGTTCAGCCTTTTGGAACTCATTCTGGCTCTACAGTTAGCATCCCCGTTTGCATAAAATTTGGAAAGCGATACCTTTTCTAAGCTACCTTATTTTGAGGATTGCTCACTTGTTTTGTCCTTTAAGAAAGCATTGAGTTGTCTCTTTATCCTTCCAATCTACGGGTTTACATCTTTTGTGATGTGAATTGGGTCTTTATGCTCCATGATGTTTGTCTCACCTCAACGTTATGTATCTGCCAGAGGATGCATTTGACCATGTTGGTTCCATTCTTGTGAACATCTCTCAGAAGGAAGCTGGAAGGAGATTGTTATTGGACCCTAAGCAAGGTTTGCTAAAGCAGATTCTTAGACAGTTCGACTCAAGTAGTCACTTGCGGAAGAAAGGGGTATGCTAATTTATGAGCTCATATTATTGTAGTTTCACAATCATAGACTTGATTTGCATGTGAGTTTGCTTGTGGCTCACATTTACAAGTTGTGCCTCTAATTACTATAACTTCAATAGTCTATTTTCCTCTGCACTCTTCTTTGAATCTTCTGCAAATTAATGGGTACATTTGTTTGATTATTACATCTTTCGGCTTTCTCAGTGTCTCATACACACATGAGCACTGTAACTTTCGTTTCCAGAGGCTGAGATTATCCTTTACTTACAGGTCTCTGGAACAATTCGCAATTGTTGTTTTGATGCTGAGCACCAACTACCAGAATTACTTTCAATATCTGAGTTTCTTTGGCCAGCTCTACTTCTGCCTGTTGCTGGTAACAAGGTATCTGTGTTACCTGCCTCTTGATTCTTGTTAGTATTTCTTATTTCTCAAAAGTGATGCATGCATATGATTGTCACATTTTTAATGTGTTTAGAAAGCTTCATCAGATTGCGATTATTAATAATGGAATATGCAGAGGACTAAAAAAAGATGAAAAATAATCCTACAAAGGAAAAAAATGCTGGAAAAGGCATGCAATGAACTAATACAGATTTCTGCGATTCCTGAACTGTATGAATCAATTAAGTACATGAAAATGGCTTTTCAATCCCATAGTGAATATTGGAAGGGACTACAAAAAACAGATTCCTGCAGTTCATTTGAAGACTAAAATATTACGACTGTTATTTCAATAAGGATTCCTTTTCCTGTGAAATTTCATCAAACCAAACAAAAGTGCTTCAATCCGCCTAACATCTGGTAGAACACTTGAAGGTCTACAATTGCATTTCTACTCATTCGGATTTCATTGCTTCCAATCATTTTACCGTTCCAAACAATTCCAAAGATGAAGGTTATCACTATCGATTATAATTCATCACAAGTTTGGATGTTAGCTACATGCCCATACTTGTGAATATCAATGGCAATATTTTGAGACTAGTTTCTGTTTCTGTTTCTTTTTTTTTTATTTTGGTTCTTTTGCAACGGAGTTGTGAGGTTGGGATTACAGATGAGTGAGAGTTTAATTGGTAATAAACAAGATTTTAATGAACTCTTGCAATTCAGATATATAATAAAGATGACACATCGAAGATGCCTCCTGAGCTTAGCAGTGCACTCTCCATTGATCGTGAAGCATGGAATGATCCTGAAATTCGTGTTCAAGCACTGGACGCTATATACATGATTATATTACAGGTAAAATAAATGGCAAGTATTCTTCCTCTTAGCAAGTTGGATTGTTTAAAAGTGTATGCAAATTGGTTCCGTCATGATTTGAAAGAGGATTCAAAAAATGAGAGTGTATTCTTCGCAACTTTACACTGATATGTACAGTAATGTTGATTTAGTTAAATTTGTGAAGGCGTTGTAATGATTAATAATCATGACACCATATTATTAATAATATTATTATTATTGCAGGAGGCTGGTCGAAGAGCCTTCTGGTCTATCAACGGTCCTCGCATACTACAAGTGGGATATGAAGATGAAGCAGATCCTAAAGCAATGGAAGCCTATGAACGAGTTGGCGCCTTGGTATTGAATACATCTTTTGTTTTGGTTTCGGATTCACCTTGTTGGCATCTATGCATGCAAATACTAACGATTTCCTTCTTTTTACAGCTTGTTCATGACAGTATGACACAGGAAACTTGAGATTGTGGATGGGCCTAGTTATAGATTGACCTCCAGGAACTTGGGAGATTGTTACGACATTAGTGATGCTTTGTTCTTGTAAAAGGCAGGCTTTGTCTGTCATCTGTTTTGTTACATGTATAATCTAAGAAACAAATAAGTATCTTATTATCATTTACACTTTGGTGAAACTGAAAGGTGAAAGGGGATATATATTTATATATATGTAGAGAAAAGGGATAGTATATATAAATCCAAACATATATATATGTATATATATAATTCATTTTAGTTCAATGAATTAAAATCCAAACTAACAAAATTGGCAAGTAACTTTGGCGCCATAGCTTCCCGGGAAAACGCGAGTCAACTCAAAACAACGTTCAAAAGAGCCTGGTTCCCGCCAAAGCCAAGTGAGTTATGTATGTGATGTTCCATCCTCTTTTCCATTTTCCGATTAAGCACGCAAACAACTCCGCACCCAAATGGACATCTCTGACATCGCCATGAAACTTGGTCTGTCCCACTCTAAGCACCTTGTCCGAAAAGCTGCCGAGCTACGCCGTCTATGCGACGTTCAGTTCGACTCCTCCATCATTGGCATTGTAATAAGCATTTCTGAGTCCAAGCAAAATGGTTTTTTCGCTGTTTTGCGATTGATGGATAATGGCGTTTGTTTTCTGTGTCTATAGGGAGAGGTGTGCAAGGCTGTGATTTGCTTGGAAATCGCCGCCATGAGGTACCCATTTCTCTGTTTTGATTGGGAAATTTTGGTTGATTTGGGTGACAATTAAATATATGTTTTCATGGTTTGTAGGTTTCAAGTGATTTTCGATAGAAAAGCTGCAATAAAGTTGAGTGGACTGTCCGAGAAGGCATACAATAGATCATTCAATTCCCTACATAATGGTCTTGGTCTCAAGTGGGTGTTCGGTTTCTGTTATGTTAGGAGTTGTATGGTTGAAATGTAATGTGGATTGAGTCATCTTGTTTTGCAGGGCTAAATTGGATGTTAGAGAACTTGCAATTCAGTTCGGCTGTGTTAGGCTTATTCCTTTTGTGCAAAAGGGTTTGTCATTGTAAGATCTCTTTCCATTTGTATAATGGTTCATGTCAATAAAATGATCACCTTGTGGTACTCATTATGTGTTCGTAAAAATGCCTATTAGTGATTTACCTGAAGTGGAATATGTATGTGGGACGCTCTATGTTAATCGGTGGATTTCTTTAAAGTTTACCTAATTAATTAAGTGATACCGATTTTTCAGGTACGAGAAACGGTTTCTTGCAGATTTGCCAGCTTCTAGGCGAGCAAGTGCTGACTTCAACCGCCCTGTGTTCACTGCTGTTGCATTCTACTTGTGTGCTAAGAGGCACAAGGTAAATAAACTAGGCAATTTTCTATTGACTTACATTGGTTGACAAACCGTATTGTGTTTGTCTTGGCTCATTTGTGCGTGTTTATTATCATCCTTGCTTGACAGCTCAAGGTAGACAAACTTAAGTTGATCGAGGTTTGTGGCACTTCTGAATCTGAATTTGCAAGTGTAAGCAATATTCTTTACTTCACGGAGAACTGATTTGTGTGTTTTAGTTGTGGTTATTTGGGATTTTTCCAAATCATTATAGCTAAATCAGAGTATACATGCAGGTCTCCACTTCCATGAAGGATCTCTGCCATGATGTCTTTGGGATCTCAAATGTCAAGAAGGATCCAAGGGAGGTGAAGGGAAACCGGGGTAAGAGTTGATAAGTTGTGAATGTGTAAGCATGTCACATGTACCTCAAATATACTAGCAATTCAATTCTCATATTTCCTCCAAAATTTCTTATTTTTTAATCATCTCCTTGTAGACTTGTTAGATGCATTGCCTGGGAAAAGAAACGCTGAGGACGGTGGTTATTCATCTGATGATGCAGCCGAGGTACTATACTAGCAAAGCTAACACTAAACAAAGCTGCTGATATTGATTCGTGAAACTAGCTTTACTATGGTTGACAATGTGCTTAGACCAAGCTCATCCTGAAATATATGAACTTGCTTGTCAATACATCTTGATGCATTTGGAAGAATTTTATACCAGACAAGTTTATTGATAATCACAATTCTACAGCTTTCAAGTTACAAAAAGCGCAAAAGATCGGAGAAGGCTGAGTATGAGGAGTGGAAATCCACAATTATGTCATCCAATAAAAGCAGCGAGGCAAAAGGTTTGTGAAATAAAGGGCAACCTATATATATTGTATATATATATATACACATGCTTTCAAAAACACGCACGTACGCATACATATGATTTTTTGCCATTGTGTGCTCTTTCCTCAGGTACTTGCAAGAGAAGCAAGCAAACTCAACTTGATTTTATGAAAGTCGCATAACATGAGAGATTGGAGGCTTCGTACATGCCGTTATGAAGTTAAAATTTTTTAATGAACATAGAAAAACATTTCTTTTGAGACTGTTTAGCCAAAATTGCATGGCACTGGCACGTGGGTGGGTGGGTCTTTGCAGCAGATGTGCAGTGGTGTGTTTTTTCCCCACAATAGAAAGAACATCAACAACATATTGGAGGTGATGTATTACCCGATTTTCTATGAGATTAATCATCAAAAATCAAAGTCCTGCAGACACTTTTACATTTAGGTAGACGCCAATCGTATCTGTATCCTTCAATTTTTCACTTCATCCAAACAAATGACAAGCGGTAATATGATACAATCTACGCCCACATTTCTCGCAGAATCAAGAGTCACCCAGTCAAAGTCGTCGTTTGACCCCATACATTCAATTCAAAGTTGGATTTCGTTTTTGACCGGCTCAGAAACAGCGGCCGAAAGCTATGGGCGTGGTTCCGAATTTTAATTATTTATTATAATATAATAACAAAACAACATAATCCTAAATTCCTGGGCTTTTCGTTCATTATAAAACAATATTTATTTTTAACTTTTTTACTTAAAAATTAAATAAATTAGAACCGAAACCAATCAGTGATCATAGCTTCCTAACATGGCCGTCAATATTTGTCTTCCATGATAGTCAGATACGTGGCAGCTTCGTATGTCTTAAAGGGAGCACAAAGGATCACTGTTTCTATATTATTCCCATTAATCTATTTCTTTCCTACAGCTTCTATCGATTTCCATCTCTTTTTCCGTCTTTGTGATTCATAACAGTTCATGGAATCTCTTCTTGTCATATGCCCTAATCTTTATTGTATCAATGCTATGTAATTTTCGTAGTTTTAGTTTTTGCCAATCAAACCCAATTCACCATAATTTCCACAAATACAAAGAAATACCAAAATCAGTCGTATATTGCTTACAATTTTTCAAGCTCTAATCTTTTTGGTTTCACTGCGTGGTGGTTGTTTTGTTATTTTTTCCGAAGTTGATCTTTTCATGCCTGTGATGTTTTCGAACATGGGTTTTGAAATCTCCGACGAGATGTTGGGTACTTTTGTGCCAATTATGGTTTACTGGTTGTACTCTGGCTTGTATATTTTTCTCGGATGTTTCTTCGACAAGTATAGGTTGCACACGAAACAAGACGAGGATGAGAAGAATTTAGTGACCAAAAAAACCGTGATTATGGGTGTCCTCCTCCAACAATTTGTTCAAGTTCTTGTTGCTACCCTCCTGTTCATGGTATGCCCTCTTTTTTTTATTTTTTTTCTTTTTGGTGGATGTTGTAATTTTGGGAATCGATTACCGGTTAATAGTTATGAATTCTTCAAATTGTCTATTCATATTAAAAAAAAAAGAAAAATTGGTGGGAAGTTTTGATTGTCTGCTAGGGTTTTCTGATTGTATCTATTTGTAATTCTGTAATTCAATTTGCTCCGTCTTTTGGTGCTTCGTTTTGATTTTTCTTTTTCTTTACTCCGATGGAATAGGGTGTTTGTTGGCTTCTTAGGTATTTGTTAATTTTCCACTGAAATCTACTCATGAAATTAGGAAATGTTGATGAATTAGAAAATTCAATATTTGTTTACAGATGGGTGTACATTTTTGAGCGATTTGCAATGATTTTGTCTTCTATGATTGCTTTAGCATGATTTTATTATTGCATTAATTGGCTTCACGTTCACATGCACTGTTAGACTTCCTGAAAACAGAGTTATTCAAACTCTTGAAAACTAAATTCGTTTATGTACTCTTGACAACTAAATTCATGGAAGGAATAGAGTTTATGTACTCTTGTTGTGGTAGATGGAGAACACAGTTTGCATAAAATAAAGAAGCAGGATCAAAATGTGTGTATGAAGAAAAGCAACTGACTAGGCATGGATGAAACAGGATAGAATGGGAGAAACCATTTACAGGGAATAATAATTTGTTATCTATCTACTGATTGATATTGTTTCTGTGGTTTATATGTTGTGTTGGAATTCTTCTCATGTATAAGCACTTGAGTATTGTTTTAAGGTTTAATATATGCTGAGTTTTAAGACTACTTCTCACAGGTTACTTACATATTACATGATACCTATTACTCACTGCTTTTTATTACATTGTTATGTTTTTGTCTCCTGCAGGTAACAGCAAATGAGAATGAGGGTGGGGCAAGTCAATCGCACTCGCCAATTGTTCTTATTAGACAATTTATAGCAGCAATGCTGATTTTGGATACTTGGCAATACTTCATGCACAGATACATGCATGAAAACAAGTTTCTATACAAACATATCCATTCTCAACATCATCGTCTTGTTGTACCTTATGCATTTGGAGCTCTATACAATCATCCACTGGAGGGACTCCTACTTGATACAATTGGTGGGGCTTTATCTTTTCTCCTTTCTGGCATGTCTCCTAGGATGTCAATTTTCTTTTTCTCCTTTGCTACCATTAAAACAGTAGATGATCATTGTGGACTATGGATTCCTGGAAACCTCTTCCATGTGTTCTTCAAAAACAATACAGCTTATCATGATGTTCACCATCAACTTTATGGTACTAAATACAACTTCTCACAACCATTCTTTGTGACGTGGGATAGAATACTTGGAACCTATATGCCTTATTCACTTGAGAAGAAACCAGATGGTGGGTTTGAAGCACGACCTTCAAAAGAATGCAAGGAAGAATGAATGACACTAGGAAATTACTTACAAAATCTGTAATCATTTTGTCTCATACTTATCTGTAAATTCATATGTGTTGTTGTGTCTTGGTAGACAATGAGAGACAACGAGTAATCAATTATCCTTTGTAAGTTTTGAATTGTTTTCATCTTTTGATGTTTAGATCCTCAAATGGATAGTTAACACTTTGTGTAGCTTTTATATAGCAGTTATGAAGAACTTTACGTTTTTGTTAGGTGAGTATTAAATCAATGGATTGAAGGCCATGAAATCGTGATAGTTAAATTGCAGTCTTCAATTTTGTTGAATTTTGGCAACTTGGAGTATATTTAGTCTTATGTAAACATACAAGGGCTTAAATCTTAGATAACTCATGCTATTCTATGTATATTGTAAAAATCATACCAGGTACAATTATATTGGAGGTGATCCTCGAGAGTGGCCCTCCTCTCTCCACTTTCTTCAAGGTGTAATTGTAGTCAAATTCTAAAACCCCAACTTACATGCTTAACGCATCCTTCACAAAGAACATCTTACGGGATCACTAGTTATTGTTAAAAATTTGTATTAAGAAATTATGCACTGATTTAGTTAAAAATAAAATTGCGAAGGTATGTATCTTGCCCTCTATTTACACTTGATTTGGTTTTGTCATGATATGTTTATATTTTTGTTGTAAAAAATCGTCACTAGTAGTAGCAATTAATAGCTTATAAGCGCTTTGTAAAATGTAATGCGGCAAACCTTTTCGGGCAACGTGAGCATCATGTCCTTTGGGTGACAATGCCAGAGGCCCTGTCCTCTCGGGAATCAATCCAAGATGAGTACATTCTTCATTACTGTTTCAGCATCCAGTTTCTGTATCTTCGTAAGAGCATAACATCCAAAGCTGCATGAAAACAAAAGAAATCAAGAAAAAGAAAGAAAGAAAGAAAGGGAATAAGGAGGTCCTGGACCTCGATTGCGGATGGCAAACCTCCAAATTTTAATACCGAGTGTTTATGTATTTGGAAAAGCAATTTGCCAACTTTCAGGTAAGAAAACAAAAGCTGAGTTCAGTGTCAATCAAAGCAGGGAGCATCAATTTTGCAAACTAAATTGCTAGAGATGAAAACATAATCTTAGTTACGAGTTACGAGTTACGTTCCACTTTGCTTTTAGACTTTCAGGTGTTATTAAGCCTACTCACAATGAAAGATTAGAAGAAGAAGACAATTTGCAAGTAAATGTATTGTATTTCCTTGTGTATTTGCTGAGTAACTTTACATTGTATTTATACACGTTTGTAGTATCTAAAAGATAATGAAATCAATTGAGATACACAAGATCAAATGAGATAATTATATATCAAAGAAGATCAAATGGTGAAATTGTATGAAGATTATGAAGATCTGTGTTTATCTGCATATGTTTATCAATTCCCCTTAAGTTCACAGCGGATAGCCACGGTAAGCTTGTCACAAAATTTCTGAAAACCAGATGAAGGTAAAGCCTTGGTCAGGATGTTAGCAATTTGATGACTTGAAGGAAGATGTTGAATTGATAATGCTTTGTTGGTAACCAAATCTCTGACGAAATGAATATCAATTTCAATAAGCTTTGTACGAGTGTGAGTGATGGATTGGCAGCAAGAAATGTCTTGCCTAATCAGTATCACAATATGCATTAATAGAGAGAGAGGTTGTGTGAGTTAAGTGGATATTGGAGGAGGATGTGGAACAAAGGTATTGAAGTATCCTTTTAACAGCAGTCCAGTGAATGTCGGTAGGACAATGGAGAAACTGGGACACTTTATTAACTACAAATTGAATGTTAGGACGAGTAAGAAAAAGGTATTAGAGGGCACCAATAGTGCTTCTATACTCAGAAGGATCAGAGATAGGTGTACCATGATTTTTGGATAGAGGAAGAGAAGGAGTAAAGGGTGTGATGGCTAGTTTGGACTGGGCTAGACCTGTACGGAGAAGAAGATCTTTAGTATACTTAGCTTGGGTAAGGAGAAGGCCTGTAGGTGTGGTTGTAGCTTCTATGCCAAGAAAATAATGAAGAGAAACGAAGTCTTTCATAGAGAATGCAGAGTTAAGTTTAGTAATGAGATTTGTGATAAAGGATGATGAGGAGCCAGTGATTAAGATATTATCAACATAAACTAGGAGGAATGTGGTATGGGAGGAGGTGGAGTGAACAAATAAGGATGAATCAGATTTGGTGGAAGTGAAATTGAGTTCAAGAAGTTTTTGACTTAAGCGATGAAACCAGGCTCGTGGAGCTTGTTTCAGACCGTAAAGAGCTTTGTGAAGATGGCATACATGAGAAGGTCGATGAGGGCCAATAAAGCCATAGGGTTGGGCCATGAAAATTAGTTCATGAAGATCCCCATTAAGAAAGGCATTGTAGACATCAAGTTGACGAATGGGCCAATTTTTGAATAGGGCAATGGTAAGGATAAGGCGAATGGTTGTGGATTTGATAACAGGACTGAAGGTGTTAGTGTAGTCAAGACTAGGAGTTTGGTGATATCCTTTTGCAACAAGATGGGCTTTGTATTGATCTAAGGTACCATCATAATTTCGTTTTGTCCGAAAAACTCATTTACATCCAACAATATTAGCATTAGGAGGTGGAGAAACAAGAGTCCAGGTATAATTGCGATGTAGAGCATTAAACTCATTAAGCATGGCTTAGCGCCAATGGGAAAATTTGTTTGCTTGAGTGAAGGAGGTAGGATCTGGTTCGTTTAAAGTTTGCACAGAAGTAGAATAGGTAACATAGTCAGAAAAGATCCGAAGGACACTAGTGTTATCACGTGCGCGGGTGGTCATATGGTGTTGAGGTGGTGGAGAAGGTATGGTTGGGGATCGTGGAGAAGAGGATGGTACAGGCAGTGGAAGGGAAATGATAGACGGGGAAGGTGTGGAGGATGTGGGTGGGAAGGAAGTAGCAAAGGGGAAGACAGTTCCAAGAAAGCGAACATGGCATGAGATGTGAGTTTTAGAGGTGATAGGGTCAAAGCAGCGATAACCTTTATATTTTAAGGAATACCTAATGAAGACACACTGTGAGGACTTTGGAGTAAGTTTGTCCATACGTTGGGACCCAAGGAAAGGGAAACATGCACACCCAAACACACGAAGGTGAGAGCGATCAGGTGGAGTGAGGAAAAGAGCTTTATGAGGGGATTTTTGATTTAGGACAGGTGTGGAAAAAAGATTAATGAGATAGGCGGCTGTAGAAAATGCATCAAACCAGAATGATTTAGGTAGAGAGGCATGAAGAAGAATGGTAAGGCCAGTTTCAGTTATGTGACAAATTTTGCGCTCAGCAAGACCATTTTGTTATGGGGTGTGAGGACACGAAATGCAGTAAGAGATGCCATGTGTGGTTAGAAAAGTTACAAAGGGACCTTTGATGAATTTAGGAGCTCCATCGCATTGAAAAGTTTTAATGGTGGACGAAAAAAAGTTTTCAGTTGTAGTTTTGAAAATTTGGAATTGAGAAAGAGCTTGATTTTTGTGAGTTAAAGCAAAAATCTAGGTGTAACGACTAAAGTCATCAATAAAAAGAATGAAATATCGGTAACCAAAATTTGACAAAGATGGAGAGGGACCCCAAATATCACAATGAATAAGTTGTAAAGGCATAGTGGAAACTTGAGATGATAATTGAAAGGCAAGATGAGTGCTTTTTCCTAATAAATAAGAAGTACAATTATTCAGTACATTTGATGATAATTTAAAAGAGAGAGATAGTCTGGAGAGGATGGCGGAGCAAGGATGACCTAGACGTTGGTGCCACAGATTGAGTGAAGTGGAAGCAGCTTGGAAGGCAATTGGATTTTGAAGCCGAAGTGGGATCTGCATAGGATAAAGATTATTATGGATGGATCTCGCGAATAGTGGTGTCTTGGTATTGAGATCCTTCACAATGTAACCAAATAGGTTAAATTCAATGAGGCAGGAGTTATCTTGAACAAATTTAGCTACAAAAAGTAAATTGCAGTAAGATCAGGAACAATTAAGATATTGTTTAGGTGAAGAGGATGAGTTATAGCGGGTAAGGTGACATTACCAGTGTAGGAGATAGGAAGGGTTTGTCTATTACCGACAATCACTTGATGAGGAACACTGTATGGAGTTTCAGAGTCAACGAGGTGAGGATCTGGGGTCATATGATTTGTGGCGCCAGTATCAGGAAGCCATTCGGTGAGAGTATTAAAAGTGAAAGTGGAGGGATTTGATGTATCTTGGATATTTAAGGCAGTAAAGGCAGTGGAAAGGTTTTTTAGGTCAGGTAGAAGGTGGAGAGGATGATTTCGGGATTCAGAATATCTGTAACGACAATGGGCTGCAATGTGGCCCCATTTGCAGCAAATTTGACATTAGGTCGGGGGTTTATATGCGTGATTGGGCCTGGAGGAATGATAAGTGGGCTGGGCTTATGTGTGGTTGGTGTAGGTGTTATAAGGTGAAGTGGGTTGAAATGAGTGGGCAGGAGCCTACTCATGTGGGCCAGAAGAAAATGGTTGCGGCCCAGAGGACAACGTCGATGGCCCATGTGCTGTAGGGTTAAAAGAATGACATCCTCCTCCTCTGCTTCGAGTTGCACCGCGCTCGTGGAGAGATGGAGGAGATCGATGGCCAACGATGGACGCCGTAAGGGCTGTGTCTGGTGAGGAAGCTGAATGAAATGATAAGAGATGATGCTCGTGGATGAGAAGCTTCGCTTTGAGTTCATCGAAGGAGATGCTGGATTCTCAGTGCTTGATCGCTGTGATAAAAGATTTATAATCTGCAGGTAAACCATTCAAGGTAAAGAGAATAAGATTATTGTCAGTTATTTGATCACTAATAGCTCCTAGTTCATCAGTTGTATTTGAGATAAAAGACAGATAATCGATAATGGACTGATGTCCTTTTTGTATGTGTGTAGTTTACGCCAGAGAAGAGAGCGTTGAGAAGTTGATTGCTGCATGAAATGACGCTCAAGATCAACCCAAAGGTCACGAGTAGTGGTGCTGCCGACAGTAAGGCAGACGGTAGAGCTTGACAAAGAAGTAGTGAGGAAGCAGTAAACCACGCGGTCGAATTTTTGCCATCGGTGAAATTCCAGAGAGTCAGCAGTTGGTTGAGCAAGAGTACCATCGATGTATCCAACCAATTTAGAGGTAGTGAGGATAACGTGAGCCTGATTACGCCAAATGAGGTAATTTATGTTATCTAGTTGAATAGTGAGAAAATTAGTGATTTGGTTGATTGGTAAAATAAGAGAGTTGGAATCGACCATGATGAGTGTTTGCTTGGTCGGGTGTAGTAGAAGAAGTGATCGTGTAATGTCTTTGGTAATGTGGGAAAGTAAAGGAATGTGTATTGTGCGTGATAGGTGTTTGAGGAAAGAACTGAAAGAAGATGAATCTGTGGTTGAGTGTTTGTGTTTAAAAAAACTGGAAACAGATAAGTGTATGTGGCTAGAATGAATGTATAGGCTCTGATACTATGAAAGATTAGAAGAAGAAGACAATTTGCATGTGAATGTATTGTATTTTCTTGTGTATTTGCTAAGTAACTTTACATTATATTTATACACGTTTGTAGTATCTAAAAGATAATAAAATCAATTGAGATACACTAGATCAAATAAGATAATTACATATCAAAGAAGATCAAATATGTGCTAGTGAGATTGTATGAAGATTATGAAGATCTGTGTTTATCTGCATATGTTTATCACACAACATCATCTATATTTTCACCTCAAAATTATGTGGGGATTGCGTATTGTGTAACTTAAACTTGGACCACAGAAGTCCATCTGGTATTTGGTGTTGGGAGCCAACATACCTCTACCCCTTTGGAAATAGAAACCCAAAGCACATGGACCTTTTTGCCATCATATTATGTTCATAGCTTCCATCATTCGTTTGTAACTTGAAGGTCATCTCTCCACGTAGCACAATTCATTCTTGGTAACTGATTTGAAGGTATTAAATGCTTGCCATTTTCTTGTGGTCCATAATAGAAATTATTCTTACACTTAGCTTGCAGATTGATTACTAACTCGATTTAATGGTTAATAGCATTAATGACGCTCGTGGCTTGATTCCACTTGTGGTCCCTAGCAATTAGTTTTTTCCAGTTATAATATCTACCTCATTTTATTCCTTTTGGGGTTGATTCGTTGATGACCCATCTATCTTTTGTTCTTCAGTAGTTATAGTTCTCATCAAGCACCTATCAGACAATAGAGCAATATTATCTTCTCATGGATTGTACAATCGGAAGTACAATTGTCAGGTCATTGGTTTTGAAAAGTAAGAATGCTTCCAAAATGCTACTCTTTAATAGTATTATTGATACTCCAACGTCACAGGTGACCCAGGCTAGCTACTCGTTTTATGTATGATGAGAATTTTTTGATTGTAGAGAGGTTTGTGGTTTACGAAAATTGTTGTACAAATCCTTGAGTGGTGGGATATTACAGTAAGGTAATAGCCTTGATGTTACTGTTTCCATGATTGAGTTTGGCCCTGCAGGTTGCAGCATGCATGTTTTGTAGCTTAGTGACCATTCAATAAGCATATCTATAACCACCGAGCAACGAAGTCCAGCGGTGTTAAATATTCGGTAATAGTGCTTTCCTGCCCTTCAAGATCCCACTTGGCACGAGCGAAAAATAGCCTGAACGTGATAATGATTTAAAGTTGCCACCAGCAGTTCGAATTTGCCTAGGATACCTAGTGGTTTAACCAAGGGTTTAAAAACAGGACCAGACTGACCGGTCCGACCGGAAATGGTTTGAACCGGTCATGTATCCGGTTCGGTTTTAGTTAATAACCCTTGAGTATAAAAATTGGCCAGTTTTTATACGAACCGGTTATATGATAACCGGATTAAACCTCGGTCCTCGTATTCTCTCCTCTCTTATCTCTTCTCA
>JANKOE010000003.1:24771457-24782234 GCA_026284465.1 Erythroxylum citrifolium
TTTCAAATGGGCATTTTGAATGAAATTACAAAACACAGGGGCTAGATTGAACGAATTAAAAATACAGGGGCTAATTTAAATGGTCAACTATAACACAGGGGCCATTTTATGTTATTTGCCAAAAGTTTAGGTTCCACAAGAGAACATTCCTGCCAATATTATTGCCGTGGGCATTGGTTATCCATGTCATGCCCGCAGGTCCAAATTCGTTCGCTATTGGGACAAGACTGCGAGATAATCCTACTCTGTACCGAACAGGAAATATTCACCTTTGTCTAAACTATTAATATTTTCCTGAATAATTCTACCACTGCGTAGCTACAAAGCGAACTGTTTCTCCTCACGGAAGGAAGCAAGTAAAGGTGACCAGGATGTGGTCTCAACTTGTGGTGGATTTTGAGCGACCTTGTGGCTGGTTAACAGGAACTTCGCGTAGGTTATTAAAGTAGGGCCACTTCAAGTAGAGAGCTAAGGCAGCAGCTGTGGCCATTGATGCTTTTCCTCTAGTAGGCTCAATTCTCACATCCTCACATTTAGCTAATTCTTACATAACCTAGTGAAGTTACATCAGTTCCATTTTCTCATCGTGATTTTACGACCATGAACTCTTCTAGAAGACAATGCCAATAGTATTTTGAGACAGGCTGTTGAGAGATTTGGGTGGAAATCAGAGTTTAGAATCTAGTCCTCAATCAAAGATGAGACTGTATTTGCCATCCCATTAGCAACATTGTCACAAACAAACTAGAAAAATAACTAAAAAATGATTGACAGGCAACGATACAGCTTTGGTGCTTTATCTATAGATCAGCATAAGAAAACAAGGGGCAATCCATCAGTTGGCGTGGAAGGAAAATTGACCCTTTTTCGTATGCTAAGGGAAGTTACCGTGATTAAATATATGAGTTGAGATGATGATGGTTGGATAAGAAGAGTGTATTGCCACTTTGAAACCTCTTCCACAGTCAACATTCATTGTGTGAATGTAGAGTTCCCACCAGCAACCCAATACTGCTTGACAGCAATTAATATCTTCTCAGGCACCAAGGGTCCATCTTCATGATCCACCATTTTAGTGTCCCATCTCATTCCTCCAACCACCTTTCTCACCTTAGCTAGCACATCCACTTCATCTCTAATTATGACAGCACCCTCTGGTCGCAAAATCCTATCCATCTCCAGAAGTATATCCTCTATGTTACATCTGCATTTAGTAAAGAACAGCAGTTAAGTTATACATTATTATGGTATGAGATGAATCTAACCAGAAAATTTTAACCATAGCAAGCCACAAATTGGTTCCCCAAGGTCCTTCCGATAATAAGAGATACATTAAACGCCTAGAAACTGAAACTGACTATGAGTAGTACTAAGTCATGGTGATTTTGTCAGCTGCTCCAAATTTGGCATGATCCTAAAAGCAGATAGAGCCTTTCTGGTCCACATTCAGCCATTTTGAACGTGGTATAAGCGACTATGCTTTCATATCAGCAAAGCCTTCTGGGAGATGTTTAATGGAAAAATAAGTGTAGAGCAACTGTATTCCAGTTTAAACAGGACGACTTCAATTTTCTAAACCAGCCCCAAATGTTAAGAATGGTAGGCTGGACGTAAACTGGCATTTTTTAAAGACCTCAAATGTATCAATGTAGATCCATTAAATTTACTTGTATTAGTTGGTTATTGCACAAAGAAATCAAATAAGAACATTGTCAGATGTTGGTCACTCTATATATGGGAAATTGTTATAATACCAAATTTAGATGAGCAACGTTTTTCAAGATAAAATGAGCAACAGACGTGAAACACTGGAACTGCTTCTACAAGGAGTAGACAATTAACGGTGTCACAACTCTTTTCCCGTAAAAGACTGAGTGGATACTCACTTGTCATTGTATAAACTGAAAAGGCCATTTGCATGAATAAGGTCATATGTCCTCGGATATGTGGAGAAAGCTTCACACCTGAAACACCCAAAATAATCTGTTGATGAACAATCGCATTTCATGATTAAGGTGGTAAACCCAAAAAAATGTTTTAAGTTGAAATCTCAGCAAGAGTGTAACACTGTAAAACATTGCTCAAGCGCTGGAACAGATCAAAAGACAAGAGTGAGGAACAATTAAGTACGTACCAATCGTGATAGATTCCAATTAATCCTCTCTCATATATCACACCTAGTGTATTTTTCTCAGCTATCGTAGGGACAACATTCATAACCCAAAGTTTTGGAGACTCCAGTGCAGCAGTAAAACCTCCCAACCCAGCATTCATGTCCATAATGTTGCGATACCTCCCGGAGTCAATAAGCTTATTGATTTTCTTATAAGCATGCACATGCTTCCTCCATAATTTGTTGTCCTTCTGGTAAACCTCAGCGGAAACCCCGGGAATAGAACCGCTAGAAACTCTAGGAGGGACAGCATAAAGCCTCTCAGGAAACGTCTTCAATTTCCCACCAGCAATCTCATTTGAACTACTAACATCAGGATACGGTGTGATGCAATCCTCCATTTTCTTGTACCTAGCATACCCACAAACAATTCAAATCTGAAGCATATGTACAAAGATACATTTAAGAAGTTTCATAATGAAAAGTTTATGTTCAAGTATACAGGATAGTAGCATCAGATGGCGCCAAAGTGGGGTCACACTTATCTGCAACCAATTACTTAAATGTGCAAATGTAATCCAAAAGCATACCACACATCATCTGTGTCTGAAGACTTGCAGAATACACGATCTTGGCGATGAGGACAGGAATCAGCATTCATTCTTTTCTGCCAAATTGCTATTTCACCCTTCTCATACTTCTTTTCCCAGCAAAGAAGCTTGGCAACCTCTTCAATGTTTCTTTGTTCCTCCTGAAGTTCCTCTTTGGGACGTTGCCATGCTTTATAGTTAGCCTTCCAATGGATTGGAGGACCAGAAAGCACCCAGTAACCACCAGGTCTAAGAACACGATCAACTTCCTTCATGTATATTCCTCCTGCAAATATAAAAACGTATTGAGTCAGCTCTTTATCACAAATTAGGCAATAAAACACAAGAAATGAAGCACAAATTGAGGGCAGGCAGTGCATAACAGAAAACCAATCAATTCCTTGTGTGAAGAAACTCTCACCATTTGCACCCCAAGGGATTAAGCAACGAGAACAGTGAGCCATATCAAAAGCTCTGGAAGGGTATGGCAGCTTTATGGTACCAAGAACCCCAATAACAGCAGGTACACCTCTTTCAAGAGCAAACTGAACCTGTGCTTCGTGAGAATCTCTTGGTGCGAAGGACATTGCAATCACATTTCTACTCCAAAGGTATGCACCCCAACTGGCAACCTGAATTAAAGAACAAATTGGTTTAAAAATAAGCACAAGAAGTCAGCCAACAAGCCCTAGTCAATGGGAGAAGAAAAGATATTGAGTCCGGTAACTTACCCCACAACCAGTGTCCAGTGCAGTTCTAACTGTCCCATTAGCCATCGGTATGACTGAAGCTAGCTGATCAATGTACTTATCTGCTCCTTGTGGAAACTGAGTTCCACCACCAGGAAACCTAAATACATTGCCTTCATATTGAACCCAGTTTTGAATAGCCTTCTCAACAGTGAGGCTCTTGTAAGGTGCATTGGCAAAGGGCACATAGTCACGACTCTTAGGCCAAGGGAAAGGAGTCACATAGCCTTTTGGGGCAGGAATTAGGCAATGCAGCTTCTCTTCTTCACGAGGACAATGCCTCTCTCGGTATATCATGTTTTCCCTAGGGAAAGTCATAGCACGCTTTTGATCTTGGCAAGGTGTGTAATCAGTGTAACGAGGTTTACAAGGCTCGATCACTTTGGGTTTTGAATCAGAATCAGCACCCACTTCACCGCCATGATGAGTCTCAAAATCTAAACTCGGCAGTATATTGCAGTCCCCTGTGTTCTTGGTAATTGCCATAGCAAGGTTATCAGCCTTTCCAAATCCACTCCTTTGCCATGCACCCAACATATAGAAGAAACAACATAACCCCACTACAATAAAGATCTGTATAGAACTCCTAGTTCTACCATCAGCTGAATTAATTTTTAACGCCATACTGCCCTGAAATCATTAGCAGAGCATCTTAGTAATAAGTGTAACCTGATACTATATGCAAATCCGAGGCTTACATAATAATACAAGAGAAAAGAAAGAGGCATTCTCAAGATTTACAAGTGAAACATTCATTAGAAAAAGGTCAGTGTACTCTTATATATAACAACAATATATTGAAACTCAAGCTTGAACCTTATCCGTTTGAGTACCACTCTGAGTTGGAACTAAAATACAGGAAGCTCAGTGTACTCTTTCCATCTGTTTTATCCAGAGGAAGCAATAACAAGCTCGATAACGTTGCAAAACAAATTCAAAGGTTGAACGTAAACAGCTAACTTAAGCTTGAAATGATCGAAATCAGACCTCAAACACCCATAAAGGACACAAAACACCCTGATCCAATCAAGGACTCAATAACCCACTTCAGTATTGAGAATAGTACCCAGAAAAAAGAAAAGGCAACTTTAATGTTCAATCAAAGCAGGGAAACCTTCCATAAATGCTTTACAAACTAACAAATCTCACGTTTCTCCAAAAAAATAAAAAAGGAACACATCTTACGGAAACCAGTTTACTTACCAACTAAAAGAAGAGAAGCACGCAATGGTTCAAAGATCCCACTACCCAATCACAGAAACAGATCTCATAGATGTATCGGGAACGCTTAAAGCTTCGATCTTGCAGCCTTTTGAGAAGAACCCAGATAAAAATGATGAAGGAATGTAGGAGATCTCAATGATCCAATCTAAAATCCCCACCAGCGAAGTGTCAGTAAATCTCTGAAAGCCCTCGCACCAATCACCAATTGACGAACTTTATGTCTAAAAGAAAACAACCAAAAGATGGGATCTAATGTCTAAATCTAAAGCGCTACCACTACAAGGATGTGACTTTTGTGCCCACTAGAACTCATAAACAGCGTGTGGGTAACTGTTGGGAACAACTTGGTTTGTTAAGAATGTCTCGTTGCTAAATCATGTAATCTTACATACATAAATATCCAAGTCTCAACTCATCCTATGGCTTTTGCTCCTTTTCTGATTTGATATTTTGACGCAAAAGAATATTTGATTGTTGCTGTGAATTTTCATTCCGCGTCTAATACAATACAACACGGTGAGCGCACGTTCCGCTGCAACGGGCCAATGTTAGTGGGTCCTACAGTTTAAGGGAAGCGAGAAGCTAAAGAACAAGACGAGGATCAAGTGGACAAGAATGATATGATGATATCTGAGTTCGTTTATGAACAGAAGAGGACGGGGTGTAATGATTTAGATCTGGGATTGGCAAGTGAAAGCAAGGGGTAATAAAGAAATCAGGTGGCTGTCAAGTCAAGAGTTCAATAGTGCATGGTTCGTACCTACGTCAACGACTCACAAGTCACAACAAAGGCTTTCTCGAGTCGATGTTATAAAATCTCCAGAGTCAGTCACTGTCTCGTTAATGGGACATTCATGTGATTGCCAAAACCCCATCTCGGAGACTACTTCTTTGGTCTCATCAGAATTTATGTATTACATAACGGACTTACATCAATAGCAATTTCTTTTCAAGTTTTGGCTTTCAGGTTATGAAATCCGGTAATACTGTAAATTCTACTAGGCAAGATCGAACACATCATTACATTATTCCGTATGGCATGACTCCCGAGACTTCAAAGAACACGGACCCTTTCGTGCATTGATTCCTTTTTTAATCATCATTTTAAAAAAGAACTACTTTTTCATAATACTAGGTAATCTAATGTTTTTGTTTAAGAAAATCTCTACTTCATGTTCCTGAGATGAAAGTCGTGCCGGCATGTGATGAAGTCTTCTGTTCTATGTTTAATTGATTAATTAAAGTATCCATCACTTGTTTTTTCTTTCAAGCATTCCTGTCAACTTACGATAGATGTTAAGATTTTATACGCGTGAGATACGCCTTACATTTATAGTGAAGTAGATTTTTAATAATTTTAGGTTTCTCGGGAAATGTAGTTTAATATCATTAAGTATTTTATTTATGAAAAGAAATTTTAAATAATTTTAGGACCTATTTGTTTCAAGTTTAGTTTTGGATTTTTGTGTCTTTGTTTTCAAACGTATTTACTTGAATTTTGAGTTTTGATTTTAGTTTTAGTTTTTTTAGGTTTTCATAACTTATGAAAATTATAAAAAGTAGTTTTTTGGTTTTTTTTTGTTTTTCAAATCATAATCTTTAGCTAAATATATATTATTTAATTATTTTTATTATTATTATTATTATGAATAATATAATATAATATATTTTAATTTTATAATTACTTCAAGTTTTAGTTTTTAAAATAAAATACTTTCAAATTTAAAATATCTTAAAATATATAAATTTATAATAAAATTTTCTTTAATAATTAGACATATATTTTAACAAATAAAAATATAACTACATTGACGATAACAATCAAACAAATTTTGTTTTTATTTAAAAATAGAAACTAAAAACATAAAGAAAAATCTTAAAATTACAATAGAAAAATATAAGTGAAATCAAATGACCTCTTAAACTTCTACAAAAATACAATATTAACGTCCTTAAGATTTTGTGGTAATAAAGTTTTACTATAATTAGAATTCTTATGTATAACCTTATAAATACTTTGTTAAGGATTGTTAAGTTGTTCTAGTTGTCACATTTCTCCTTGTATCGCCTTTCTCGTAGTAATTAAAAGAATATATTTTCTTGCCTATGGGCGTAAGTCATATCAATTGATTAAACCACGTAAATTCTTGTGTTCTTTAATTATTTATTTTCTCTTTTATTGATTTTGTTTTACACAAAATTTGGTATCAATGCTAAGTTTAGTTGTCAAGATATCTGAACACAAGAAGGAGAAGCAAATTTGTCGAAGAATTTAAGAGCATCGAAAAAAGAAGAGACTATGTCAAGAGCAAACATCAATGTTGTTGAGTATGGGAGACGAGGTCTTAAGAGAGATGATTAATGAAACTGGTGCTACTTCATTGTGGAAAAGATTTGAAAACAATCACAAGAAGAAATCACTTACTATTCATTTACATCAACAGTAGCGTTTATATAACCTGAGGATGTTAGAAAGTAAATAAACAAAATATCGCGTCGATAATTTTAATCGTATCATCTTAGATCTACAAGGTGTTAAATGTTAAAATTGAGGACAAAGATTAAGACATAATCCTTTTATGTTTTTTACACAATTTATATGAGAATTTTTTAATAACATATTATATGATAGAAAGACTATTTTATCAATAATGTGAACGATACTTTGTAGTCCAAGGAATTGAAAAAAAAGTCTCAAGCACATATGAATATGTATCAAATTTGGATCTGGTTGTCGACAGGGTAAGAAATAAGGAAGGCGCTATGAAAATATGATTAAGTCATGATCCAAATGTAAAATTAAAGTTACTTGATGTTTTAACTGCGAAGTTAAAAGGCACTTTAAGAAGGACTACCTAGAGCGGAAGAATATAAACGAGAGAAGGTAAGCAAATTAGAAAAGTAAGTGTTGATATAGTCCAAGAGAGTTCCAGTGAAGAGAATGGAAAAGGTGGTGATGGTTAGCAGTGAGTAATTCTAATTATGCAAATTGATGGGTAATAGACATCGACGCTGCTTATTATATGACTTTAAATAAGGATTGGTTATGTTTTTTTAAAGAATATAATGATATTGTTAGAATGGGTAATGATGAGAGCAAGCAATTAAAGATAGTGATTTAGGGCAGATTTAGATGCATGATATTTTTAAAAAAATTAGATGCCTTATATGTTTATGAGCTCCAAAAAAATATGATTTCTGTGGGTACTCTTGATAGATAACGGTATAAGTTTTCTAGGGATGATAGATAACATAAGGTGGTAAAGGGTGCATTGACTATAACAAAAGAAAAATTACATCATAATATCCATGTCTTAATGGGAAAGACAATAATTGGATTGGTATTTACCAAAAAATAATAATTGGATTGGTAGTTATGTCTCAATCTTAAAGGAAGAAAGATACTATTATGATATGGTACATGTGGATGAGTCATCTTAGTGAGTAATAGTGATGGAACTTCATAATAGGAGCTTATTGAAGGATGAAAAATACAAAAATTTAGACTTTTGTAAGTTTCGTGCATTTGGTAAAAAAATTTAGTATAACTTTAAAGGATGTAGTATTTAGGGTGTGACATGTAATAGGATAAACATATGGAAAGGACATGCCAAAATCAATAGTAAGCAATATTGGTTCGAAGATGGTACTACAATAGCCTAGAACAAATGATAAATGGTTGAAAATTTTAGTTAAGGAGATATAACAATGTTAAAAAAGAACTATCAACCCCATATAGTCAAGTATAAAGTGAAAAGGATTGTCATGCAACCAAGGAGATATGGTTGGAGAGACTCGGTTACTTATACTCTGACCATTGGTGATGATTCTCTGGGAATTTCAAAAAATCAAAGTGGGAAATTGTGAGATAAGTCATAAACTCTAAAGAAATAGAATTTTAGTGGCCTTAAACTTTTGGTAAAATATAATTTTGGTGTCATTAAGCATTTATAAAAATAAAGTTTCAATAATCTTAAACTTTTGTGGAAATAAAACATCAATGATAATAAGATTATGTTGTAATAAAGTTTTATTTTTGTGATAGGGATCACACATACTCCATCAACTATAACTCAGAAACAACAAAAGCTGAAGAATACATGAAGAATGTTAAGAAGATGGTGCCTGAAATGAAGAAGGAGACATGAAGCAAAGCTCTCGAAGGTTCTCTCACTGACAGACACAAATGACTTAAACAAAGACTCATCCACGTGACAACAAACAAAAACATCATCTGCTGAAATTAAAAGGCAACCCACATGACAAAAGACTCAAGCCTATAACATGCTACAAGATGTTGTCGTATTTGTCACAATTTGAAGCAAATAAAGCAAGTCAAAATGCAGCTGTCATAAAAAAAACGCAGCAGCATATGGAGATCATTAAACCAGTCACGTGAAAGGCACATGCTTATGATCTGATTCAGCAAGTCTTCACCGAAAGCCTCATTCTTCATCTCCTTCAGATATAAAAAGGAAGCAGTAACTTCAGACAACAGAGAAAAACACAAAAACTTCAATTTTCTATCTTCATTGTATTCAGTTGTGAGAGAGGAAAAAAATAGAGTGAAGGAAAAAATCAGAGAGTGCTAGAGTACCATTTTGGGTGCTGGTGAGTTAGAGAAGACTCTTTGTGCAGGTGTTCAAGAAGAACACTCCATCTCTGTAATTTTTGTTCTTCTATTCCTCTTCATATAGTGAAAATCCTCACCACCATAGGTGGGAACCTTGGATGTAGATAGTGTATCACTATCGAACCAAGTAAAATACTGGTGTCTTTACTTTTCTGCATTTTTCATTCCTGCAAATTGATAAATCTTTATCAGTCTTGGTTATTAAAGATAACAGAGCAGTAGCAATATCCCAACAGAAACTTTGATTAAAGGATGAGATTTAGACCTCTCAACACTGCCTTTTAGAGTTCAGCGCAGCAATGGGTGAACAGGCTAAATCCAGGGTGTTGAAATTGTAACTTCAATGTTTCACACTCACACATGTATGTATATCAATAGTCGTTTTGCTAAGAACACAGGTCCCAAGTCGGCAATGTGAACTTCCGTTGGAGAGATTCAGATTTTGTAACGAGTTGTAGATGAGAAGCAAGAGCCAAGCAGCGAGACAAATATAAACAATCCCATGAACACACAGGACAAAGCTGAGAAAAAAAAGAGCAAAGCAGAAAGACCAAGGAAATTGCATGAGATATATGCTCCAGAGAGGTGGTAAAGCCATATACCAGAGAAATGAACAAAACAAAATTGGAAAGAAACTGACAAACTTAAATAGATATATGCATGAGAAAAGAAAGTATGAACAACAAAAATTTTAATAGTGTTGCATTTGCCTGCTCATCCCTTAAAAAGAATTTTAAAAGAGGAAACATCAAGATGGACTCTTTGTCGAAATTCAGTCGTATGTAAAGTGAAATACATGAATAAAATTGAAAATGCTACTTGAAAATAACCAAATATTAAATGCTTAAGGAAACGCACAGAAAACTGATCCAAGTTTATTTCCATGTAGACAGGCTTGCCATGACCCCTCCTCTAATGAAGAAACAACCTACATGCTTCATTGTTAACTGCCAGAAACAAACTTGTTTTTGTTTGATAATCATTATGATACTCAAAAATGTCCAGAAGTCAGCAAATCTATCTACCTGTTAGGAAATATTCAGCTGAATATTTCCTAAGATATGATTGACTCCTAAAAGTCAATAATATCAGATCTGATATCATGTATCAGATCTGATATTGTGTACAAATATTAGGAGATTATGTATAGATATTAGAATATTATGTACAGATATTAGTTTCCTAAATTAGCTAGCTCTATTTCTATATATACATGTAATTGTGTATTAAGGAATAAGAAAAAACGGAATACAATTGTTCAGTATTTCCACATGGTATCAGAGCTATAGCTGAACAGTTCTAAACCCTAGCCACCACCTACTGTCACTAATATTAGCACCTGAACCCTAGCTGCCAACTATTGTTTCTAATCATACAAATCTATGTCAACTATGTCTGACGTTGCTGAATCTTCTAACCCAACTCGTCAAACACCTCCTACTCATAATACTACCTCAGATTCTCATTC
>JANKOE010000003.1:24782334-24799081 GCA_026284465.1 Erythroxylum citrifolium
ACTAAATAAAATAAATATCAGTGTGATGTTTGGTTTTGTTTGTTCTGTCTTGGGTGGCATCCATGTATCCTCCTAGGAAATATTTGGGTGTTACAATATTAGTTTGAAGATGGTGCTACGATAACTTAGAACAAATGCTAAAATGGTTGAAAGTTTTAGTTAAGGAGACAGAACAATGTTATAAAAAAAGCATCAGCACAGTATAGTCAAGTATAAAGCGAAAAGGATTGTAATGCAACCAAGGACATATGGTTGGAGAGACTTGGTTACTTATGCTCTGACCATTGGTGATGCAAATATAATGATCTATCTGGGGATTACAAAAAATCAAAGTGGGAAATTGTGAGATAAGTTATAAATTCTAATGAAATAGAATTTTAGCTGCCTTAAACTTTTGGTAAAATATAATTTTGGTGTCACTAAGCATTTATAAAAATAAAGTTTCAGTAATCTTAAACTTTTGTTGAAATAAAATATCAGTGATAATAAGATTATGTGCTAATAAAGTTTTATTTTAATTAAATTTTTTACATTTAACTGTATAAATATCTTGTAAAGGTTTTTATAAGTTGTTTTAGTTGTCATCTCTTTGCATCACTTTTTTTAATTTAATGAAAGAACTTATTTCCTTAATTAGTTATAAATGTAAGTCATATCAATTGATCGGATCATATAACTTCTTATGTTCTTTATTTCTTTATTTTCTCTCATATTACTTTAATGTTACGTAACAATAGGATCAAGAGATACAGCGATAAATATAATAGAATAATGTATAAATTATTCTCAAGCCCCAATTCTCAAATAGATTGTTACAATTTTATGTAATTTTTTCTCAAACTGAACTCTTCTTAATAAAAAGTAGTAATATATCACCCAAACCACTGGGTATATATATTAATTACTTTGTTATGTTCCTTCAAATATACATTTGTTTAGGGTATAACTGGTTGGAGGTTTATTAATGAAATGAAATAAAATAAAATATTATTCCATTGTTTGGGAGAAGGGTTTATAATAAAATAGGATGAAATGAGATGGAAGAGGAGAGTTTCAGTTTAGATCTCATTCCATCCTAAACAGTAAAAATGAAAAACCTTCAATTTGAGGATTTTAGGATGAAATGTAAAATGATAAACAACTTTACACTATATTACATTATCAACCCTTTATCCGAACAACATTTTACTATCTTTTGTTATGAACTCTTTCATCCCTCCCAAATGATCATTTTCTAATATTACATCTGTTTACATTCCATTCTATTATAAACCATTTCATTAAAAACTTTTCGTCCAACCAAACATACCCTAAATAATATTTTCCTTTCTAAAATTAGTTCTTCCATCAAGAAAACTATAAAAGTGGCTCTTTTATAGCATTCTCGAAGAAGAAGACAAATTTTCACATTTGAGCAACTTCCTACTTGGATGAAATATGAAGAAATAGATAAAATCACATTTACGAGAAAATATTTTACTGTAGTTTAAGAATTAGCCGCACACATTCATAATGAAGGCGACACATTTAAGTATTTGTAGACTACATAACTACAAAATTGGCTCAAATAATAAACTGCATTTAAGGGAGAATGCAATTCTCCGGTGACCTAAAGGGATGATTAGTTAAGGATGATCACGTTAAGTTTGTAATACCAATCTTATCAATTTCATCATTTAGATTTGACTCATTCACTTTATAAATAAATTATTAAAAATTTATAATTATAAGTTAATATTTATATTCAAAGATTGTACATATTCGTTCAATTAAAAGATAATAATAGTAGGTTTTAATAATATATAAACAGAAATTTACGCTTATAAAAAAATTCACAAATTTAAAATAAACTGTTCACTTATAATATTAGAAACACTAATTATTAAATTTTAGTATTTTTTAATTATATTATTTTTTATTTAGTTAAAAATTTAAAAACTATGTTACTTAAAAATGAATATTAAAAACGGCACAAAATAAGAATGCTCAAATGAGACAGAAAGTCGCAAAAGCCCATTTCTAAGTAAAGAAGAGGGTGATTGACGGTCATGAATTTGGCTAATGGGTTAAAGTTGGCAATGCAGTTAGCTTCAAGCCCATTGCTTGAAGTTGACTCTTTCAACATATAAAATATGGAGTCAGCTCCAAGCTCCAAGCTCCAAGCCTTATCTCCGCCACTGAAACTGAGAGAGGTCACTGCCCCAGCCAACTGTTTATTGTCTGCTCAAAATTCACACAGACTCCGAATTCCCTACTCCAGCAATCCTATAACCACAAGAAGAAGCTATGGTTACCTCAGTTTCCAGGCCTCTGCCTGTGTCTTCCTTGCTATGTCTCCCTGCTTCTCCCAAGTTACCATCTTTCAAGACATTGTCAAAGCAGGCACGCGCCGTACTCCTCGGTAGACCAAGTTCTTTGACAAGATTTGGTGGTACGAGATTGTACCGGTTTTCTAAGAGGGAACGTTCAATATGTTGCTTTAATGCTGGGAAGGAATCCGAAGGCAACGTGAAGGAAAAGGTTTGGTTTTGAAGGCCCGGTTCCTGATCGTTGATTTTCTGTTTTTCAAATTGAGACTTTGTGATAATAGGGAACTTATTCAGGAAAGTGAATTGGATTGGTCAATACTCAAACGATGGGACGCCCCTTGGCAATGGCAAACTGCTTCTTTAACATCTCTGGCTTGCGCATTTAGGTTCTTGTCTCTTTACCTTGAGATCTTGTTCCCGATTTCTTGTTTCCTATTAATGGAAGTCTTAGATGGTTTATGCTTCCCAAGAAAATTGTATCCTTGTTTTAGTGTCTAGAGTTTCATCTCTGAATGCATTGGATCCTGGCACTGGTTTGCGGGGCCAATTAATTTTTTCGCCAGGCAGTTTCGTGTTGACAGGATTGGTAGAGGCAGCGGCTTTGCCATATCTAGGGATTAATATAGAGGAGCTAAGTTTAGACGAGAAGGCGGGGATACTTTTTCTGGACCAAAGGTATGGATGACTTCTCTTCGGTCCTATGATGGACTTTGTTTCGCACACTGTGTAGGATGTATGAGCATCTAACAATTTGTACTAGCTAAAGAATGATGGATAACTAGAAAATGTGCTTAAATGACCTGTCTTCCACTTAGAGGCTCAGATTTGTCTAACTTGTTCAACTGTCATTTTTTGGCAGCATAACAACTGCTGTCGTACTTGGAGTGATTTATAGCATTACGAACACTTCCCAACCACTTCCAGAAGACGTGTTTCGTTATGGTACCTATCTTTGATGAGTTGTTCCCTACTAAATTAAATGCAGATTCTTGTTAAGTAGCATGAATTTGTGCATCTGCATCAATCTATTTGTTCGACTATAGAATAATGTCTAATAGATTTTCTGAGAGCTTTGAATTCGAGATTACTAACTTTGGATATGTCTTAATCGAATAATATTATCTCAGATTTGAGAGAACCTTTCAATCTACAGAAAGGGTGGCTTCTATGGGCCGGAATTGGTCTTTTTGGAGCCATACTTGCTATTGCATTGGCAGGATTCACCATGTCTGCATTGAATGGCGAGACACCTCAGAGAGAGGTTGGGAATTTGTTTAAGCTTGACCTGTTCTTCTTCCGTTTTCTTTACACCCTTGAGAACTGATCTTTCTGTTTTCTTATGTTCCCTTTATATACCACTACAAAAACATGTATATGACTGCATGTTTCTGTATGGTTGCTACTTAGTGAAACTATATATTTGAGGCACCTCCATTTCTTTTGTTAAAGGGAAACTAAGATCGTTTATCAGTTACTTTCAATCATACGAGGTCATCTCATTAAGTTATCTGACATGTTCACAGACAGATGCTCTTGTTAAGCTTCTTCCACTCATTGGATCTTCAAGTGTGAGGTAATTGGGGAATTGTGTTTTTGAACCTGCTTAGTTCGTCAATGGTACTTGTCTATTACAGTGTTCGCATTGTTGGACTGAATCACTGACTACAAAGACTGCATTGTAGCACTGCTTACTTGGTAGGCATCACTGGTGTCCTTGCTCCACTTCTAGAAGAGACTGTGTTTCGAGGATTTTTCATGGTGTCCCTAACAAAGTGGTATTTTTCTTTTTCTCAGATGTTTCATAATTGCAGCTCAGATATTTGTCACTTATCATAAATATAATAACTTATGCTATCCTTTTGTAGACATCACACTTTTGTTTTGGATACTAGGTCTGCAGATTTTGTTAGATGTTTTAAATTTAAAGATGATGGAGTCATTTACGTTTTTTTTAATAAAATTTCCAATTGGTGATGAGTGCCTTTAAATTTTTATAAAATCTGCTCATTAATCTCGTTAACTCTACCAAATTCCTCAGGGTACCTACTCCGGTTTCTGTCCTAATCAGTGCAGCAGTTTTTGCTCTAGCACATCTAACTCCTGGAGAGTTTCCCCAGCTGTTCGTGCTAGGTAACATCCTTATAACACAATTCACTAGAAGTTGAGAAGTTCTTATGGAATGTTAGAGAAGGGGAAGAACCCTAACTATAGTCTTAGTTTTATCGTTTAAATTTGTAAGTTTAAATATGTTGTTGTGCCATGGATAAATCAATATCACTTAAACAACTTATTACTCATTATAGGAATTGCTTTGGGGCTTTCATACGCTCAAACTCGTAACCTTCTAACTCCGATAACAATTCATGCCTTTTGGAACTCAGGAGTGATACTGATTCTCACCTTTCTCCAGGTATGTTGCCTTAGCTTTAGAGCTTCCAAAGCCATAAAAACTCTGGATTTCTTTGAAAATCAAGAACAGTGTACTGCTGTTTCTACAAGTATGATAGGTTTGGTTCTTCTATTGTTTATGTGCACAGCTCCAAGGTTATGATCTCAAGGAAGTATTGCAAGCAACCTGACAAGCGTTAGCTTGTTAAAGAGTACAAGTGTTGCATACAAGAGAGTGGATGCAGACTTGCATAAAGTTGTAAAGCTGATTCATCATCTTACCTAGGTTATCCAGGGAATGTTGTCCTAAGACAGTTTGACAGGATTGCAACTAACGATGTTATGCGTCATTGATTGATTTCTTCTGGACTTATGCAAGCTGTGGTATCCTTCTTTAGACGGGCAACTTGTGGCAATGCCAAGGAGTACAAGTCGAATGCTAGATTCTCTGTTTCGTTATCACTACAGTTGTTCAACGAATTCTATCGATTAATGGGGCGCTGGTGCTTGTTTTGATGGATATTAACAATCCCTTATCTAAAATAGACGAGTTTAGCTCATTAGAGCACAAAAATAGCAGTAGAAGCTTGCTTATTATTATACTGCAAAATCAAGATAACGTACCTATCTTTCCTAAAGAGCGATTTATTTACATTCAACATAGCAGTTTAGGCTATTGAAGAAGAGCTTAACACTTGAAACGGGACCATAGAAGTTCTTTGAACAGTTTGTGTTATTAGAAGTGTTTAACATGAGAATTAAGTGGACTTTGTTAGTCTCAATTTTCGAAAGGCTAGCAATTTGGGAAGTAATAAAGACAAAAGATGATGCTTTCCAACACCTAGGAAGCTAATATTTTATGTATTAACTTCAACAGTAGCTCTACCTAATATTTCTCCTTATTCAAAATAAGTGTCGTTTTAGAGGAATGCACACTTATTAAGAAAGTTAATGAAATGTCTGATATACCCTTGTTAATTACATATTAAAGTGCCTTGAAAATATAATGTGTAATTAAGATGTGAGAGAAATTAAAGGGTAATTTTGGAAGTAAAATTATAAATATGCATAAAATGTCACAAACGACACTTATTTTGAATAATTAAAATCCCTCTAAAACAACATTTATTTTGAATATGAGGGAGTAAGTAATTGCATTAATTAATTATTCAATGCCTTTTAAATATTACACGAGAGGGAATAACATATATAACAAATTTAAAATTTGGAAGTAATCAGTTTAAAAAGGTTATTAATAGTTTATTCTTATCAAGTATAAAATTGTTAGCTTAACATTAATAAATATAAAATCAAATATCTTGAATTATATCTTCTCTTCATATCAATTAAATATAATTCATACATGTAAAATCTAATGACGACTGTTGATGTTATAATTAAAGAGGACTAGTAATAATATTGATTGCAGGGGCTGATGAATGAGGGGTTAATTGATCCTTGGCTTCTAACAGTTGTTTATTTGTTTTACTTTAAGCTTTAGTCCCCAGGTCAATGATCAGACAAAAAGGGTCCCAACCGAGGGGCTTGATTTTGGGAATTTCACTGAATTTGGAGTCCCAAAGTTAGCATTTGACTCAGTGAAACTTCACCGTTAATTTTATTGCTAGCCAGCCATTAGACATAGTTAGCAAATACAAGCAACGGAAGAAGTAAACCACTATGGGACGTGATCACCTGTGCCATCTACTCTGTTTCAACTTTGCTCCAGTTTATTTGAGTCACACATTTGTATGGCACCATATAGTTGTGTGGCTTAGATGAATTGAAGCAGGGTTGGAACAGGGTAGATGGCACCATCATTTTCAAGCTCTTGCAATTCAAAAAGCAATAATTATTTTTCCAAACCCCATAATAAAATAGAGCAAGCAACTTGACTTTTTTGACAAGTAAAACAAGTATTTATGTACTATTCATTTATTTTTAGAAGTAATAAATTCAATTGCTAGAGGGCAAACTTGGGAGCAATTAATAAGGTTATTTTTTTGTGACTAAAAAATTATAATCCAAATTATATGAATAATCTCTTTATAAAAATACAAAAAGAAAGACTTCTTACGAGTTATTTGCCTGTTAACAAGAAAGTTCAAGAAAAATTTTAATATATCGGAAAAGTTTTTTCGATATCATTAGATTAATAGTTTCATTTTATATTTTTTTAAATTATTATGATTAAGAAATGTATCATATTTAAATTTAATTAATATTTTAAATTATATATTTTTTAATATTAAATTATGTATTGAAAGAGTAGCATGCATGATAAATAAGAGAAGTGAAGTACAAATTTATCTTTCATTCCATTAAGATGGTTACTAATAATTTAGGATAATGCTTGCTACTTGCGTCTTAACACGGTGGAGATTGGAGAAGCCCTTTTATGTTTATAAGAAGTTCTTGTGCTTTAAATTTAACAAAAATAGAGATAAAGGAAGGCTGCTCATGCCTAACGATTTACAATACAATTTTAGGCTCTTTATGTTTTAACTTTAATATTCGATTTTCAATATCTCGATAAAATTTATTTATTGATTCCCTCCTTTTTTTTTTTTTGAAAATCTATTGATTCCCTCTTTGTCTTAATATTGTGCTTTCCATCAGTGTCACTGATTTGGAACAGAGCGAGGTCTTCCATGTTATGGGTGCTTATTAACTAGGTGTTGCAATTTTAAATTCAAGAAATGGTACGAAACAGATTAATTGAAGTCAGAAAGTTTGACTCTTTTATTGCATGTTGTACGATACTCCATTGGTTATTGGTCATCGAGCTTATAGTGTTCAAACAAGCACATAATAGTGAGGGTATTCGGGACTTTCTTTTTTTTGTGTCAGATATTCGGGACTTGCTTCGTCATGCTTGGAACGTCCATTTGACCCATACACATTGTAAGGGGAACCGCTGTGCGGATCTTTTAACTTCTTTAGCCTCGGTTGTTGAGCCGGTTTTACATTTTCTGCGGGCGCCTCCCTGGAGTCTTTTGGATGCACTTAGCAGGGACGCACAAGGAACCCTTTATCATAGATCCCTTCGTCCGGGATCCACTTATTGGAGCTAGTCTCTTTGCTTTATTTCCCGTGTAAAAAAAAAAAAAAGCACATAATAGTGTATTTGGAACCAGTTGTGATATATTATTAACTATTCTATTCTGTACATAATCACAAATCCTAAATCAGATGCTGTCAAATAGTTTGTCCACACTAGAGTACTGGGTTTTTTTATTCACTTAACAAGTTCTTTTTATAATTTTATCGAACTCTACATATCAAATTCGTATAGCCAAAAAAATGGTTGTATGAGACCTTTCAACATCTGGGGCTTTTGCCATGTACCCTATGTTCATTATATCTGGTCCTAAAAAATAATTACAACATTAAACTTAACTATATTCTTTCTTATATTTGTGTTTCTATTAAGGATAATCTTTTTAGTCTTCCACAACTTATTATTTCAACTTTACTTATTCTTGTTGCTTTATTAAGCAAGTCCATCAAGTTCGGCTAAGCCTGGATTTCATTACCTACACTTGGAGTAATAAAGATAGTTTAGAGACGTGTTGTTCAGTCCAAGTTAAAAAGGGACTCACACGTGAGGGAGAGCATTGAGAATATTCACATATGAGTATTCTACATCAAATAAAGAGGGGAAAGAAGAATAATATAAACCTAGTGAGCTACTTCACTTATTGTCAATTGATTTTAAGATAAAACCTCACTTAAACTTGTGTGTGACTTAATTTTCCTCCTCATGGGGGCCCGTAGACTCATTGTAAATTTGACATGATATCAGAGCCTATGAAGATTGTGGTCTACTGTTTGCCTCAAAAGGGAGCTCATCATTTAAACAACTGGAGAGGGATTTGAAATCTCCATGGAGCAAGTGGCAGTACCTCTTTAGATTGCCCAAGTTAAAAAAAGGGACTCACATGTGAGGAGTGTTGAAAATACCCACATGTGAGTGCCCTATATCAAAGAAAAAGGGAAAGAAAACTAACATATAAGCTTAGTGAGCTATTCTGCTTATTGCCAATTGATTTTAGAATGGAACCTGACTTGAGTTTGTGTGTAGTCTAACTTTCCTCCTCAATAATACCCGTATGTACATTGTCACGGGTTCAATCTTTTTGTTTATATACATCGATGACATGCTGGTGACAGGATCAATCTAGTCCTTACCCAATAATTTCATTAACACTCTGCATTCAGAGTTTGAAATGATAGACTTGGTAAAATTCATCACTTCTTGGGAATTGAGATCGCATGGGATAATAGTGGCCTGCATATGTTACAATGTCGCTTTGCATACAACATATTAAACAAAGCTAATCTTCTTGATTGCAAACCCATGTCCATGCCACTACCCTCAAAGCTCAAAATTCCTCCAACAATCCACCTTTTTCAAGTCCTACATTATATAGAAGCCTTGTTGGTCAATTACAATACTTGACATTCACTCGACCTGACATTGTATTTAGTGTAAACTATGATGCTCAATTTAGTTAATCACTTATTGAGTTTAGTTTCAAACAGGTCAAAAAAAATTATTAAATATATAAAAGGAACCTTAAACTTTGGTATTAATTTTTGAGTAGATACTGCAATTATTCTTTCTAGTTTTTCCGATGTAGATTGAGGAGGTTGCACAATGGCAAGATGCTCTACCTCTAGTTTTTATACTTATCTTGGTGCTAGTGTAATGTCTTGGAGTTCAAAGAAATTACATATAGTTTCTCAATCAAGCACAGAAGCTGAATATCATGCCATGACAAATGCCTAAGCCAAATTAACTTGGCTCAAATATGTCCTCCAAGATTTGGCTATTCTTCATAGAATTCCACCCACTCTATTTTGTAACAATTTGAGTACATTGTTTATGATAATCAATCTTGTTTGTCATGCTCGCAACAAACATATAGAGTTGGATTATCATTTCGTGAGGGAGAAGGTAGCTCTGGGAGAATTGGTAACTCGGCATGTGTCTTCAGGAAATCAAGTTGCCGACATTTTTAGAAAGCCACAATCCAAAACATTTTTGGCTATGAATCGAGACAAACTATACCTCAGGGTTATTAGCAAAGTCCACCAAGCTCAACTAAATCCTGGATTACATTGGCCGGATTACATTGGCCGCACCGGGAGTAATAAGGATGATTTAGAGACGTGTAATTCGGTTCGAAGAGGTTGACGATTGATGTCTACATCAAATTCATATTTAACATGCCCCAATTCTCAATATCCATAACTATCCAACCTCAATCGAATAATAAGTCAACCTATCGAGATATTCTTCTAAAATAACTCTCGAGTCATTAGGACTATGTTTTGATTTTGTTAACAAATTCCTAATGACTAGATGCTTCTGTACTATCTATATAAGAATATCTTGTAAAGGGTTTGTGTGTAAGTTAACAGAGAATAAAAATTCAATTCTTCGAATTCTACTTTTCGATTAAAACTCAACCGTAGTTTTCAATTGTCCTCAATTTATTTTAATCTTTTATTCTTCAAATTTATTAATTATTCCACTTTAATATATTTATTAACATCCTTGAGAGAAATTCTACATGGCGTTTAAATTGGAACATACATTATTTTCGGTTGTTTGTCTAATTTGAATTTCGTTGATACTACATAAGATTCTCGTTAAGAACATTAATAAAACATTTAACATAAAGTAATTAATAATAAATTTTTAATAAAAGATTTAATTGTTGAAAAATAAAAATAAGAAACAACCATTAAATTAAAGGATTAAAAATATTAGTAGTTAGCTAGATTATAAATTCAGATTATATTTTTCTCATTAAAAAACTTTAGATACTACCTAAAAGAGGAGGATTAATGGAGGCATAAATTGCAGCAAATTGATAGTTCACTCCCATGATCACAAAGATAAAGCTCTAGTATTTTACGGAGGATAGAGTAAACTGGATTTTATTCATATATATTGTCCGAGTAAGAATCCCATATTTCATCCCCATGATAACTGGTGCAAATTCAACCCATGACTGCAATGGAAATTAGGGTTTATTTGTAAATTTCAAAGAGCTGAAGATATGTAACATAGAAAGTCAATTGTGCGACTGTGTAAGTTTGATCATTGGCCACAACTCTGAAAGATAGATGGGATTCCCTCAAAAGGATCACACGTCCTGGTAGAGGCAGGTGGTCCCATTTAGCTATTAGGCTTGTCACACGCTTGCTCTACATAGTATCTATAGTATCTTTAGTCTTTGTGGGTTCACAATAGATAATGAAATACCAATCTGACAAATCCAGTGGAATAGAAGCTTAGGGAATGGAATAGAAACCGGATTTTCGGATTCTGAGATTACTAAATCTATTTCTAATGTAAACTAATGTCATAGTAATTCTATAGTTGAATTTATTTTTGCGCTTTCACCTTGGAAGTTGGTGCCGGTCCATTTACCATCTAATTATTCAAACCAAAGCAGAAATAAACAATTGGTTTCTTGGAAACTTGCTTTGTCGTGATTTGCAGTGGATAGAGCAAGAACTGTCTCATGGGATTAATGGCAATATAGATGGGAAATCTAAACACTAAAATATTTAGTATCCCCATGAACAGCTGATTTGGTGGGTTTTGAGATTCCTCAATTTGGAATAAACTAAATACCAAATGGCGTTGTTCATTGAGGAACAAGTAATGAGAAGTTAAGAGTCGTCTCAGCTTAAGAATCCATTTCTTGACTTTATGTTTCTTGGTAGTTGTTATAGTAATTAAGATTTATTTTAAAAGCTTTGCCATTAACTTGTTACTGTACTTTGAGCCAAAGCTATCCTCGCAAACCACACACTCTCGCTTTAAAATCACCAGAAAAGGCGGCTGGTCCTTCGGGGGCAGACCCCTTGTCAGGAAGCATATATTGTGTTCAAACATGAGAGAAATTTACAGTGTCAAACTTGGTCTCACTTTGAGTTCACTTCTTGTAAGTCCTTGTAGGGTTTGCTTGTGTCTCTAGGGTTTATTACTTTGTTTCAGGGCTCTGGAGCTTTAACTTCTGAGACTTGCTTCAGACAAGCTTTAACTGACAACTATCAAAGCCTTTCACCTGGAAACTGTGCTAGGTTTTGTGAAGGATAAGAAAAATGGATGACAGTAGCGAAGTAGATAAAATAGACGAAGTTATGTTACCAGGGTTTAGGTTTCATCCAACTGATGAAGAGCTTGTCGGGTTTTACCTGAAGAGGAAGATCCAACAGAGACGTCTCTCGATTGAGCTTATCAAGCAACTAGACATCTATAAATATGACCCCTGGGATCTTCCAAGTAAGATACACTTGATCTTTATATGGTCGTACTTGTAAAGCAATTTTTATCTATTTCTCCAAGTTTTAATTAGATATCTACAGTACTTAAAGCTGACCAGTGATTTTTTTTGTGCTTTGGTCTACAAGAGATGGCAACTACAGGGGAAAAGGAATGGTATTTCTTCTGCCGTAGGGACCGAAAATACAGGAACAGTGCAAGGCCTAATAGGGTTACAGGAGCAGGATTTTGGAAAGCTACTGGAACAGACAGACCTATCTACTCCTCAGAAGGAAGAGAGTGCATAGGGTTGAAGAAATCCCTTGTTTTCTACAAAGGTAGAGCTGCTAAAGGGATGAAAACCGACTGGATGATGCATGAGTTTCGTTTGCCTTCCCTCACCGACTCTGGGCCTGCAAAGAGATTCATGGATAAAACTATTCCATCCAATGTTAAGTATCTTGAATCATTTTCTTTTCTACTTGAACTTCACTAAAATACAGATAAACTAATATTGACAAAAAGGTCGGAAGTATGAAAGCAAAGGTTTGTTAACTAATGTTTACTTCATAAAAATGTAATGGGACATTCATTTTGTTGACAATAGAAAATACATCATTTTGTGAAAACCTTTTTGTGCTTGGCACATCTTGATGCCTTACAGATTTCCTATCTTGTTATAGGGGAAAAATCGTAAAACCAATCAACCTTTAGAACTTGGAATCATTGTCAATATGGGATACCAACTGTTTTTCTTCTAATCTTGAACTTGCAGGATTCATGGGCAATATGCAGAATATTCAAGAAAACCAGCCCCACAGCACACAGAGCTATTTCTCACTCTTGGGTCTCTTCATTACCTGAACTAGATTCTTCTGACATACTTTCCAAGGGCTCTAGTGCCAGTCAGTTCTGTTCACAGAACATGTCACTGATGTCAGAAAGTTCAGGCATGCGCTTGAACTATAATACCCGTGATCATATTGAGCAAACTTCCACTTTTAGCCCTTTAGATTTCTCTCCCTACAAGCCTATGAATTCATTTCCAAGCAAAGCCTCTCAGCTTCCCATTTCGAACAGTGACCTAACTAGCAATTGCCTAGTTTCTCCTCTCCAAAACTTCACCACTATAAAACATACGGTGGATGTTTCATCTCTCTTGTTAAACATGTCTTCCTCGATGCTTGGAGGATATGGCAAGGTAAGTGAAACCATTGTTTTCGATGGATCACAGGACCAATGCAATAACGGCTTCTCGTTAGCTACTTTACCACAAGAAATGCAAGTAAGCGTGAGTAATAATGGAGATGAAGATGTGTCGTTGAAGAATCCAAATATGGCAAATATGGAAAGTCAGTGGGAGATTGGTCGTAGCATCGGTTTTCCCTTCAGCTCACCGATGAATATGAGCAATATTGATGCTTGGAAGCCAAACTTGGTGTGCGATTCTTCGCCATTTCAAAGTGATCATGTATTGACGAGCTGTTCCACAGCTAAGTGTTACACTTGAGGACATTCACGTGTGGCTAAAAAATCAAGACAATAAGCAGTCCAGGCTGGAGTTAATTTGGCAGCTGCAAGTTTATTATGTTAGAAAATATGGCTTACATGGACATACAAATTTGTTTTTTCTTTCTTGGTAGGCTAGATGTAATCCAGTGGCTTCTGATTGTAACAAAATCCGAAACCCATGATCTTAAAAAAATTGAAAAACTAACTGCAGATGTTATGCGTCCAAATATAAACTATAGCAGCAGTAAACAGATGTACCAGATCTAACTGAAACTTTTATTGTGCTTGTGAAAACGAAGATCATCTTCTATTGATCATTCCCAAAAAAATGAACTTTATTATCTTTTCTATTTATGGCTATTATCATTTTTTATTTAGTTTTCTATATTCATATCATCCATTAATTTAATAAATATAACCATCGCAACTAAAGTAACATGTAACAAAATGCCATATTGTTTGTAAGATGAATTAGATAATTAATAATACATGACTTTTTAATCATTGCTGTTAAGTAAAAAAAATTATTTAAAATTAATAATAAACTTTTTAAAAATAAGTATATTAATACAAAATTTTTATATTAAGAGTAGTCAATGAGTTCTACTTTTGACCTCCAACTCCAAAAGGACGATCTACCAATGAATTACTAGTATCAATGTTTTGAATATTGTTCTGTATGGACCGGTACCAGCTGAAAAAAAAAAAAGTATTTTTTATTTTAGTACCAGCTTTAAGTACCGGCTAGCGTTGGAAGTTTTGCCTGATACCGGCCAGTATTTAAGGTACCAGTCAAATACTTGTCGATATTGTACATTTTGACAAAACAAGGGACTAAATTGTAAAAAAACAAACAAACAAACCACCCCAACTCTCTCACTCTATTTTTTTTTCTCTTCCTCTTATTGTCATTCTACTTCTCACTCGTTGCTCTCACTGTCGCCGCCATCCACCGCGCCTCCCCGCCTACTAGTCTGCCTCCCTCTCCACCATGATTCCCCGCCCCTGTTGGTCTGTGATTTGCCTCTCCACCCAGGCCTCCTCCGCCTGCTGCTCTCTACCTCTCTCTCTACTCCACAGGCTGCTCAACTGCTTTCCTCCACCAATCCATCACCATTGCCACCGCTGCTCAACTGGAAAGTGAAACCAGATTTCAAAAATGGTTTTTGAAGCAACCCAACCTGACCCACCAAACTAAATTGAAATTGTAATTTTTTTAGGAGTGTTTTCAATTGCTTTTTTTTTCTTGCTCGTGAATTGCACTTGTGAATGGTTGGAATTGAATTGTGAATGGTTATGTTTAATGTGTTGAATTGCAAATGGTTGTGAATGGTTAGAATTGAATTGTGAATGGTTGGAACTATTGGAATTGTTGGAGTTGTGAGGTTTGAGAAATTTGAGTTTATAAATGAATACATATTTTCACTTTTAGCCAACCATTAACTTTAAAAATAAAATGGATTACAATTCATTTTTTTGTGACTTAATATAGCACCCCACTCCCACAAGACACGTACACGACATCTATGGGTTATATCCGAGTCTGCTCCCCACGAAGACGGCATTCTAGAACACTCAATCATTCAAAAATTGGTATAAATTTTTTTTGAAACTACAAACATAATATGTGAAAATCCATAACCAATTCGGGCCCACTTTCATTCATAAACATTTTCAATAGCCATTTAGGCCCTCTCACATATACAAAACACTTTAATCGTTTCAGAATACAAATTTATACAAAAAGTTGCGGAATATACAATTCAATACAAAATAAAGAAATGCATTGCAGATGCGAACTGATCCTGATCTCTATCCTTCACTTGTATGCTGTAGGTATACTCCCGTTGGCCTAACGGGGTATTCTTTTGATCTTGAAAAATATTTGCAAATTTTGGATGAGTTTTGCGAACTCATTGAGTGACCATCATCGATAGCTCACCCAGTCACATAACACATAAATCACATTTCACAATCAATACAATTTAATCATTCATGTTATGCATATGTAATGCACATAAGACTCACTTTCTATTTGTTACTTTGTTGTGACCGAGTGCCTAAACTGTCCCATATAGGGCTCATTGATAACTATCCCTTATCCGTTTGGGGGATACAGGGCTCATTAAACATTGAGCCTGAGGCTCTGATTCACTTTTGAGCTCGAAGCTCATTTTCACTCGTTGAGCTTTAAGCTCTGATCAGTGGCTACTCCTGTCACAATATTCATTATGTTTCATGCATTCATGAAATGAAATGTATCAGTCACATTCACATATCATCGGACCGTAGTCCGGCATTCAACATTAGAGTTGAGTATCACTTTTTATTTACATGCAAATGCACATTCAAGACGCATGTATCATCACATCCAGGGACGTAGCCAGCCAATGCATACATGGGGGCCCAAAACAAATTTTTTAAAATTTTTGGGGGGCCCAAACCCTAACAATTATATTTTTATATAGAAAAATAATTAAAAATTAAAAAATTTTAACTTTTTTTTAAAATTTCGCCGGGCCCAGTACCCCCTTGGGCCAAACATACCTACATCCCTGATCACATCCACATACAAGTAGCACTTCGATATCCAAATCAATCATCACAATCATTAGACTTTCTGTCCAGAAATCAATACAATCATTCACATTTATAACATCATCCAGTAGTCAATTAATACAAAATTCAAATAAAGCAAACAATGAAGTGAGAACATCTCGGTGTACTCACAGTACACTCTAGATTAGCATTTGCTTCCAAATTCTGGAAATGCCTGAATGCAGACACTTAACTTGCACAACCTATTTATGCAAGACACACATTGCACACTTATAAGAATTTATTTATGCACAAATGTATAAATGGACTATATACAATGCATGCTCAATGACAATCCCAGGTACTGTAACAAACTTAATATCTTATGCTCATTCTCATTTCATAACTTAATCACTCATCAATTCTTTAAATCACAACCAAATCAAAAATCTATCATTTTTCGTGATCATCCAAAAACTAGAACACTCATGCCTTTCATCACATTTTCTACACTTCTTCACTTTCAATTTTTTCTGTATTTCTAACTTTTGTATTTTCTTCATTCATTCCTCTAACTATCACTTTAATATTCCTTTCTCAGCGTTAAACATCATCATACACTTTTTTATTGATCTTTCAACTCCAAAAATCATTTCTATAATCTCTTATAACATTTTGATCATTAAATCCAAAGAAGATTATATATATGGCATAC
>JANKOE010000003.1:24830167-24840798 GCA_026284465.1 Erythroxylum citrifolium
GACGATATTGTTAATTCATGTCCGTCGCAACATAAGAACAACGGATACAATTCCGTCGGTGTTCCGTTGACAATATACCGACAGTTTATGGACCGTCGGTATATAATAGCGACAGCCTATTTATCGACAGTTTCTACTTTCGTCCCTTACCGTCGGTAAGGCAAATTGCCGACGGAAATGTCCAATTCCCCGACGGAATATTCCGTCAGCAATAGCCAATTTTCTTGTAGTGGAACCAGATAGGAACAACCAACAATTTGCAATCATTCTTCGAAACAAACTTATGCATTAGGAGTAAGATACTTGAGAAAAAGGAGACTTGACCAATGGATAAAACAATAGTAGACAAAGAGAATAACCCCGACCAGATGAAGAGTGAAGTAATAGTTAGACAAAGAGATGTAGTTGAGATGGAAACGAAGAGAAAATTAAAATGTTTGGAGGGTGTTGGCAGGTTCTTTCATGAGGTAGTTTTAGTTTATCTTCATTGTAACAAAAAAGAAAGAAAGATAAGGACTAATAAAAAGACTGAATGCAAATCATTTTGATTTTATTGATCAATTTTAACACATAAAAATTACTATTATTTTTAGTGTAAGTCAGCTCCAAAATTTTCTTTTGAAAATTTTAAACAATTTTTGATAATTCTAAAGAATAATTTTTTTTCCAAATTTGTCAAATACAGGAGTCAATATTCAGTTATATATGCTTGCTCATCCGATTTGATTCCCTGCTAGTTTTTATTGACTTGCCGACCAGCAACATACTACATATAGAACCTTAAAGCTACGAGTTTTTCATTGACTTGCCGGCCAAGGCCAACGGCCGATAACATCGGTTCCATTTGACAAAATTTGCTATATATACCACCTGAAATTGTCAGATTAAACTAAAAACAGAAAGAAATTGTCAATGGAGAAGCTGCAAAGTGAGGTGCTGCTTTTCGGGACATGGAGTAGTGCCTACACGAAGAGGGTAGAATTAGCCCTTAAACTAAAGGACATAAGCTACGAGTACAAAGAAGAAGATCTATCAAACAAAAGTGAACTGTTACTCAACTACAACCCAATTCACAAGAAGTTACCTGTATTGGTCCACAGAGGTAAGCTCATATCAGAGTCTCTTGTGATTCTCGAATACATTGACGATTGCTGGAACCATGCTCCGAGACTCTTGCCTGATGATCCTTACGAAAGAGGCAAAGTTCGGTTCTGGGCAGGCTACTATGAGAACAAGGTGCCCCCTTTCACTGTCTCCAAGCTAACTAGAAAACCGTATTAACGCTAATACGGTTTTCTGATTGATGCCAGGTCCTACCAAGTTCAGTTAATATCATGTCTACCACAGGCAAAGAAAGAGCAAATGCCATTGAAGAGTTCAACGAGCTGCTTGGCGTGTTTGAATAATGTTGCATGAAGAAGGATTTAGCTTCAACTTTTAGTGGGAGAAGTGGAGACCTGAGGTTACTTGACATCACAGTCGGTCCGAATGCGCAGCTTTAAAGCTTTCGAAGAGGCTATTGATACAACCATTTGCCTAGAAAAGTACCCAACGTTTCTCTCATTGTTGCACCAAGTGACTGCCCTTTAATGAAGGACATTCTTCCCCCCCATGACAAGCTCGTAGGCAAAATTATAGATGCTTCTCTATTTTTCCAGGCTTCAAGGGCTTGATTCGGAAGACTATGAACCTACGAACCTAAAAAATTGATTCCCATCTTCTGATAGTATACTGGCACCTGACAAAGATCATGGCTACAGATCGTAGTTGTTGTGATGTCTGTCGTCGCCATTGACATAACACTTTCGGTATTCATCTCAGATGTTTGAAATGGTGAAGAAACTTTAGAAAATTTATTTGAGCAACCTATTAAATATTTAAGTCTTTCGTATCCTACACTTGAATTAGGACCTTTTCAATTGAAATCCTGACTTGTGTCAGTGTGTGCTTCAAAGTGCCACTGTCTACAGCCATGATGGACGTCGGTATTCTTTTGTTTAAGGGACTCCCTCCGGGGAGCGTTACGGTCCTAGCAAATCAGAATCCCACAATCTCACTGCCGATATTTGTTAACGTCCGGCAGTTTCTGCATCTAAAAGTAGGAACAAAAGGGCAAAATAAACCCGTGTTAGTGATGCGCAAACGCGCACTAAGTAGGGAGCTTAAAGCAAGTGCACGCATACACTAACTACTATCTTGGTTGCAAGCCTTCTGAAGTCTATAATATAATTCATTACTTTTTAAGGAATTAAGCATCAGCCTGATATTAAAACTTATATTAAAGGGCTAACACTTATCTTAAAACTTATCCGCAAGTCACACCTACTATTTTGCACGGCTAAAAAGCTTACACTTACCCTAAAGCAAGCTATTCAAGAAGAACAATGAAGTTGTTAATGCTTGATTTTATTGGCATAACACTATCTTGCTCGACTGTTTCCCATAAAAAGAGCAAATGAATAATCTATGTGAAGTTGTAAACTGATTTTCTTACGTGTGCTAGAATTAAAACACCAAGCTGGGTTAACATCCGTAATATACCAAATAATCACATTCCCAAATACGATACCGGGCAAAACAGTACTCACACATCAGAGAGGATATTGCATTCAGCACAAACAAACATGAATTTAGCAACTCCACCGGTATAATGTTTGCAAGGACATTGATATTTTAGAAAGTCAACAAAACTGGAGCACAATCAAATAGAAGATCAATAATAAAAAAGGATTAATGGACAACATGGCACCAATTTCCAACAACCAAATACAGGATACAGATTCAAAATGGTAAAACCTAATTTCACTTCTTTAATTCACTATCATCTGTTTCCAAATCCACCGTCTCAACAAAGGCTTCTTCCATTCTAACTCTTTGAAGCCTGCTTTTCCTTTGCCTTCTGAATTTTCAACACCTTTTTCACAATCTTTTGCTCTTCAACCAAAAAGGCTCGGATAATCCTACAAAATCAAAACATGCTGCATTAGTATTATACCTGCTTCAAGCAAGGACTACAAAATGAACATGCACAGAATTGCATATGTTAGAACACACCTTTCTCTTACTGCACTACCAGACAATACTCCACCATAAGCCCGGTTCACAGTCCTCCGGTTTCTTGACAACCTAGATCTTTTATATTCAGCAGGTCTCAAGTGGGGGATCTGTTGACAGAAAAACATTATGATTGCAGAGTCAGATAATATTCATAGCTTCATAAATCTTTGGCTACATAACAAATAATCCAGCCAACTGAATTCCAAATCATACCAATCACATTCTTTAACCAATGGCTTCCAACTGTAGTTGAAAGGCCCAAGCAGTAATGATTCAACGTTACAGATTCTTCATATGATTAATACTACTTAAACTGCATCCTGTACATACAATTTTCATAACAGGTATTGTATAGGTAGAATCAGATGTATGTGAACAACATGGGATTAAAAGAGATACCAATTATCTTAAGTGGGGAAACAATAGATACATACAGGAAATTTGGTGGCCCCTAGTAGAAAAGATAAACCAAGTGACAGACATGGCTAGACCACAGTTGCAAACTGGAAGATCAAAAACTTTTGCAGAAGAAAGAAGTCTTTTGGTTTTAATTGCAATAGTTTCTTAACAATTAATCTTTCAATAACATGATTCACAATTGCTTGAAATAATCAAAATCAGAAATCATATAGACCTTCAAATGTACAAACGTTCAATTCCATGGTTTAAAAATCAGATTAACTTCAACTCACTTCCATACTACAGATGGGGCCAAAATTGTTTGTAGTAAAACTACGAGCATAAAGAATTTGGCAATTTGCACATTAGTCTGTGAGATATAAACAAGGGCATTGCTCCAGGGATTGGTTTTTCCATTTGAGCAACCAATTTACTTGGTTCATCATTTCTTAATGCTACTAATGCTGTTATCAGTGTATACCCCAACATCAAGCCTAGTCTATAAAGCTATGTTAAAGCGATCATTCAATATCCGTTAAAGAAACAGAAACATCTAATCAAACAGAACAAATAAAATGAAGCATACCCCTTGAATCCTCTTCCCTGTAACAGGACACTTGGGACCACTTGCTCTCTTCTTAGTAGTCTGGTATACCAGCTTACCCCCTATTTAAAAAAAAACCCCATATGCATCCACCATGAATACCATAAACAGACATCAGACAATCATAAATTCAAACCAAAAACAATCCCATTAGCAGGAACTTCGAGATCAGAAATTATTTTAAAGAAATAACATAAAAGAACAAGCTGGAAGATGGTAGATCAAAACATATGAGCAGAGAAGTTAGGGGCTTTACCGGGGGTTTTGACGACGCGGTGCTGGTTCGATCTGGTGGCATAGCTATGCCGCTTGCGGTAAGTCAGTCGCTGAACCATTTTTCGACTCTCTCTCTCTCTAGGGTTTATGAGACCGAAGGCACGGATGTGATAGAAAGAGATTATAAATGGTGGCGGCCATAATTGATGCCCTAGATCGTACGGTTAGAAATGTGTTTGAAACAACGGCTGAGATGGTGATAACATTATGTGGGCCGAAATTGTTGATTGGACTTGTTTTGGGCCTGAAACTTAGTTGGGTGATAAAGATTATTCCGTCTAATGGATTTTGGGATCTAAAACACCACAATGCAGAAAGCCTGGGATCTTAAGACTTCAAGTCTTCAACATGATATTTGACTATAACTCAGGATAGCATTATATTTTCAGAACCTGGATTAAATTGAGCATATTAAAAATGAAACCTATTACTTTTTTTTCTATAACCTAATCATATAATAAGTACATAAATAATTGCCTTTATAATAAAATTAAGTTAAATTTTTCTCGCATTTTATTGAAAAAGATATTATTGATTTTTAAAATTATTTTTGAAGTTCAAAATTTTATTCTCCTTATATATATGAGTTTGTGGGTATTGTGAGAATTATGCGTAAAATATAAGGACAAAAAGAACTAAAAAATATGCTCATTAATTGATATGAAAAATCTATCTGAAAAAGCGTTTTTTTGAGCTTTTTAAAAATCTATATTTTTGCTGTCAAAAAAGTCATATCTATTAAAGAAGTATTTTTTTATTTTACAGCAAAATACTTATATTTCTTAAAAAAGACTTTTGTAGTAGAAAAAAGTACTTATTGACCTCCCAAAAGCCAATTCAAATAGGCACAACTTTTTATTGGCCCAATCCGAAAAGCCAATTCAAATAAGACTTTTGTGGTAGAAAAAAGTACTTATTGATCAATAATAGGTTCCATTAATCCTGACACAACTTTTTAATAGAATTACTTGCTATGTTTTAAGAGAATATTTATAATAAAAACATAATTTTAAGAAATGGCCGTGGACTTTCGTTCAAGCAAATTTTTAAAAGCACACGTTGTGCTCCAGTCGAATTTGGCATCTCAGGTAATGAAAAGTAACCGATCCCAAAAGCTAAAGTTTGAAGTATATATGTCTTTATAGAAGTGTACAAGGGATGAATAATTTACATCTGCGGGATGAATAATTTACATCTGCGGCTGGCTAGCAGGTGTCAAAGATGATAAACTTTTATGTACAGCTGCAGATACAAAAGAATCCGCTGAAAAAGTATGTATCTGACAAATTCTAAGAAGTGGTGGCAATAATCACCATCTCAGCATGGGAACAGCAAGCACGACTGTTCTACAAAAGCTTTCCTATTACGAAAATTTACTTTCTCTAGTTTCTCATGGCACCATATTAGTTGATCTGTTGTTAGTTTGGACATGTTCAGGACCCTTGAAACCAATTTCAGATTGACCCGCGCAACTAGCAAACTCTGATGCAGTGGGTCTTGTTCGTGCTTTTGGAACTTTCTGACTATGCAGTTTCCAATCCTCAGTAGGTCTTTAAGTTTTCTCTCTTTCTGCAAGCATGGAACAGATTATTAGCATGTCAAACATTTAGGGTAGAATGTGCAGGGATGAGTTCTCTCAAGATTAAACCTTTTGAAGATTGACTTGGACTTCCATCAAAAGCTCCGAATTTACATCGTCCTGAAAATACTGACGACCATGTAAGGCCATATTACTTTCATCCTTATCGCCACGAAGAAATTCCCAGAACACCCTGATGGACTCCTCGATGATTTTTATTAGCGTTTCACTTGTAATTGCATATTCTTCATCTCCTCTCTCCCCCTTACCACTAGAATTATCATCTGCAATGCAATGACATCGTTTAGTATAGTCCATAATCACTTCAAGGTTCTTGGTAATTTGTGAAACTAATTTACCTTTAATGACAGGAACTTGGAGAAGACTGCGAAGAACGCATCGATTCTTGACATAATTCTGAACCCTGGGACCTTGAAATGGCTCATTCTCTATAAACCTTTGCACAAGTACCTGAAATAACTGGAATTCATCGGCTACTTGATTGTATCGATGAAGGTCTTGAAATTCATGAATTTGCATCTCTTGGACTTTACAGTATTGCCAGAGGAGAATCTCCCAGGATAGGCAAGTCTGTCCAACATATACCATCTCAAATTCCCTGTACATGTCTGCAATGACCTTCTTTGTTGGGTCAACAACAGCAGTTCCTGGCTTGCATGACAACAAGTTCTGTAGAAGACCCGATGTTTTGGCTGGAATTGAAAACTTTCGAAGTGTATATGACTGAATTGCGTCTTTCAGCTGAAATAAACCTTCAAGTTGAACAAGGCAAACAGGTCATTCAAGAGAACTGGACTGCTAATTTGTGCATAAATTTCTAGCTTTTACTTTTCCTGTGTTAATCTGTAGCATGAGGATATGCATCAATGATAACGGGGATGCTGAACAGTTTAAAAGTATTATTTTTATTAATTTTTTAAATAACTAAACAATATATTTATTCATATGAAATAATTGTATCAGTAAAATATATTTATTATACAACAACATGGATTCTATAAGTTGAAAATATAATTATATATATAAAAAAGAAAGAAAAAAGCCGAGGTTAGTATATTCAAGATCAAGAGTTCAATTTGAGGCCTAAAACATAGTTTATGATATTATGATATATTGAGAACTAAAGAAAAAGAAAAGAAACAGAGTAAGAGGAGATTTCATAAATTGAAAGTAATTAAGTTGGTGGATCTAAGGTACAAAGAAAGACAAGCTTTAATAGCAAGAAGGTAGAGGATATGGAATTCCACCTAATTGACGCATCTAGAATTTCGGGAGTGGCAAAAAGATATTGCAAGCTTTTCAGGAACATTATTGGCGTAAAATTAGTATGTATGGGAATGGGAATAAAGAAGATGGAGACTGACGAAGCAATCCAATTCTCTTAAAAGATCTTCCGAGTTAAAAAGAAACACTATCAGATGGGACATATCGAACCAATAATTATGTAATTAAGTAGTTTTCACATGCTAATGTTCTTTAAGTTGAACATAGAATTAAAATGATCAATCAGGGGTAAGAACTGTAGAAAATAGAGATTTAGCTACGAGAACCAGTGGTTTAATGAAACTCACCAGTGGTGTGCATGGTCTGAAAGTTTAAGATGTCCAATTTTTTCATCTTGTCTAAGTAGCCCTTATAAACCTTTTGAAACTCTTCCATCTGATCAATCCTGTCTTCAATCTTGAGTGGCTTAAGCTCTGGCATTGGCTTTGGACTCTCCAATTCCTCCGTCTCTGATTCTTCTAGAATTGTAGGAAGACCAGCTTTTCTTGCATTTCTTAGTTCCATCTTAAGCTGTTCTATTAAGTCGTCGTGCTCTAATGAGAAATCTGCACTATCCTGCACGTTAGAGGAGTTGCGTTCTTTTTCTTGCAAGCTAGGTACTTCCCAGGTTTCCAGAGGCTTCGTCTCAGGTTCTGCTTTTCCAGCTTCTTGTTCAAGATGATCCTCAAATTGCGCTTCTTCGAACGACGAACTTGATTTCTGTCTCTGGGGTTCCAGTTCAATATATTCTTCGTCGGAATCAGTGAACATGTCCTCGGTTTCTGTGTCTCCGTCATATTCGAGCTTGTGCTCATGAATTTTTACAGGACTTTGATTTCCAGACACTAGTCCTTTGCTAGCGTCTCCATAAGCAAAAAACTTGTAAGTAAAAGAATCGACTTTTGTGTTGCCCCCAGAGGACTCGCTATCTGCGGAGAGACACTCCTGTTTTTCGTCATATGGCAATTGAGATTCATCTGATGAACTATGATGATCCTCTAATTTATTCATTAGGCCAGCGATCTCCTGCATGTTATACCTCCTTTCGTCGGTGACTATCTCCAATTCTTCTTCCTTTTCGCAAACGTCTTCAGCGATCAGATTTTTAGAACAATCCTCTGTTTTTTGTGCACCACAAACCTTCTCAATTACCCAGCCTTTAACACCGTTCTCTACTTTCTCTGCATCAAAGACCTCAGCTTTCAATTCACGCTCTTCAAAAGCCTCGACGGGTGTCTTATGGTCCACAACTATTCCTTTCTCCTCCGAACTTCCCTCTTCCATGAAGCCTTGTTCTACTTCTGGCTCCAGTAACTTTTCAACCACAAAACTCTTCTCGAACTCCACAGAAGCCTCCTTTTCCAATTCAAGTTCCTCCATATCCTCACCGGTAGAGCAGGACATCTCAATTACCGAAGGATCTTGCTTGGTGTCATCATTAGAATTGACGTCGACTTCATGAATGGTAAAGCTCACAGTTTTCGCTTCTTCAATAAATCCACTGATACCTTTCCCAGACAAGAACTCATACTTGTTACTACTGGCCGATGAAGCAGCCTCCACAAGAAGAGTATCTTCTGTTTTCCCTTCGCTTTTATCAATTCCTGAATCATGAGACGAACTCGAACCAGTTTGATGATTGTCCTTTCGATGACAGACCATACCGGAACTGAAATCATTCTTCTCAGAACGTTTATTGGATTGATTTCTGCCAGAAATAGAAACAATCCATGTAATACGTGCAGCACAAATATCCCAAGAACAGAAGCAGGCAAGAAAATTCAAGCATACCTGAAGACAAGTCTGAACAACCACCCGAAAACATAAAAGATGTAGTTGCAAACTAAAACCCAGAAGCAACTAACGACTCTGTGCACATTCCCATAAACAAAATTTCGATTAACCAGACCGAAGTGGGTTTCGGTTGCAAAAACTTTCCCAGTATCCATCAGCTGAATTAGCCTCCGAGATTTTTTCATTTCTAAGCAAAGTTAACACAGTGACATAACGGGCAAACAAATAAGAAGATCGATATGAGGATTCATTGAAGATAGTGGACTCTCCACTTGTAGAAAGCGAGGTTTATGGACACAAAAACAGGCATCTGTGATTATGCGTGAGAGTGAGACCAAATTGCCGGGACTGGTGAGAAAGAAAACTACGTTTTCTAAGAGAAAGGGGGTGTATGGAATAATTTATTATTTACCTTTGGTCTTTTCAGGGTCAGTTTTGCACTGATTTCGCAGCAGATTTACCGGTATGCGGAATTCCCAATACTTCAGTTTTTGGTATATTCTGCGCGTGAAGTGACACGTTTCTAAGTAGTTGGACTTGTAGGAGTCAACATCTAAAGTTAGATTATTTACGTTTTGGTTGCGAACTTGTACGTGTAAAGGACAAAACAATAAAAAGAAAAGGTGTTTCGTTTCTGTTTATAGCCATACACTTGACTTGGTCGGTGATTCCGGGGCCTTTAAATTGGCGTTTTATAAAAAAGTAAAAAACAAATCTCAGGGTTTGTGATCCCGTTTATCACACGATTAGTGTCGTTTAACACGATTAATATAACAGGAATCATGCTTTACTTCATTAGATATGGGGGACAGAAACCATTAAATCTGTAATTCTAAAAATGAGTCCATTGTGTTAAGCAAGTGGGAGAGTCTAGAAATATTCATAGATCACATAATTCAAGAGTAAAACATAACGAGTAAAATAAATAAAACTTTATTTGCTTTTAAGTAATTTTTAAAAAGTTATAATTTTTAATTTTCTATAAAAATTTCTTCATTGTTAAAAATTAATGATGAAACATAAATATCAACAATTGACATAATATCCTGACTCAGTTATTAGATCAAATTTAACTTAAATTAATTGTTATATTAATAATGTTTATGCTGCATATATTTTATGTTATTTTAAATGAAAATTATGAGAATAATTTAAAAAAATTATAATTTGTACTCTTCATGACCATCGGTTGCCTGTTGAGAATGACATTTGTCTCTTATCTATGAGACTAAGGGGCGGTTGTTTGCATGGAAGAATGATAATAGGAATGATAATGAATATAGTGAAGAATGAGAATGAATATTGTCATTAGAATTATAATGGTTGGTTAAGAGGAACGAATGGTTATCATTACTATTGATATGGTTGGTTTGTAAAAAATATTGAAAAATAAAATTTTATTATATTTTAATTTATTTATTTATTATATTTTAATCAATTTTATTGTAACTAATTGATTATAATATATTAATTAATTAAAATATTTTATAATTGAAATGTAATTAATTATATTTTAATTAATTATAATTAATTATATAATTATATAGTTTTAATTAATTAAAATAATATTATATAATTAATTACAATTAACTATATTATTTTAATTAATTATATTGTAATTAATCAATTAATTACAAT
>JANKOE010000003.1:24953626-24965605 GCA_026284465.1 Erythroxylum citrifolium
CCTGGGGTTCGGGAAGTCCCGGTGACAAAAAAGTTTTGTTTTCCGCACCCGGTACATGTGATGTACCACCCGGGATTATCCTACATATGTAACCAAAGCTATGCATGAATCTTTTGTTGGAAGAGAGCATGAGAGCTTCAGTACTCTTTTGAGTGTTGGTATCGATTTGTGATTTGTGTATGAATTGAAAGAGAGGATGTGTATGAGTCTTTTTAATTATTGAGTTACTGTTGGGTTTGTGCTTTGGGAGAGCTCTCTGGGAAGTTGCTAAGGTTTATGAGCTATTTATGATGTGCTAAATGGGTAGGTGTGTGTTGTTGGATTAAATGCAAATGCTGTCAACTTTGCAAAATTTCAGACAGAAAATTTGAGTCCAGTTTTGACCCCTTTAGAGGCCGAGTTTGCTTTTGAGTCCTTCCTCAAAATGATAGATCTTTCTTTTCTCTATGAAATTGACATAAATGTTGTCAAATTTGGAGTTCGGAGTCCAAAGTTAGGAAGGTTTGAAGTTTGGAGATCGGAGTTGCTCGGATGGGCGCCTGCGTGCGCGAGCGCCTGTGCGATGGCCCGAGCGATCGCTCGGTCGGGCGCGCGAGCGCCCGTGCGATCACACGGGCAGGCGCCCGAGCGCCCGAGAGATCGCCCGTGCAATCGCCCGAGCGCGCTCTCCCGGGCAAGCGCCGCACGCGTCCGCTCGCCGGTTCGGGTGAGCGAGCGCCTGGGCACCTGCCGAGCGCCCAGCTTGGCTATTTTCTAGGATTTTCGGCCGACCGACCTCCCTTCCTTCTTTTGGCCATAACATTTTGTTTAGACCTCCGATTGACCTCATTTTCGAAGCGATGGATTCCTAAGATAATTTCCTATCTTTTTACACTTGATTTATCAGTATTGCTTTTAAATTGAAAAAGATGCTTTGAATCAAAGTATGGCGATCGGTTAATAAAGTCTGAACATACTATACTAATTTTGCAATATCCGGAGCTATGGAGTTCGGATCAAGGCAAATGTTGTTTTAAATTAAACTAGAGACATAAAGCTCCAAGTTTTATGAAGAAACCGAGTGGCAATTTAGTCTTCTAGATTTTCAAATTTTGCTATGAAGTCGGTAGAGAGTCAGTTTTCACTAGTATTTTAACCATAACTTCTTCGTTTCTAACTCAAATTGAGCGTTTTCAGTGGCGTTGGAATCATGAGAACCGAGGGAACAATTTTATTAAAAAGCAATTCAAATTTTCTATTGGAGGTTTCCCCTGATTGTGGTCAGTATTGTTGTCGGTTTGGGTCTTCTATGCTTGTGTGGGTCCGAATGTTGGGCCTCGGAGACGGGGTCCAACATCCATCAATGCACATCCATGGACAAATCAAATTTCAATGATCAAGCTCACCCATGGTGCGGTCTTGTCGCTCCATAACTAAGTACAAGTCACAATTCGAGTTAGTATAAAACCTTGCATACTTTATACCTTCGACCTGCCTTGCCTAAGTTAAGTGCTTATGCGCCTTGTCGCGCTCGCATGCCTTTGTGCATCCTCGCGGGGTCTCGCATGCCTTTACACATTCTCGTGCACCCTCGGGTCTCGTATGACTTAGTTTTCCAACTCCTCGCAGCCTCACAGTCGAATCTTACGTCTCGTCGAAGATTTCTGCCAATGCGCAACTATGCCTGCCCGCACGTATCGAATCTCTCCTACTCTCGAGATCTTTGTTAATGCTTCCCGCAGCCCTCGCCTACTTCGCAAGTTTCTCAGGTTTTACTCGCCAACTTGCAAGACTTCTCCTTGTTCCCTCTTCAACACGCCTTCCTCATGTCGACTTGTGTTCCAAGTATTGGCCAAGGTTTGCCAACACTCACAAGATCCCACAATCTAGACTTAGGGATCTAACAATTAGCTTGTTTGAGGATAGCTCATGATGGAGCAATGAATTTACATTGTGATAATTAAGCAATTATTCACATAATTGCAAACCTAATTTTTCACAAGAGAATTAAACACATTAAAATTAATTGTCATTAGGTGTGAGAGCAACTTCAAGTGTTTTCTAAAATTGCAGCTATCCCCCTCCCCCCTCAAGCCCACCTGGGGGGAGACCGTCCCTCCTGAAAATACACTGCTACCGGTAAATTCTATATGGCCTCGGCTCACGAGGTTACTAGTTCCCCACACTGGTCCCGTGTCGATGGTAAATGGAAGGGAGTGTGGAACTGGAAGGGCTCGGAACAGATCAAAACCTTTCCCTGGCTTCTGCTGCACGAGGCTCTCCTTACCAATCATGAACGACGACGTAGACACTTGATGCATAACGATTCATATCATTACTGTGGCCAAGAGGAGACAGCGTTACATGTGGTCCGCGATTGTATCCGAAGTCAAGTGTTATGGACAAGACTGCAGGACCAACTTCCTCCTGGGTTCTAGTCAGGTACTATTCTGTGTGACTGGCTTTCTACTCACTTAGTTTCTGTTTCCCTTCTGCAGGATGGCACACATTGGAGCACGTGGTTTGCTGTTGCTTGCTGGAGACTCTGGACCTCTCGGAACGAAGAGATCGTCAATGGAACCCAGCCCAGTGTGCAACACCTATTCCACTTCGTCCTCGCTCAAAGAAAAGAAATCGATCGCGCATTCCACGCCCCCTTCACAGAACGACAGCGTGGTGAGCAGTGGAGGAACCCTCCATGGACTCTACACCCTCCAAACTGGGTCCGCCTCAACACAGATGACGCTATGACGACTTAAGGGCAACAGGTGGTCGCTGGCGGGGTCCTCAGGGATCACACGAGCCGTTGGATCACGGGATTCACGCAGAACATCGACGTTTGCACTCCGATTGAAGCTGAGCTTTGGGATGTTCTCCAAGGTTTGACCTTAGCCTACCAGCTGGGATATCCATTGGTCCAACTTCATTCTAACTGTAAAGAGATCGTTGACCTCCTTAACGATGATAGTGACACCATTCTTAGACAAATCCGCCTGCTCTTGGACCAGGACTAGCACGTAGATATTAGACATGTCTACAGGGAAGCTAACATTTTGGCGGACTCTCTAGCTAAACTCGGTTTTGCCCTACCAGTAGGACTCCATGTTCTTCACGCACCTCCCCGCCATGTCGCAGGGTGGCTGTTACCGGTTGAACCCCTTTCTTAAGCAGTGTTTTGCTTCTTCTGTATGTAAGAAAAAAATAAAAATTGCAGTGGTCTTTTCCAAATAATAATGATAAGAGTATTTTCTCCCGTCTTCTTCGTAATGCTTGCCGATTTCAAAATTAGGCGGTGTTACAATACGGCTATCTCGTCCTGATTAGGAACCAAAGATTGCAAAGGTTTTGCCACTTTAATCAGGCAACCAAATAACAAAGAATGGGCAATCTTCTTCCCGGTCCATGCATACGTCACCCAAAATACATTAAGCAAAAGATCCGCTTGCCTTTCAAGGCTGATCAGATCGTAAGATAACATATAGAATTGTCATGAATGCCAAGAATGGATGGACCTTAATGCTTTTGGGTTAACCACACTTTCATAACAAGTATACTTGAGAAAGGCAAAGAAACAAACATATTTATTAAGAAGATTCTGGGAACTGCAGAGCCGAGATCGATGAAACTCCATCATAGCCCATCATCCCTTGCAAGGAAAGTACTTGCTTATGCATAGATGTTTCTATGTAGACTGAAAATACAAATGTTTTCTCTACTTGAACAACAAAAAGATAAATGACGTAATTGTAGATGACAGGTGTTCGCAGAAAGAAATTGATAAGCTTTAGTAATGGACAACCTAGTATGGAGCTTGTTTTGTTTTTATTTTCATTCATCGACCTAAAAAGCAAGCAGGACGAGGTTAGCTGGTTGGCTGTTTCTTCAAACGTTAAAAATGAAAAATAGATTTATAATAAACAGTTAAACACTAATTAGAAATTTTGCAGTCATTTAACAATCAAATGCATGAAATTATACTCATCTGTTCATTCTTTTTGATGAATCAGAAATTGAACATGTAATGAAAGGTTGGAGGATCTCGACACAAAAGCGAGATAAAATATAGTAGACCGAAATGGAACATGATAATGAGAAATTGAGAACAGTTAATAAACATTACCAACTAATTATAAAAGGAAAGTCGTTTCTCTTTCTTTTCCACTTATCCCCCTGCCTCGCCTGTTCTTCTCCATCGCCATTCTTAACCAGTAACTAACAAGTAACTCAGTAATGGTTAATCACCAGTCCACAGTGCAATAACAAAGAAACAAATTAAAAAGCCGAAAAGAAAAGATTCTCCACGTCTTCTATCTCCAGTTTCCCTCCTCCTCCACAAAGTTTCAATCTTTGTGCTCTTACGATGAAGGTGAAGACCCATCAGTAGGATCATGAACATCATCCACTTTTGTCCGAATCTGGAACCTATCAAAGCTGTCATCATAGCTACTGCTGTTCACATTGTTGTCATTGTCCTTGTCGCCATTGGTAGCTTTGGTCTCAAACCCAACCCCACCATTAGCACCATTTATATTAGACTCGCTGCTGTGGAAATCATAGCTTTGACCATTTTGTCTTCTGTGCTTATTGTTGTGCATCCACACCTTGAAAACATTCCTCTTGACACCCACTTCATTGCAGAAATCTTCCACCATTCTCTCATCGTTGCCTCTCAGCATCTTCCACCCCATTTTTTCTGCAAAAGTTTGCATCTTTTCTTTCTGTTCTTTGGTAAACTTGGTTCTTGCTCGCTTTCTGACTTGTGGGTTCGTCGCCGTTGGTTTGAAACTTGTGTGATGATGATGATTCTCATCCAACGGTGTGGATAAAGCCAACAACATGTTGGGTGTTGACGGGAAGAAGGTATTTTGTGGGGTTGGTGAAGCAGGTGAGGATGGGCTTGGGCTTCGTCCTGAGCATAAGGGACTTGGGCTCGAGGTCCAGGGAAACATTTGCGGTGGGATGTGCCCGGAGTACGACTCACGGCGGTGGAAGTTGCGGTGGCATCCACAGGCAGCGCATTTGAGGGAGGTGGGCTCAAAAGCAGGCATGAACTCACCACAACCATCAAGAGCTAGACCACCAAGAGTTGCGGCATGGTTCTTGAGACATTCCTTGTAGGACACCACCATTTGGTGGTGGTCGGTTGGCAGCAAAGACAGGGGTTGTGTCGGAGGTGGTGTTGGGTGGTGGTGGCTTTTTAAGGAGGCATTGGTGAGAGATAAGGCTTTGGAGAGGTGGGTTCGCAGTGGGGTTTCAGTATCTGTATCAGACTCGTGAGGAGGGGATTTGGTGGGAGCTTTGTGTGTGGTTAAGGCCATGGCTTAAATCATACGTTGTTGGGAAGCACGTTGAGGGATGTATTTAGTCCCTTTTGTAATAGGTGAAATGAGATGAGAGAATCAAAGAACAAGAATGTTGATAGATATGGTAGGATATGAGGGGAAGGTGTTATGATGTTGAAGATGATATAATTAAATGAATGCAACCATTACATATAGAGATGGAGAGATACAACTGTGGAAAGGTGCCACCCCACCTCAAATCCCAACAAACCTTTGCCTCACTTACTCCTCCAATGAAACCTCTCATGGCAATTAATATGGTCAGTCTTTGTGTGTGATTTCATTCCCCTCTCCTCCACTTTTTCTCAAGTTGTGGCTTGTGAAGCCAAGAATGTTTGTTTGTCAAAAAGAAGCAGATTTAGCACAGTAATTGAGTGGATTGAAACATTACTTAGAAGATGTCATCACATACGATATATAATTGATAGAAAATAGCAAAATTATATCTTATTTAACAAAAGTAATGTTCAACTTAGCAGAAATTTCCAATTTCATATTTTCATATTTAAGACATGAAATTAGATGATTTATCCACCGAAGAAACATACATAATGCACGAGAACGAAAGGTAATACGAGAATCATCATAAAGATTAAGGAGATATAAAAAGAACAATAAAGTTTTTGCTAGTGTGTTTAAGAATAGAATATAACCAATGGGAGGTCATGACTCCTGGGACATCGGCCTAAACGGAGTCCTGAGGAGACACGTGGCTCCAACACAGTGAAACATAGTACCCCAAAAGGACACAAATCACACCTCACGCACCCTACAGTGCACATGTGATTTCCACGACAAGGCAGGCTTGTTGTAGCTCTTTCCCTGCTCACAACATTTGCCTCCACTATCACAGTATCTCTCCTCCTCCCACCGTTCCTGTCTGTCTCCACGTTCACTCTTTCATCAATTTTGCAAAATACAATTCCTATGCTTGCATCACAAGAAACCACAGGTTTTATCTGACACACAAAGGAGAAAGATTTCATCAATCTTGTATTTTCTCATCAGACCAATATTGTTGTTAGCATGCTTTGGAATCATATTTACGGAGACGAATTGTTGTTTTCACTTTGCAGACAATGGAATTTGTTCTCAAATCAACTTAGGACACTCAATTACTCCATGATCAGTCAATTTACATATTCTTTCAGGACAGGAAATTACTTCTCGATATCTTTAGTTTTCACTAGATCGAGACTATATGAACTAGTAATTTATTTTGTAAGTAATACTAGAGGATAATCTTGTAAGTGTAGTTTTCTCCAGCCTAATAAAGTATTGGAAGAAAAATGTAAAAGTAAAATAAATAATTATTCTCTTTGCTAACTAAGCCTTTGGATTAAGGTAGAAAATTAATGTTGATACATAGGTTTATTTAAACACACATCTATTATTGAACTTTTCTATTAATTAAAGATTAGAAATTGGACATCAAACTTGCAAAGGCGTTACTAGATATACCATTAATTTTTATATTTAGCTAAAAATTTGAAAACAACATCTTTACTAGTTAGGGTAAGGCTGCGTATTACTAGATCTCTTCAAATTCTACGTCTCAACGAGATTTCTACTTCATATTGTTGTATGTAGCTGAAATTTTCAGTTAATTGAATAAAATAAAAGAAATTGTAGATAGTTTCCCTAAAGTTTGATAAGGGAGTAGCTAATGACAATTGTGAACTGACATTTCTACACCGACCATGTGTCCAAGTTGTTAACATAATCAAACAGGAATCTTTTTCACGCTTCTGATTGAAAGGTTGAAAAGAATCTTATCATAGAAAAAGAAAAAAGAATGTGCATTAGAAGAGACACTTGTGGACAAAGAAGCAAACAATGTTGATTAGGGCCAATACTTAATCATCATCTCCTCTCCATTATCACGTGTTCTAGTCAATCAAACCACTGATCTTAATGCCGCGACACGCCCTGTATTTTTTTGGTTCACCGCTGTTATTTTGGTTTCCTATTGTTTTAGAAGCTTGTGCAATTTGCCAAGTATTATATATGCCAAGGATGAAGCAAAATTAATCTTCCTTTTGGCTAGAAACCTTCAACCTTGCAGACTACTTCTAAAACCAGTCCTGATTTTGTACAAGGTGACAACAAATGCGACATTTGTTATTGTCCAGATACAAAGAATTTAAGGGAGTTTGACATTCTTTGGTGCTAAGAGAAGAAATGAACATGGTTTTTGGGGGATTTAATTGAAGTCAAATTCTGTCGGCCAATTCAAATCCTCGTGGTTGCTTGAGGATCCATTAGTAAACAGGGAAACGGAATTTCAGTGTCAGCGTCAGGATGTTTCTACCGGATACCATCGTTTGAGATCTAACAGATAACCCTACCGTGTTTAAAGCACAACCGAACAAAAAAACTGAAAAAGGAACAACACTAACTTTGACATTTAACACTTTAACAGGAGTTGGGGATGTGATGTTTTGTCCTTGTGCGCTTCGGGTTGTTTAGGTTAATACTCTACTAATCATGATTTAATAGAATCCAAGACAGAAAAAAGAGTGGTTTCTGTCTCTAATCTGACTTAAAGGGATTAATAATTCTGATAAAAAAAATGACATGACAAGTGAGATTGGAGCTGAGTTGGATTACGATTAATCGGTTTGGCAATTCCTGGCGTGATAAGGCACTCTCTTTAACACAAGGTGACAAGGATGAGCCTAAGTAAATGCTATGGCTAATCCTAAAGCCCTAAAGCCACAGATTTTGGTCCTAAACAGGATCGAAACAATGTTCTGACAATCATGTCATCATCAACAAAGCATGCGCAATGTGAAAAAATGACACAAAAGCAGCTCTGAACCCTTCGTTTCAGGAAACTGAAGCAAAAGTGTAAGGCCCTTGTTTCTTATTACGACTTGGATCTTCAATGGCGTGATCACTGTTTGAGAACTGTACATCCTACGTTGTTTCTGCCTTGTCCTCTCGTTAGATTTCAGTAATAGAGCATGTTTTGGGATTTGATTTCTGTAAGTATCTACCAGTCAAAGTTATTGTCATTAGATTCTACACGAAAGCAAAAAATCACAACTCTTACAAATATTTAATTAAACTAGTAGTCGTTTTAAATATGGTAACCAAAAGCAAGTTTCACTACAAGAAAAATGAGATTTAGCAACGGACATTATCAATGCCTAAGTTTTCCATTGGCAAGCTAAGTTAGCGACGGAATTTATTGACGGAACAAGTCGTCCGAGAAACAGTCATAGGTAATAATTGGTGACGGAGTACAGATTTTCCGTCGCTAATTTACCGATGGATATTTTATGTTCCGTTGCACTGTCGGTAAATTTAGCGATGGAATATTTGTTTTGATCGATAAATTTAGCAACAAACAAGGCAATTCTATCGGTAAATTTACTGACGGATTTGACAATTCCGTCGGTAGTTCAGTCTGATTCTGTTGGGGCTGGACGTTGCTGCTTGGATCCATGATCCTAACTGGCTTCAGCTAAAGGACTCCTGCAAAACAAGTAAGGCACGCGGGGGGTTGTCTGCCAGCAGGCCCCTCCGACGCTCAAGTTAGTCTTTTTGAGAGGGTATTGGTTGCTAAGAACAGAGAGAATTAGGGTTGTAATCTCGTACTTGTATCATGACCAAATAGTACCTTATATATGGAATAGCCGCTAGGTTTAGGTCTTTTCGTAGGTGTTTACGTATGCATGGGAGGTCACCAACTGCGAATGGACCGTCGATGCATGCGCCTTAGATCGAGCCTAGCATGACCGACCCAACCATAAGCCCCTTACTCCTCGAGTCTGATCCAAGAGAAGGGTCGAAGGAGTATATAAGGATCGCATAGCATGTCTTCATGGCAGCTCGTGCTAGGCCCGATCGATTAATTATCGCGTCTGGATCGACCGATCAGGTGTAATGACACGACAGATCAATTGAGAGTAAACACAGAACCGATCGAGAGACTATATCGATGGGGCAGGTCGATCGGGTGAGCATAGTGGCAGGGCCGATCGATTGTGCGTCGAGGCTCAAATGAAACGCTAGGTGTAATCATTACTGACGGTTCGCATCCTCTGACGGACTGTCATATGCGTCGTTTGAACTGCTGTGTAGCTGTCAGGTGTGTCCGTTTAACTACTGTGTAGTCGTCAGATGCATCCTTTCAGTTGTTGCGTCGCTCCGAATTTTAACCCTAACTTACCTCAGCTCAGATCCTGCCACGTGTCTGAGTTCGGCTCGGATTTCCTCCACGCGTCCATCATCAGTTGGAGCGTCCCTTCAGTCGATCTTCTATAAATGCTTAGGATCAACATACCACGGATTTTCTTCACGCGTATTTCATTCTCCAGCCTCTTATTCTTCTTTCCTTATCGTCTTTTTGCCTGCAGCCACCGGAGTTCTCTTTCCACCGTCGCCCAAATTTCCAACTTCCATCACCAAACTAGGTACGTCCTTTTTCTTATCTTCATCCTATACATTTCCTTTCTGCAACCATGTCGTCAGCCAGCCCTAGAGGTAGCGTTAGTCCTAGGGATGAAATCGCCGAGAGGGCCGCGCGAATAGTCAGGCCGCTTGAAATGGCGGCAGAAATAATGGCGATGCCGGAGGTGAGGGGGGTTGAGGAAACCGCGACGACTAACCGGAAGGACGGGTTAGTCGTTGAAGAGCCGCCGAAAGACAAATCGACGATGACCGCGGCGGAGTTGAACCATTCGGTCATTAAAAACAATATCCCTGCGTCTTGGGGACCCAAGTTGGCCTCCGAGAACGAGCGGATTCATAGCAATTCGGGAGGGTATTTTGCTGTCTCCAACAGATTTTTCTCGGTCGGCAGTATGAAGCTTCCCTACGCCCCGTTCATCGATGAGGTGTGCAGCACCTACCTGCTGAGGCCGAGCCAACTTCCTCCAAACGGCTGGAGATTTATTAACAGTTTGGCCCTGCTATGTCATCATTTCGGGTGTCCCCCTTCGGTCGGCGTCCTGCGTCATTTCTTTAGGATGAACCAAAGTTCAAGTGCTGGGGCCGGGATCTCTCATTTTTAGTATAGAGATGCGCGCTATTGCCCGACCGGAACAGCTTCCAAAGTCCAAGCTTGGAGGACAAAGTACTTCTTTGTGAGGCCTCCGGGGTCTTCCTTCGAATCCCCCCTATAGAGATATCCTCTGGCCGAGCGGTGAAACAGCCAGAGCGGTGAAACGATATTTCAAGTTTGTCCCTTACTAGGGAGGAGTGGGAGGTGATTGATAGAATAAAGGCGCTCGGTCGGTATGACTTCGATCGGCTTATTACAGGATATCATGGAGGGGCGTCAGTCGATGCGTTTTTACTTGACCCCCTACCTCGAATTAACGGGCTAGAAGAAGAAACCGCCCCTCCTGGTTGACTTCTTGGTTTACTTTTTGCTATCTTCATAAGTATTATTTTCGGTTTCTAACTTGCTTCTATACTTTCGCAGCGATGGCGAAGGTCAGGGATTTCACCGGGTCCTCCAGCCAGCGCAAACTGGCTAGGCCTTCCTCAAAGATAAAAAAGCAAGGCAGGTGGGAGGAGACCAGCGCGGATATCGCTCAGCCGATTGCTCCTGGGTCGTCTGCAGCGCTCGTTCTGCCGGTTGCCCCGGATCAGCCCGTGGTGATGACCCGGCTGGTTGGTGAGAGGGGGAGGTGGAACTACCCTTTAAGAGGAAAAAGACCGTTCGGGTTCTCGACCTACCGCCCTGCCCGTCAGATAAAGGCAGGGAGAAAGGAAAGGAGAAAGAGGGAGAGAAAGGCAAAAGGAAGGAGCGGGCGACCGGCTCTGGGAAGTGGGTGTCCACGATCAGTTTAGATAAGACTGCTTCGATTAGGGACATCGACGTGTCCCTCCAGATTGCCCAAAAGGTTGTTCCTCCCCAGGATGAGGAGGTTATGGATACTCTGGGACGTAAGGAGCTGTTGGGTTGTCTCGTACGCAGCTGCACAAGGGTAATTCCCTCTCTTTTTTTTCTTTTAGTAACAGGGTTCTTCTTCCCAGAGTCTGGCGTTCTCCTTCGCCACATATGAGCATTTTGATCAGCTCGATGGAATCAACCAATCGTTGGATCGGGAAGCCAGGGATCTTCATGAGCAGGTCCGTGTTTTGAGAGCCGAACTGTCAGAGGAGAAGGAAGAAAGAGACTTTGCGCGAGCTCAACTTTCTTCTTTGGAGGAGGAAAATAGCGGTTGGGGGGAGGAGAAAAGCATGCTAAGTGTCTAGCTCGCCTCGGGGGAGAAGGAGAAGAACAGGGTGACGAAAGAATGTGAGAACCTGAGGGAACAAGTCCTCGAAGCCAATGCTACAGCCAAGTTGGATAGAGAGCTCTGTGTGAGAGCCATCCGTGACTGTCAGCAAGCTCAGATAGAGAAACTGAGGGCTGAGGAAGAATTGCTGGGGCTACGAAGCTCTGTCAGAGAGGAGAGGATCAAAGCGATCAAGCGATGGAAAGCGCGGCACCTAAATGAGGAGTGCATGGAATTTGCTTCTGATTTGGCTCCTTCAATCCTTAAAAATTGTCATAACGTCTGTGTCGCCGACGGGTCGGAAGGTGCTTCCTTTGAGGACTATGCCGAACCGATGATTCCCTCAGAGCTCGGCCTTTCGCTTGAGGAGATAAAGGAGATAGCGGAAACCGAACGAGAGGCGTTGCCTGATGAGATGTTAG
>JANKOE010000003.1:25053655-25079123 GCA_026284465.1 Erythroxylum citrifolium
CGGTGTTGTCGGCTGAAGATGCGGTTATTCCTCTCATACCAACGGTAGTAGACAGTGGCTAAGATGACTAACCGTGAAAGGAGATGTCTATAATCCTTGCGCCGTCTGAGATGAGTGCAAGCCCACTGAATAAGGGGAACCCAAGAGGTCGCAGGCCAAGCAGTGCGGGTCTTCGTCGAGAGGGAACCCCAAACGGCGGCAGAGAATCGGCACTGAAAAAAGAGGTGATCATGTGTCTCCGTAGAGGAACCACAAAGTACACAAGTCGAAGAAGTCAGGACGCCGAAGAACTGAAGCCGATCCGTGGTCCGGAGTCGCTCCATCAAACCTAACAATCGCTGAACTTTTCTTTTTCTTCCTGAGCTACTCATAATAAAGAGCTATTGCCAAGAATTATATAAAATCTACACTAATACAAGTCTTAAGTCGTCATATTCCAAAAATTTCAGCGTAAATGCTTGTTTACATAACATCTTACAACTATGTATATATTGAATCTTAAGCTTGTAGAGGGATTAGAGTTCGAAATTACGATTTACAACTAAAGTTGTATATATATTGCAGCAATTGTTGGGACCATTTTTCCCCACAAATTATGCAGTCATGTAACAACATTCGCATCCTCTCCCTTTTCTATGGATTATTAACGATCGACTACATGTTAATGGCGCGATGCGGTGCAACCTTTGGTAACCTTATCAAAAGCTTTATTTTCCCTTTCTCTCCATTAATGACGGTATGTAATGAAGCATCAAAGCAATCTTATAAAAGTAATTGAAAGAAGATAGTTTCATTTCTGCAGGTGTTTCTGTGTCCATTGCAACTGATCCTCATTCTTGTCTAGAAATGCTAATCTATAAAAGGACCGTAAAATTATAGAGTATAGAGAACATTCGAAGAACAAAAGATTTGATAGGCCTATCTACAGTAGATAATCTGTTGAGGACTGCAAGCCAAGCGACAAAATTGTGTCATTCCCACAAAAATTTCCACCAACCATTCTTTGATTCCTGATTCTGAGTAAAGTATAGGTGTCTTTAATGAAAAGCAGTCCATTAGAGCTCATGGTTAGCTTCAATTACTGTAAAATCAAGCACATGAAACAAAAGCTTAAACAGCTTGTTGGACTTGTACGTACACGTTAAACATGTAATTTTCGGGTTAGTTTCTTAACAATCGTGTCCCATTTCTCACTGCCATTTGTCAGTGTTCCGCGAAATTATACAGATGACCAAGTGAAGTAAAGCTTCAGACTTATTTAGTTGATCAAACTTCACGTTCCCTTTTCATATATATACATGCATCCTTTTCGCTAATACTATGTGCTACATTATATAACTAACTAACCCTTAAAAATCTAATTTTTTTGTATATGAACATTTGGTAGTCACAATTTCTTCAGAGGATTTTTAAGGGTTAGTTAGTTATATAATGTAGCACATAGTATTAGCGAAAAGGATGCATGTATATTAAAACGTGCACTTTGATATCTAGAATATTGATTGAATAAGACGAGGAAGCAGAAACAAAATATGTTAAATGCTTGATATGGACAAACCAATTGATCAGAATACTTCCACAGTAGGAACTCAAGATAACGTATTGCAACTGCACTTAACTCGTATATTTGACAGCCAAACTACCGCTGGTACACTAGCATACCATCAGCTTTCTTTCTCACAAAATGATGACTTGAAGCTTGAGCTATTATTTTCATATGCGAATCAGTAATTGTATAACTTGAGGGACAAAGCATACTTTTCCGGTGATCAAGCTGAAAAGGAATTTGCACATGATCATTAAAATGGTGACGCTAAAACTACTATATCTATATTATGTATATGTAGGAGACAAAGTAACATAAGAGGTCTTTTAACCATCAAGAAGATATGCCCACACCAAGAAAATCTATGAAAGGAACGTCCTTGTTTCTAATAGAATCATCTCCTTCTTGCTTTTTAGTCTGTCTCGTAGTCGCCAATGTGGTTAAATTATCACCGCAGAAACTTGTCAAATCCTTCTTGATCAATCCATTGTTCTCGTAATTATCTCCAAGTTTGAGGCACCCTATTAAAGGACTTGGAACAACCCTTTTGTAGTTTGGAAGGCCAAAAACACTTGAACTCCGGTAATTGCCATGATTGTTGGAAGAACTTGGACATTGCCTGTAAGTAGAATGGCTGAAGACTTTGGAGCTCTCTGAAGTATATAAATTAGAGTTGAAGTTATGATCTCTTTCTTCTCTTCTGAATATATCCAGAGAAGATGAACTTTGTGATGTTATATTGGATGTGGTGAACGTCCAAGAAGAAGGTGAAGAACCAGGAGGAGAGAAAGAAAAAACCCTTTCTTTGATTGGGTTTTGAAATTCAAAGAGTAATCTACTATTGTCAAATCCAATTCTTGAGCTAATAAGAAATTCTTGAGGCCTTGATTTGGCTGCTGCATAGAAACTACTAGTGGAGGTGTTGGTGTCACTTAATTGTCCATCTTGACAACTTCTTTTCCCACATAGCCTGGATTTCTCTCTTTGCCTTCTTGCCATGATTACATGCCAGTGATTCTTCACAGCATTATCAGTTCTACCAGGGAATAGTCTGGCTATTAGAGCCCACTTGTTTCCATGAATGCGGTGGGCCGCCAGTAGTCTCTCTTCTTCTTCCTCTGTGAAGGGTTTCCTGTTTATCCTAGGATCAAGTTGATTAAACCACCTCAATCTGCAACTCTTCCCTACAAAAGAAGAATATAAATCAGGATTCATGAGATCATAAAACTTGAAACAAACTTTTTGGATTGTAATTGTGTGCGAGGTCGAATTCATGAGTGAGAGTGAAAGAGAGAGATTGAGAGATTCATATTATGGCTGCAAGAAAATTATCTCCTCTAAGTCTATGTAATAACACTCATTAAGAGGTTCCATATATTTGTCTTTCTTTACTATGTACTCAAAACTTAGCAGGACAAAATAGTTATGATTTATGAGCTTATAAAATTACATTACGTCTGATCCTCAATCCATACTCTTATGCAGAGGGAGACCATTATCATCTATCGTATCAACAAAATGACAAATTATCATCCCATACTTGAGCAAAATCGATTTAGATTGCTCTCAGTTTCTTCAGTGTCAAAATCCCATTTCATGTACAAACTTTCCAGGTAGAAATATCCTATATATTCATCCTATATCGAACGCTACACACCTGATCTCCCTTGCAGCTTGTCTGCAATAGAATTCCAGTTCTGTGCACCATATTGTTCAACAAGTTGCCTGAGTTTTTCATCTTCAGCGGGTCTCCAATGACCTCTTGGACAAGTAGTACTGCTCTTTCCCTCATCACTTGAATTACCTGCTCCAGATGATTCCTCCATCTATTGATCGCCAACAGCCTCTCCTCCCTGGCTTTCGGTTCTTTATCACCAAAATGCTCGAGTGAGAAGTCCAGAAGAAGTTATATAGGAGCTTAAGAAACCAGAATATAAGATAGTGGGGTTTGGTTTAGGGTTGTGGATGGCAAGTCACTTTTGTTGGTTTTACACGACACATTTAGCCCTATCACTATATGTATGTGTACCTGTAGAACTAATGACCCTTTTTCTTTTCTTGCTATGCTATTGGCCCATGAAAATTCTGAGTCTCACCTATTCTTTCGGTTTCTTTTAGTTTTCGTCTTCCCTCTCTCTCCATCTCTGTCCCTGTCGCCCCCTATCTCACTATTTTAAGCCATGGTACGACGTTAAATCAAAAAACTTACTGATTTGGAAACCTTAAACTATTTTTTTTTGTCTACTAAATGAGACGTCTTGCCTTATCCCGGAGACTCCTTTCCTGATTGCTGTCACTGATAAGTTGCACCATTTAATAGTGCGAAATGTAGTAGAACCAATATTGTTATGTGATGACCTACTTCCGAGTTATGAGCATGGGATTGCACGTAACGTCAAGGTCCAAATATATCAACGCGCAAAAATTGATATCAGTAATTGAAGCTTTCTGTTTTTAACATATCATGCTTGTTAAAGTTAGAAGCAGCAATTGATACGGTTAATGAACAGGTAAAACCTGTTCCAAACTTCCAATTTTTGGTTTAGAACAAATTAAAACGAAGTAACTCAACGTCTTGAGAATCACAATTGCAAGCATTACATGTTTCAACTGTAGTTTGGCTGATTCATGGCTAGTGAAATTTGTTAGAGATGTCAGAGAATAGACATCCTCGCATTTGTTTCCAGGAGAAGTAGGATTCAAAGTTCCATATACTTACTTGTGTACGATGGTCTCTGCTAACCATTCAACATAATTTTTGTTTAAACAACAACAAAAAAGAAAGCAACTGAAGAAAAGGACTTTCTTGTTGGATTAACAGTTCCTGTTATCTGTTTTACACTCATCCTTCTTTGCTAGAATTGGTTGCAAGGACATGAAATTAAATGTTCAGCATCAAAACTAAATGACAATATTTAAGTACAAATATGTATAATTTCAATAGTCTTGATGAAAATGGTAGAAAAACCTGGTAGTTGGAAAACAAGGGCACGGTGACAGTTCAGCTTAATCTTAAGAAAGCATGTAATAATGTTAAAATATATGTTTATGAGAAGAAAATAACTGAACTTCTTCAGGTTTGAGTGCTAGACTTAAGAGTTAATTATCGAATGCCGTGTAAGTACAGCATCAAGAAAAGTATAGGTAAACCGTCTGCCTTTTCCCATACTTCCATGCAGATGGCAAGTCAAATACAAACGTTGAAAGATTTTGTGTAATAATCATTATGTAATTGTTTCTTAACCGATTGAGATTTTATACCTTACGAAATCAAACACTTGAAATTTCAATCTAAACGTGCTTCCAAAACGGCCTGGCCCATCCATCCCCATTATCATCACCATCAACATACTTCATACCATTTACGGAGTTTACAAAAGTAGAACCCGTCTCTATTGGAATTGGTGGATGGTGCCAATTTATTAGGTTCATTTTGTGTCAAACCTGTAACTTGTAATTTCAGCTTAACGGAATTTGTTGAAAAAAGTCTGGTTTCTGAATTTGTCTATAATAATCTCTTACAGCAACTATTTCTTCCAATTGGGTTGTAGAATGATTTGTTTACTCGTTCCACCAATCCTGTTGTTAAGAACATGTATTACCTACAATTGTTGAGAAAGTAAAATTCAAGTTGCTTTGTTAAATTTCAACATTGAAAACTATGATAGTTTGAAATAATTTTGTTATTGTGACTAATTCAGCAGAACAAAACTTAGATCTTAACCATAAATAGAATATGCAATAAATCACATATTTTATTAGTTATGAAACGTTAATACCTCCTTTAGTTATAGCATAAAGGATTTAGAATGTGTTCTACCTGGATTCTATTTGTAATTAATCAAATTAACATGGAGATAAAAATTGTTAATCCATGAATATTGCTGAAAATCAGTTAGCCCTATGACCTTTGAATTTTGCTAATCCAACTTCATAATTTTCATAAATAGAAATCATTCAAGCATATAAAGCCTCATACATATATGTACGTGTTTCTCTTTAGTTCCTTCGTCTCCATTAACAGCCTTTCCACCAAACACAGCTTCGACTCCTATCCTGATATTAAAACTGAAAAGGAAAAAAAAAAAAAGAGTATCGATTGTCCAAGCTGACTTCATATTGGCATTATGAAAAGGTGACAACTGACAATGGATCCAAGTCAAATTGGAGATAATTATTGCAATTGAGGATTATGATTTTCATTTTCTATAGTAATTAACTATAAATATAGAGATAATACAAGAAGAAACTGGAACCTACCGATGATGGATAACCCCTCTAGCTAACTAAATGACTTATTATACCTAATTGCCTGAGAATGAGGGAACCTAAAACAGAGCCTTTAGTAAGTTGAATTAGACGTACGTGTTAATCAATGATAGATATAGTTTGTGAGGTCGAAGAAATAATGAAACCGTATTTATTTATTTTTTACGAATAATATTTTTACAAGTCAAGAGTTGTTTTTGACCCCTACAATCTTATATAATTTAACTATTGGATCTTGATATTTTTAGTAAATTATCATCATAATTTGATAAAGGAAACTTACTATATATAAACATATAAATGTCAAATATCGAAACTGATTGATGCTATATCGGTTTTAAAACACACACACACACACGCAATGTTACTACTTGAAAAACTAATCCATATACATAGTCAAAGTTAAATAATTAAGTGAAAACATGAATCAAATTATACTTATCGTCTGTGATATGTGTAAACTGTAAATTCCTATTTATATGTTACATCTGAAAATTAATTGATACAAAGAGCCTTCTTAATTTCTTGTTGAAATGGTAGATCATATACTTGTTAGAGTAAATAACTAAGTGAAAATGAATTATCTATATGTCAAGTAGATGGTAAAAATATATACTTCATAAACATGTTTAAACTACAAATTAACATGCATTTCTTCCAGGTCAAAATGGTGAAGCCATAAAATTGTTTGGTTCTTTTCTGGAGGAGTTCATACGTACGATGAAACCAGAATATGTGCTCCAGTACATAGTTATTCAAGAATCTCCAAACCGTCCAAAAAAAAAACATGTTCGAACAAGTCATAAATCGACCAACATTGAAACACTGGATGGTACGATATGACTGCCATCAGAATTCAGAAACCTATACCTAATTAATAGACGGTGCTTCCAGGTGTCTAATGGTTAGTTGGTTACCGTTAAAGTCTCTCTTCATCTCTCTCTCCGTGTTATGGTGATGTGGATTTCTAATATAGAAACATAAATATAGAAGGGTTTGAGATACCTTTCCAACAGTAAATGCAAAGCATTGCAGTTACTTGCACAGCCAAACATCCCTTTGTATTCAAAATGTCCTTGTAATGAAAACCATAATGCAACCTTTTCTATATCTCACCTTTCCAAGAAACCCATTGAAGCAACCCCACTTAGTTACTCCACACCTATTTTAATATCATAGATATGAAACCTTGAAAATCCTCAACAAACTACTTTGACTATAAAAAAAAAAAGGAAGAAGAAGAATCCTCTTATAAACCCATATTTCAGTTTTTGTTCTTCAACGGAAATCCTATGCTTCCTGTTGGTTCCTCCTTTTGTTATTCTCAATAAATGCATCTTGTTGCATGGTGGTTGATAGTGATCCAGCTTCATTTAATACAACAAGTTGATGGAGAGATGGAATTTCCACAAAATAAGGGTTAACATGAACCGGTCGACTTGGAAGAAATGATATTGTTTCTATGTTCTTTGCATATGTATGCACCCGTAAGAAATGTACTGTATATAACACGCATCGTCTTATCTATAAAATCAGATAACAGCCATATATGGCAGACAAGTCTCGCATTCTATCCAACCCCAGTGTTCCTACAATATATTATTACGATGACGTGTTATCCAACACACCAAGTTGAAGTGAAGTAACCCAAAAGAATTTGTTTGTTAGACTAAGACTTTTCTTGTAACTCATGCTTGTTAAAACTAACACCATTTTCTCCTGCTTTAAAAATAAATTTAGTTTTTCTCCGATATGGTCAAGTACACCTGAGTTTCATTTCAGAGAATAACGACGTTTTGATTCTCCATTATGACGTCCAAGTCTTGTAGTGCTCCATGATTTTGACAGTTCAGCTAACCATTATGCTTGTTCTTCTTCAGCTTAGTTAGAGCCTTGCCTAATACTTCTACATTAATTGTTATTTGATCTTAGTATTAATGCAACGATCATGCAATCTATATTGCATGATCGTTGCATTAATACTAAGGATAAGAGTTTATTTGGAATTGACCGGTTAGATATAAATGAACTATACAGTTGGCATTAACATGCAAACATTACTTCTTTATTTAAGCCATTATCCAAATTTGGAGCATAGTAGACCATGAATATATATATATATACATATAATGCATGGCTATATTTTAAAAGCCTGCATATAAATATCTATTACTATATGCGTAGGAGATGAAATTGCTTAGCATTTAATGCATCTATTGAAACTCAAATCAAAACTTGATCTTTGCAGTTAAATAGAAAGTTCATAAAATATTACAACACCCTTTCTAAGTAGAAGATCATGAATCGTTCTGATAGAAAGGCATTACCATACGCAGACTGGTTGCTCAGTAGGACAAACCCGCCTTGCATCAAAGTATAAACGAGGCAAAAACACATGTAAATATGAAAAATGATGAACAACTAAACCCTCGAAGAGCCTAAACGGAAGTTTTTACATTCTCTCTAACTATATTTTTAAAAAAATAAACACTATTGATTTAACAATCAATTAATTAATTTGGAGTGGCTGTGACTATAACATACATATCTCCTCATCATGTGGTTAGACAATTTGGGTGTAATCTATAATCCAATGATGGCTAATCTCAGCCAATAGCGGCCAGTTGTTATACTGTGATAAGATGTCTGCATTCAGCATTCCAAATCAAAGTAGGTGAATGTTGTACTATTAGCCGCCTAACTGTTGAACCAATGCTGACATGACGAATAGTTTCGTTTACAAGTATGTAATGAATTGCTTCCCAGATATAGCTTATGTTACTTGATTAAATTAAGTTACTTCCAATTTTTATACACAAGGAAGGTATGACAGTTATCATATTCTGCAACCGTGACCTACCACCTAATCTTCTTTCATAAATGGAATATTAAGATTGTATATTTAAATAGCATCAGTTTAAACATCATTGACAGTTCAAAACTAATTAGGCTCTATGTCTACCAATGATAGTACGCTGAAAAAATCAAAACCTCCTTCAACCCATTTGCAGGTTTCTTGTTTCCTTTAATATGACAATTGATACTAAAATTAGGTGGGAAAGGGATAGTTTATCACTCTGCATGCTATATAAATAGTAAATTGCATATGGGAATTCATAAAGAAGGATTTGAATTGATTTCGTTGAAGCATTGATTCATCTAAATTAGATTGTTATCATATAGATTTGGTAATTGTTAATTAGAGCTCAGAACTGGCAACAGGATCATGTATTCTTCCAAAATTGCTTTTCAGCTGCTTTTGTATGATTCGAAAAGCAGGTTTGTTATTTTACAAGTGGGTAATAGCATAATTAATATTGTAATGTAAATAATTATACAATGACAAAATAATAAATGAATTACATCAACTCTTCTTATTATACTACAAGGGTATTTTTGTCATTAACACTGTTTTTTGTTCTGTCCCCTGCAACCAAACACATTTTTGTCCTAAGGACAAAGACAATTTTTTTGTCCTGCCCACAGCAACCAAACATCCCATTGTCTTCAGTTCTTGTTCTGTTTCGTCCAACTCTGCCCTGTCTCGTCCTGTCTCTGCCTACTGAAGACGCTAACCATACAGACAGTAAGGGTTACAAAGACTGGCGAACAGAACATGGCAAATTAATATTCCTACTCTGGAATTAAATCATTTCCTGTTCCATTAAACATCAGGTTGATGGACGTGGGTTTCAATGGGTCTTAATGTATTCGACAACAAGTGTCTTGGATTAATAGGCTTAAAACAAGCCCATTTTCTAAACTTCTAAACTCTTTGCGGTGTCCTTCAAATGTTTCCATTTCAAGATGATTTTGCATTAATTCTGATTCTGAGTGCCCTAATTACATGCCTAGCTTGCAAGTAAATTGGGAATCGGGCCCAACAAGCGATAATTGTAAGCTTTCCCCAACTAAAATGTATACTGCTTCAGCTGGTAAAAACCTCAACAAATGACTTAAGGAACTAATCACATTAATTAACCAGAGCATAGAAAGCACCACTAGAGCTAGAAACTCAATATGAAAAATGAGTTCAAAAGTCTCTTTCTTTAGTGGGATTTAGAAGACCATAAAAAGAGGAAAAGACTGTACTTGGAATCTTAAATATGGGTGTTACCAACACCGCTGTTCTTATATATGTTTAGTCACGTAAACAATTCTAACATAGTTCAAATTTCGAGCTTATTTAGATTTCAGTCTCTTCTTCGTCAGTTTAATTAGCGCACCAAACAAGGATGTTCAAATACTAGGGTTTATCATCTGTGGTCGGCCTACGGTTTTGTTATCTTGAAGGTTGACCCGCTAACATTGTCTGGGTCATAACCTCACCAATCAAACGATAACAAAAGAAACTCAACATAAGTTTAAAAGTCCTTTCAAGAAACTAACTGAATACTAATTCTTTATCTTTCTTTTCAGCTGGAAGAGTAGTACTAATGGAATGCCTTACTTAAAGTTTCGGATAAGCGACGACTTTGTGGATATGAATGAAAGAGACACAATTTATAAGCATGTTAAATCTACCCGAATTTATGTTTCTTTCTTCCATTATAAATTGAAATATTTACACGATCTTCTTCATCCTAAAATCTACCTGAATTTAAATGACGCGAAATGGGAGATATACGTATAATTATATATGTATACGTAAATTGAAAGATAATAAGAAGTAATATATATATAATTAAATTCAGTTAAATACAATTAAAAGCAAAATAATTTTATGTATTGAAAATAAAAACTCTTTTATAATATATTTTAATTTATTATAGAAATTCTTATTAAATATTAATAAATTAATTATTTAGATAAAAATGAATAAATTTTAAACTAAATTCTTTCCTTAATAAGTTGCTTCAAACTTCTTATCAATATCTCATTAATATTCACAAAAAAAGTGAATGAAATTGTCTCTATATTTATTGATAATATGAAGAAGCATATATATACAATTTACAATAACTAATTTAGCTCCTAAATCAGACCATATAAATTCTATGTATATTCTTATAGAAATGGAAATGAATTAAGAGACTAATCAATAATTACATTTAGAAGTATATTTCATGATCAATGTGTTAGAGACTTTATTTCTTTAACACTCTCCCTCAAGTTTGGAATGTATATTTATAATCTCTAACTTGTTATGTAATGTCAAGAAATATGAAGAAGTTAATGGTTTTATAAAGGTACTAGTTAATTTGATGTAAGCACATAAGTCATGTTGATCATTTATTCTTGAACTTTCTCTCATATAACGTGACAATCAATCTTTACATATTTTGTTCTTTCATGGTAGTTTGAGTTTGAAACAATATGAAATGTGATTTGATTGTCATAATATAGAATATCAAGATCAGAATATTAAATTCATAGATCTTGGAAGATTGTTTTCAACTATATAACTTTATAATAAATGAAATAGAATAACAAGATGAGAATATTATGCTCGTAAATCTTGTATGATTGTCTTCAACTATATAACTTCATAATAAGTTAAGGTCATAGATCGATATTTAGCTTATATACCAAATAGTGATAATGTTGTTTGTTTCTTGGTGATTTAGGAAATTAATGAGCTATTATAAGACATAAATTATCTAGTAATTGACCTTTGAACATTAGAACACCTATCCCAATCTGCATCACAAAAGGTATTTAGTTAAATTGAACTTGTAGGAAAAAATTATGCCTTATTCCACAGTTTGTTTAACACATCGTATGACAGGATAAGTTGTTTCCAAATATGACATTCATATTGACTTAAACATAAATTGTATATGATAAGTTAGGTTGCGTGGTCAAATAAATTAACTAACCAACAAGCTTCGATATGAAGATAGTTCATCAATGTGATTACCCTTAATTATGGGAAATGAAACTACATTTGCTCCAAGGTATCCTACATTTTCGAGAACCTTAAGAGCATACCTCTGTTATGAAAGAGCAATACCTTTACTATTCATGCAACCTTAATGCTTAGGAAAATTTTCAATTATCCTACAAATATTTGAATTGAAGTTATTCAAATATTTGAATTACCTTTCAAACAATAACTTGATGTATTATTTTCTACTAAATCATATAATCTACATAAATTAGAAGAGTAATGAATGTACCATTACAGGATCGGACGAATAAGGAATAATCTACCTTGAATTGCTTAAAGTTGGCTTCCTTGAGAGAAGATGAAAGTTTAATGGACCATTGACTTGAAGCTTATTTAAGAGCACACAATGATTTTCTAAGCTTGCAAACTTGAGTCTCTCCCTTTCATTTGAAACTAAAATGTAAATTCATGTAGACATCTTTATTAAGTTCTTTATATAGGAATGCATTATTGACATCAATTAGTGAAGATGTCAAACTTGTTAGTTTTTGGTTGAAGTCAAGGCAAAGAATAGGCATAATGTTACAAGTTTTGTAAAATGAGCAAATGTCTCTTAGTAATCTAAGCTTTTAATTTAGTTGTATCCCTTTATAACTAGCCTAGCTTTGTAACATTTGATTGTCCTATCTAAGAGGAGCTTTGTCTTATAGATTCATTTACATTCAATTAGTTTCTTTCCAAGAGGTAATGGTTATAGGGAACATACGTCATTACCTTTAAAAGCATCAAGTTTTTATTTTATGACAATACATCGTTTAGGATCACAAATTTCTTGTGCAAAAAGAAGATGGATCTTTTTTCTATTGAAAGAGAAACAATAAAAGCATAGGAGATACTTTATCATAAGAGAAAAAATTAGATAAAGATTGTGAAATAACGTAGCCTGAATCAAGACTGAGTTAGATGGTGGGATACATTGTAAAGGATTAAGAATACTAACATAATACTCATAAACCTTATTAGGAGTTATAGTAGAATGGGTCAACCACATCGGATAATTTGGTGAGCTAGGATTTATTAGACCAGTTGTAGGTTAAGAAGTGTCTTATAAGGAGGCTTCTATATTAGAAAGAGGGGAAAGAAGTTCTCCTTGTGAGGGATGCTCAAGTGGAAGATTTTTAATATTGGGAGGAATATGCATAGTGGAGCTATAATCATTATATTCCAATATATGTGCAGGTTATGAAAGTAAGTTAGCATTGGAAGATGAGGGAGAAAAAAATATCTTCATAAAATATAACATTATGAGAAATGAAAATCCTATCAGATATGAGATTGTAAACTTCGTATCCCTTTTTAGTACATGGATATCCAAAGAGCACACCTGGTAGCTTTAGAATTAAATGTTGTGGGATGATGGTCATGTGTTAGAAGCAAAGCACAAGAAACCAAACACTCATAAGTAATAACAAAATGATTATTAAAAACAATTTCAAAAGGTGTTCTCCCTTGAAATGGAGGTGTAGAAGTTTGAATGACAAGGTAGGCAGTGATTAGGACGACTATCCTGCAAAATTTCTTTCAAAAATTAGTCTGAAATAATAAGACTCGAGCTATGTTAAGAAGGTGGCGGTGTTTTCTTTCAACTACTCCATTTTTATATAAAGACACAAGTTTAATGAATGATTCCTTTATCTAAATAGAAATTTTTCATTACAAATTTAAGTTTATTATCACTATGAAGGATTTTGATCTTTGATGAGAATTGTATCTCAACAAAATTTGTAAACATGGTTATATATGTCATCTTGTCTAACTTATGGTGCATTAAATAAATCCATATGTAGTGAGTAAAATCATCAACAATGGTCAAAAACTATCGTGCCCCTATAATGGAAGAAACATAATAACCTCCCCAAATATCAACATAAATCAATGCAAAAGGTACTTTAGTACAAATATGACTTAAAGGAAAAGAAGAACATGTTTCTTTAGCTAATGGAAAAAATCAAACAATAAAAAAATATCACAAAAGTTGATTTTATATTTGAATAAGAAAGTAAATGGAAGGTTTTATATGATAAATGGAAGAGACATTAATGTCAATTTTTTTGGGAGCAAGAGGTTGATATGGTAATTGCATTACATCTAGTTCTTTGTCTCAATTTTCAACCCAATCATCTTTCCCGATTATTGTTCCTACAATATACAATTATTAGCAGTAAAAATGGCAAAGTAATTAGAATTTTGAACATGTTTGTTAATGAAAATTAGGTTTAATTTTAAAAGATTGAACAACATAACATATCATGTAAATAAAGTCATCAAAAGTAATGTTGCCTATATGTTTGGTAACAAAAATGGCCCTATTTAATACATGGATAATTTGGTTGGTTTCTGTGGAACTTGTGGCACATAATTTAAAAAAAACCATATGATCAATGACTTCTGTATCAAGTATCCAACATAGTTCTTTATCAATAAAAAAAGAATAAAAATGATATATGAGATATGAGATATCACTCATTATTGATGGACTCCTAATATGTTTTTTGTTGATTTAAACTTACTCTCATTAAGTAATGTCATGAGATTATGGTATTGTTCAATTGTGAGGGAGAATGGTCCAGAACTTGTTAAATGTATTTACATGATTGACTTTGGATAAGAAGTATTTCCGCTCCCTTGTATCAGATTTATTGCTTGATATATGCTTTTTATAATTTTTGACAAACATTAATGAAATGACATTAATCATAGCAATAGTCAATTTGAGATATGATTGATATGCTTTTGGAGCATGTCTAATCTTCTCATAAGTTTTGAGTTTTAAATGAGAATTTTAAGAGTAAAACTCCTCTTAAATTTCTTAACCTACTTTTAATACCCCTCGCTTATATATATAATAAAGCTTATGTTGGTGTTTAAGATATATATAGTGGATTCATGAGAAGAATATGTCCTTAAACACCAACATGAACTTTATTGAATCCAATGAGTAATTTCATTGTCTTTTGGTTTTGTTGGAATTCCAAAACTTCCTTTATAATACCATAAGCTCATATTGGTATGAAAGTTAATGCATCACGTTCATCTCATAAGCCCTTAAGCTTGGTGTGATAAGCTCCAATAATCATGTTGTCCTATTTATAATTATGGACTGCTTCTTTAATATTTAAATGGTGTACATTATCAATTCAAGAATATCATTTTTTAAAATCACATTAAATTGAGCATCTTTATTATAGATTACGCTTGCATCACTATTATGCAAAATTGAGTTAAAAATTCTTACTTTTTTAAGATCATTGTAATGTTTCCACTATTAGAGTTTGGTTATGGAGGTCTTCAAGCTTGTTTGATAGTTTCATCAACTTTGTTCTTGATGTTGAGAGCCATAAGTTTTGCATGAGTCCAAATGATGTATTTTTCTTCACTTAGTTATTGTATGATGAGTACAAAACTATGCTAATTAGAATGATAAGGTAAAAGGGGTCATTTTGATCATCAAATTGTTAGTTTCAAGCTTGTTTGAGTTTTCGTCTTTTTTCTGCTATATGTATTAACTAAATGACATGGACAATTAAGAAAAATTAGGTTTAAGAGTGTTTATGCTTTGATACTTAGAAAAAGAATGAAATTGACTATATATTAATTGATAATATGAGAAAGCATATGTATACACTTCACAATAACTAATTTAGCTCCTAAATGAAAGTATGTATGACCTAATTTGCTATTCACATTCCTATATAAGACATAAACCAACAAACTAACATACATTTAAAGTATATCACATAACGATAGTAGTTATGATATTTTTATCATAAATATATATTTATTAGTATAATAATTTTATTATAAACACAAATGAAAAATATTTTTATATTTAAATTTTGTAATGTATTTATTTAAATGGTAATAGACATATCATATGATTATTTTAAGAATGTATTTATTTAATAAAATTTATATTGTATATAGATTTTTAATTTTTAATAAATATAAAATTTTAAAATATAATTCATTATATTATGAATCTTTTTTAGTATATTTATTTTGTATTTATTTTTATATATTTTTATAAAATGAAAAATCATTAGTTTATAAATTCCCAATATTTTATCTTCATTTTATAAATGTTCATATTTATAACTTTGAAGATATAAATAGTGTCATAATTTTATAAATATATTTATCCCAATTTTACAGATCTTAATTTTGTATTAATGTATACAGATTATATGTCGTAAACAGAAATTGACATCAAGTTTTCAGTCGGATTGGTTGACAATGTAATGAGGAATAGATGAGGTAAGAGAAGTGGTCATGCTCTATATATATATATATATGGTGAGTCCAACTCTAGTTCTAGAATGGAAGGAGACAACAATACTCGATTATGTTACAAGGTTTGATTTCTAACGGGAGCAGGGACAGAGCTACAGGTGCACTTGCCTCCACAGCCTCCAATAAATTTTATGCAAAAAAAAATTATTATTTTAAATTTTACCCACATAAAAAAAGTAAAATATTTTACCTCTACTTAAAAAAATTTCTAAATTCGCCCCGGATAGCGTCTCCACGATTTCAAGCACTCAGGATGTGGATAAGAAAGGGAAATGGCGAAAAGGACTGAAAACTAATGACCTTTGATTGCCTCATTCCACTAGTGACTAACATTTAGCTTAAATGATTGATCCCATCTTAGATTCATTTCACACCTTAGCCTTTGAAACGGTAAAACCTTTGCAAAGTAACCAATAACTCGGAATTTCTTGTTCATTACGACTCCTTCCACGTATCTAGATGGAAGTGGGACGACCCTTCACTTCTTTTTGACCATTATTCAAAGGCAAACGTGGGCACATGTAAACTCACCACGCTCTTTATTTTTTAGTTTCTAACATAAAAATCTCGTTTGTACGGTGAGCATGCGGATCATTTGCGGTGTCAATATTCAAAATGTTCCCGTCCCGTTTGTTTAATTTCATTATCGTGTGAATTCCACTATATAAGCCATCCAACCCCCACTTACATACTCGTAGGTAGAACTATAGGTACCTTTTTCAGCGTGTTGGGTAGGACGCAAACGCGACTTTGAAAATGAGAAAACGTATACGTATTGGTTGAAAAGTCAAATTGTCAAACAGAAATTAAATTTTAATGAAGAAATCAAGGGTTATAAATACATCAAATCATAAGCCGACGGAGGAGGTGTGTGTGTTTGTGTGTGTCCTTAAACCATTTACATCGCGGGATAAAAAGAAACTTTGACCTTGTCAAGGAGCATTTTGTTTTTTTTTTTTCATCACTCTTGGCTTTGTTTCAATCCAACAAATACGTCACAATCCATTTTCAACCATCACCCTACCAATTGTCTCCACCAGTTATCATTTCTTCCACAATTCTCACCACTTTCTTTCAACACACATTACCCTTTTTTTCTAATTAAAATCTACGATTAATTAATCCAAATTAAACTCAAACCTTGTTTCTTTTTTCCCCCCAAGTATTAGATCTGTATCGCAAACAAAAAGCTTTCAATCTTATAACATATCAAAATTTGAACTATCATACATACACCATATTTTCTACCATTCTTTTTCTTTGAATATTGGTTCAGTCTAAATCTGCTGGGGCTGGACGTCATTGTTTAAATCCATGAATCTAAATAACTTTGGCTAGAGAATACCTGCAAAACAAATAAAGGCACACCGGAAGTTGACTCCCGAAAGGCCCCTCCGACGCTCAAGTCAGTCTTTTTGTGAGGGTTTTGGTGGCTAGGAATTAAGAGAGTACAAGGGTTCTGAAGTCGTACCTTTTTTCTGATGAGGTAATGAGTTTATATAGTAAATACCTGTAGGAATTAGGTCAACGTCGAGGAACGGGGGTGCCGTTCTGAGTTTGGACTTGGGCCTAGCACGACCGACCCAACTAGTAGGAAAAATTAAAATTGCTTCTTTATATAACTTTATAATTATAATTACATTCACACACTTAATCTATAATGTCATGAATAAGAAGAATTTTGATTACTTAATTTTATTTTCTTATCAATTATATTAAAAATAACATTTCAAGACTTAATTCATACAAATCATTTTTAAGTAATTTAAATTTATAGTAAACATCGTCTTTATAGAAATAACAATTTTGGTTGTTAATTGTTAGTTCTTTAAGGCATATTGATGAATTTTAAGAACTTTTTCTTCTTAAAAATGTAACTTGAGCAAGTTAAAATAGAAGGATTATATGAAATAACAATTTAATTAATTCCAATCAAACAAAAAAAATGTAAAGAGTATAGAGAAGATAAATTATACACTAATTTTATAGTCATTCAATAAACAATCTTTGTCTATGTCTAGTCCTTAAGTGTCTCTTAGTATTCCATTGAGCTCTTACTTCAAACTAACTAACGAGGAACCCCTTTACATTGATCTCTATTTATCCCAAGTAAAGAGTAATACTTCTACAATCTTTCTTAAAGGTGAAAAGAAACCAAATTCTTCTTGGATCTATTAAATACAAGAAATAATCCCTTATTCTATTTCACAATTTGAATACTTCTTAATCTTCTAAGCCTCATATTCACTTTACAATGAATGTATAAATGCTAGACAATGCTTTAAAACTCTTTTAAAATGTGTTCTTTTAAATCTAAAGGTCATAAAGTTGTCTAATAATTAAAAACCCAAGTATTTATATACATATTAGTTTAAGATGTCATTTGACACAAAAAGTAGCCATTGTAACGACTAGTAATAATAATATTAGTTGTTGATTATGACACATTTAATAATTAGTAACAATAACAATGGTTGATCATTTTGATGCATTGGTCAATAGATTTGTCCTATTAATCAATTAATATATCAACTCTTATTGATACAAAATCGCAATACATACAATTTTTGCCTTTCAAATTACATTGATCATACACTCAAAGACATTGATTGATTAATATGTTGCATTAGTCAACCAATGTACCAATTAGACATTGATTGATCCTATTGCCTTTGAAGCCAAATTTGGTCAACCATACAAAGTGCAGAAACCATGCATTTGTCGATCACTAGCCTATTGATAAACTAGTGTACCTAAAAACGTGTTTCTATAGATTTTTCAAGTTTGTTAAATTATCAAACTCATTCTCCTGATAAAAGTTTGATTTAATGCTTCTTAAAGATTTCCAAAAGAATGTTTTAAATATTAAGAGATTTTTCTTTAAAATTCAAACTTAATCCCTTTTGGAAATCATTTATGTATTGACTTAAAAAGATAATATGCTTATGCACATAAAGCCCCTAAGTCATTGAAGTGACCAAGAAAGAGATACATCAAAAATTATATTTTTATTTATAAAGTTGTTATGCCTTAATCTTCCTTTGTCTTTGTTTTATCTATGACTTAAATGGATTTTAAGTTCATGAACTTCTCTTTATGGTCTCTACAAGGTGTCATTTGACTTTATAATGCATGACTTGAAAATGCTTCATATTGCTATCTTTTAAGGCATAAAAATAAATTATTAGTAGTAGATGTATAATTTATTATCATCAAATGTATATTATAACCTCCCTTGATTTACAGTATCCCCCTTTTTAATGATGAAAAAGCATATTGTCACATTAAAAAAATCAATAATAAATTGATCATTTTAAGTACACATTAGTTTATATCAAGGAAATATGAACTATGCATCATAAAAATCATTAATTTTATTAATTTCAAAGATTAAGAATTAAACCAGTTATCATTCAAGTACAAATATAATCAATTAAGAGATGTGAAAAACTCAAATAATATAATCATAACTAATGCATAGAAATCTTAACTAGATTGATTACCAAAAAAAATTGACAATGAGAAAGACTTCATATTTTATAGCAAATGTAAGAAACTCATGATTTTTCATCTGTCTTTATAGATAATCTATTACTTTTATATAGTTCTATCCTTAAATTAGCCTCCATTTTTATGGTTCTTTGAAGTTTTTCATATATGTGTAAGGACTTGTAATAAATAAAAGTAAAAGTTTTCTTTATATTATGTAAGTGGAGATATACTAGTTGATCAATTTTATCAAGTAATAAGATTCAAGGTATAATAGCTCCCATTAAAATACCTATATTTACTCATTACAACTAAGAGACTTCCTTTAAGATATTGTTAACCATTCGTTGATTTTATCCATGAAAGAGTAGGTTGTTGGGTGAACAACTCCGTATCATATCCTGGAAAAGCACAGTTAATAATCTCCATTCTTAACAACATTGATGTTCATTGGAGTTCTTATCTTCCTCTTTTACTTACCTTGATCAAGTTTATATACAAAATTCTCCAGAATTTTCTTTAGTTAGGGAGTGTCATGCATTAAGCTCAAGGTAAAGTACATGGTTACTAATTTTGCAACAAAAGAGGAATCGTGGTTTAGGTATCACACCTTTTAAAGCCATGAATAAAAAGCTAATTCTCACCCTTAGAGGTGTCTTAATATAATTTCTTCTTTCATCTTCCAGAAAAAACTTATAAGGAGATAAATAAATTTGAAAATTGTTTTTTTATTAATAATAAGAACAAGTATAATGTCATATACATCAAAAAAAATATGTTACAACTCAACCACTCCCTATAAATGCATCATTCATTCTCTTGAACACTTTTAATATCGCTAACTCTCTATCAACTATTTGGAGAAGGAAGCAAGAGCCAATTAATTTGAATATTTCTTTAAAGTGATTTATTGTGAGATCTTAAAAGGAATCAAGTTTCCCTCGAAGTAAAGCAAACTCAGATAAGAGCAATTAAGTAAGAACCTAATGTAAAGCCATGATGTAGTCTTAAGCTTTTGGCCTCTTCATCTATAGGAAACTTAACAAAATGGTTTGGGATATGATTGTTATTACCAACTTCATATATAAAAGCCTCATCATCAGGTTATTACCACTGCATATATTATCTCTGTTGGAGTTTAGTCATTTATTCATTAATCAACTAGTAACCCCATGTAGTTAAAAGTGAAAAAATTAAAGAAAAAAGTTAAAATTAACCTCATCGTTAGTATATGGGATATTTAAATGCTAAAAGATGCGAATTAGGATGAAGATATAAGGAATGTTTTGTTTCTTTTTCTTGGTATTGTGAAATTGGATTGTATTGTTCATAATAACACCATCATCATGAATTATTTCACATAGCATTATAATGGAAAGGAACTAAACATCATCATGGCCTAGAAAAGTGAAGCGTTCACTAAAAGAGACAAACTTAGATTTGATGAAGAGATGGTGAAAACAAGGGATGAATTTAAGGACTCAAGATTTTTTGGATTGTTTGGTGACTTCCTCCCTATTATATAGCTCTAGATATTTTTGAAACTTCTTATCATAGAGTGAGGTCTAACTTGGTATTTTGCAAGACAACTATAATAGGAGTAATCCTATAGTATGGGAATATAAAAAATATCATTAATCAGATTACTAGTGAGGTGAATTTCCACATCTTGGACTTTGGAAAAGATATATGATTTATTATGAATTGTATAAGGTCTAAAGTTATAGCATTATAACATTATATTTATAGGAATCACTTAGCAAGACTTGGTGAGCAAGGGTTCTCACCCTTGATAAATGAAATATTGAATAAGTCTATAAACTCTGCATTGGTCTAAATAAGTAGGGGAAATAACACAAATTTTTATGTAAGTCATGTTGAAGTTTTAAATGTTTTTTTGAACTATAAGTATACAAATCGTATCTTACAATATATAAAGTATCGTCCCATAAGAAATAGATTAGTCATTTAACAATTCTTGTAAAAAAATTTTAAGGTAAACAATAAGATACTTTACTAAAAATTAAACTAAAAAAAGAATTGATAATTAAACAATGAAATAAGTAGCAATAAATTGATTGATGGATTGATCAATGATGAAAATTAAGATTTACTTCTATCCTTATTTATTTTTGCTTCAACTTTTTGATTTAATACTATTTGACCATAGATATCTAATAATTATGATTACCCTCTCTCGAGATCTATTCAATTATTCCAGTTAAAATAGATAGAAATTGAATTGTGATCTCTCAATCTATCAAAACTCTTCCTAACTATATAATTAGATTTAAGGAATCCTGTGGATAAGTAATAAACAATTAAGATCTCTCTTCAATTTGGTATTAATTTGATGTTTATATGTCTATGGAGGTACCATCTCTCTCTGTGCAATATAACATAATTGATCTAATGTAATCTCTCGATTCAAATTGAATATAAAGCAATACACATGACAAGTATATTTCATTAAATTAATAATGTAAACTTTAATAAATAAATCAAGAGTAATTCCTAAAAGGTGGTCATCATTAATATTTAAAATTAGTAGAGAATTGAATATGGATGTCTTCTCTTATTTTCCTTAAGTTGGAAACTATAGGTTTCATTATTTAGATTTTGTTCCTTTTCATCTCCTTATTTTTTTAAAAAAAATATGCTCTCCAGCTGTCAATTGATGTTGTCACCTCCCGGTATCACTTCGGGCACATGACAATCGCCGCATACCCGAGCTAAGGATACTCACAGTACCCTTAATTCGACTATGCAAAGCTAGCTGAATATCTTTTAAAAACATTTTAACAACAAAACGATTATATTTTAAAAATCCCAAAACTCAATAAAAATGCTTGCAAATCAGTTTTAAACGCACTTCTATATAATATAAAATTCTACCACAACTTCTGGATTTTTAAGTCCGCTCAAAAGCAATCCCAACAATAGTACCAAAGGTTTATACATAAGGTCTTTTATAAATAACAAGACAGTCAAAGGTTAATTTATACAATTCTAAAGCATATCAACATAACCAATCTAATAAAAATAGTTCATGAGCCATTATACAATAAAAGTATGAAACAAAGACTACCCACGTGCGGTAATGTCCTGAAAATGTTAAAAGACCGCACGATCCACTCAGAGCTTCAAGCTCACCAAATTAACCTGCACAGATGGAAAGCTAAGGGGGTGAGTACACTATGTACTCAGTGAGTAGGAAAAACATATATCACTCGATATACACCAAGATGGTCTAAATAACTTAAGGACTAGTTTTCTCACATATTTAGCATGCACATAACCACCTATGAAGTGAATATACATGACATAGAAACACTTAGGCCTAGCCTATGACTCAACATATATTGGTTAGGGACCACATCGGCCTCGCCTATTAATCACTCATCCAGTGAACATAGGTTCCAGTTCCAGTATACAAAAGCAAAAAACCATTACAAGTATAAAGCAAATCTCGTCAGAAAACAAATCTTAGAATAAGCCAAAACAATCATGTGTGTTGCCACTAGTCGGCCAAACTAGTGTGCACACTCACCGATTCCCGGTGTTGGCTTGACTTTTATTCGTGGTGAGTCCAGACTACGGTCGACAATAGCGTCATGACCCTAGATGATGACCTTGTCAGTGACCAGACCTCTAGGTGTGGAATCACCTATAAGTCCCATAGAAGGATGTTGATAAGGGGACTTGACTTTTATGTACCAGCGTCAAGGATACGGGGGTCGCTTAATCTGTTGTACCTAGCACACGATTGGCCAATCGTTACCTCACTAATCACAAAAATTCATATACAAATATTAAGTACTAAAATCAAGTAAGGCACTATGCCTTTATTTATCGGTCTAACTGATAAAATGGAACCTTGCCATGGCTCTAAGCCCAAAGAGAACACATATGCACAGCATACATGACTCGGTTATGCATATGAAAGTTCCAAAACAATATTTCATGTAATAAAAGTCATCTTTTGCACTCCAAGTGCAAATTTGTTCAAAAATGTAGTTTCAGAAAATAAAACATTGTCGTTTGCACTTCAAGTGCAGGTTTATTGAAAACAATATCATTTCTCAAAATACATAATAAAAACATCAGTTGCACACCAACTGTAAAGAGTTATTCAAAACAATGTCGTTTATTAAATACATAAGTATACTAGCATCCATTTGAGATTCATTTCTACTATACATTACCTAGGTTCAAAATTCATATATAAGTCATCGTGCATGTATTGGGATGTCCTAATCCCATTTGAGAGATATGGTTTCCCCAACTCACCTCAAAAAAAGGTGTACACTCCCTTGACTTCAACAATCCTTGATATGAGCTCCTTGATTCATAGCTCCCGAGCCTTTATACATAAAAATATACAATATATATACTACTCAAACATGTATCTCATATTTATACACCATCACATAAGTGTATAAAACACAATATCGCTATCTTTAAGCTATAGGATTCGGCCGTTAAGCTTCTCATATGGTTGCTTCCCTTACTATTCACATTATCTTTTCTTTTGCATTTTTCAAGGTATTTAATGCCTTTAATCCAATACTTACTCATTTCAAAACATAATTAAGCACATTTTTATCCAAGCACATTAGGCCATTACTAATCAATCTAAGCAAAAATTCAAGTTTACTCTAAGTAAACATGAAAGTCGCTTTTCAGTGCATATCATTACGAATCCTTAAATCCTAAGCCAAGTTCACTTAATCATTTTATCAAATACCTAATGTACATGTCTTTCAAGTCATGTTTTCAAGACTTTATCATACTAATTCATGCTCCTATAACGAACGCTTCTAAACAACAACACATTTCACTACTTCATTCAATCCAATTCCCTTCATTTAAGCCATATTCATCATAATTTTACAACTCATCACATTAGTCCTTTTCTTCTACCATCATTTCGACCAAGCCTTATCCATTATACATCTTCTTCATTTTTCATCATCAATTCATATTATTATACATACACAATTAACACCATAGAATTCATTTCAACCATAAATTTCAAAACATATTTAAAAATTCACAAACTTTCACCAAAAAGAGAACATTTCGGTTTTGGCTTAAGGGGATTTCTCCATGACTCATTTTATTCATCTAAACCATGTTTCATGCATATTCAAGCATGCAAAACAACATATCTTAACACCAAACTCAAAATCATAATGTAGAGAGAGATGAAGCAAAATTTACCTAAACTTTCCTTTAGTGATATCTTAAAATCCTTTGAGAATTTCTCAAATCTAATGATAGATTTGAGTTCCTTGATCCCAAATTAACTTAGAACACTTTGATTTAGGTTGGAGAATAAAAAGAAATGGTAGAATTTTAGTGATGGTCGAATGGGTTCTTCTCAACCTCTCTTCTCCTTTCTTTCAATTAAAAGAAAATGTTTCTAGTCTTTGGGGTGCACGGCAATACAAGGAAGAATGGTCTAGAATATTGACTCTTCTTTGACCAAATATGGTGAAATTACTGTTAAGTCAAAATTGACTTTACGTTTTGAATAGTTTTGATGACGAACAAAAAGCAGACGAAATAACATAAACAAAAATCATACGAAGAAGAAACTGCAGGCAAATTAAAACTCAGACGAAGAAGATGTCAGATATAGAGGAATTCGATCATCACGAAAAACAGACGAAAGTAGAAGCAAAAAGCAGACAAAGTCTACACAAAACAAAAAGCAAACGAAGTCTATGCGGAGTAAAAAGCAGACGAAGTCTATGCGAAACAAAAAGCAGACGATGCAAAAACAGACAAAGAAAGTCGGAGGTATCAGTCTGTGGAAATTATAAAGCGCAACTGCCTAACCGTTTCTTTCAAGAATCAAGAAGCAGTTATTCAAGAAGCAGTTGAAGGCTCAACTATAAATAGAGAGTCGAAGTCGAAGACAAAAAGAGATTGAACTTTTGCAAATACAATATACACGAGAAATACTTACATACTGTGAA
>JANKOE010000003.1:25181796-25196487 GCA_026284465.1 Erythroxylum citrifolium
ACTAATAATTAGACATAATAATAAACAATATTAATAATAACATAAATAATAACAAGGAATTTAATATTAATAATAATCCTAATATTAAAAATAATCCGTTTGTAAAAAATGTTTAAGATTTATAATAATAAGTATATATACTCCACTAAGAAAAAATAATAACAATAATTATGAATTATAAGAATAGTTAAATTATTAAGAATTATAAAGTCAATAATAATAAGAAGAAAATTAGTAATAATAAAAAATTTCATAATAATAATAATAGAAATTAATATATTTAATTAAATTAAAATCATATCGAATATAATAGATCTAATAACTTCAATAAAAAGGGATTTAATAATAAGAATAATACTAATATTAAGTATATTTACAATAAAAATATATATATGATTTATTATTATAAGTATATAAACTATGAATAAGAATACTAAATTTAATAATAAGAAGAAGAAAATTAATTGAAACAGGCAATTTTATAATAATAGGATAAATTAAGATATATGCATTTAGTCATAATAAGGAATTTAATAATAATAATAATAATAATAATAATAATAATATTAATAATAAATATAATTTAAAATATTAATAAGATTTTTATTAATAAATATATATACTCAAGTCAGAAAATAATATTAGTATTATAATTAAAATTATTAAGCAATTTTAAATTAATCACAATAATAAAGGTCATAATAAAATGAAGAAAATTAATAATTATAACAAATTTCATAATAATTGTAATAATAAATATAACAAAAGGATTACTAAAATTATTATGGCAATATAAATAAATAATAAATAATTATAATTATAAAAACATTATAATTCATATTATTAAATTATTCCACATTATTACGAATACACTAAATAGCGTAGACTAAAATGAATAATGTTTATGAATTATATTAAACCCATTATAATAGTAATCCTGTACTGCATATGTCATGAATTACATAAAATAATAAACACTGTCACAAGCTTTTAAGAAACACGTCTTTGCAAAGCCAAGCCGGCTTGGCTTTGACGTCAGATCACTTGAACAGAGAAGCACGTCTACGCGTGCCTTTTACAAATTTTAAGTACAAACAACGTTGTAAATAGACAGATGATCTGATCTCGTACTTTGCTGGCTTCCATCAGAATTTGCCAACCGATTAGTTGACTTGATTTTGCTCCAGAGACCAAAGACATCCTGCTTCATTTTTAAGGAACGACCGATAAAGATGAATGTTTCAGTCCAACATGCACGTAACAACTCTTTGGTGTAACTATCAAATATATGTTCTTTTTCCTTCCAGACAACATTGCTCGTCATTTTTGTATATAAAATGGTATAATTATACCAGTCAAAGGCCTCTCCACTACTATAATTTAAACTTGTGAAGTTAAGCAACAAGGAAATCCATCAAATAACTATTTCCAACTCTTTGGAATTGTAGGGCAAGCTTAACAGATCTTCGTATTCCAACTTCGCAGGTAAGATGTTATCGGGGTTTTATACACGAGATTACTAGTTATATTGTCTTGGCACTTTAATGTTTATAATTATTGCAATTATGCACAGCATAATTATCAAACTCTGGTAGGTTGCAAACATCTGTCTCCAAATTACACCTTTTCCAGGAAAGATTAGGCAACGGAAACAAGAAGACTAGAAGATTGTTCTTCCAAGTACGGAACTTGTTGAAGAGAATTGTGTTTGAGAATGGAGAAAGAATTACAAACGAATATGCTGCGATCTACAGGAAATCATGTTACCAAGGCCAAGCAGATTGAAACTGTCAAGTTGAAAAAATTCTTCTGTTCTGTTTCAGGAAGCTGACATCATCTTCTATACCATTCTCCTCCTTGAAGGTTAATTTAAATACTTAATCAGAGATGACTCTGTCAGTCTGCCTAAATTTTCAATGACAGTCTAGAATAGTTTTTAGTTTTTACATGTTATTGTACAGACGACAAAAAAGCCTTGAAAAACATAAAAGAAGAAAACGAAAGAAAAACCAACCAATCCATCATTTCTAGATTTCTCTTTGAGATGCAACTACAGTTCCAATTTTTGTGCATTGCTTGAAGCTTTCTCTTTCTTTCTTTAATCTCAACTTACTTGTTCTTGCTGTACGGTTTTGTTGATGAGAAAGAATTCAGGTGTGGTCTGACCTGTTATGGATAGGATCCGCTCCTCTTCTTACTCTTCTTTTGCTTGATTGATTAGGATCGAATGACTTGTTTGAATTTGTTGCTTGCTTCTCTGCCTTCATTCTCTGCATGGCCTTATCTTGAAGAATACGCGGCTTATGCGCCATCGTCTGTTGAGCTTTAACAGAGTGTCTCAGAACAAGGTCTACGTTTGTTAGGCAATAAGCTCTATCAGGTTGAAGTGCTAAAGACCCAATACAGATGAGAAGGAAGAGTAACCTGCGAGAACTTTTCAAAACCATTGTTTCTGCTCTGAAGCAAACAAGAAGAACAGGATACGCTCTCTTTCTGTTCAGAGTGGATAAACAGGTCTAATATGATCCTTCTATTTTCAGGTCCCATCCCTGTAGACACGAGTCTTGTATTTATTTCCTGTTAGATTTGGTGTAGTCTTTTAAAGAAGCAAAGCAGATCAGGGGGTCCCAGAAGTCCTAGAGAAATTTCAGATTCACCCCAGATCATAAGCCTGCAATCTAAAACAGGCTGTTATTGAAGAGTCTGACAAGGATGAATAAAGGGGTTGGAACAATACCCTTGAGAAGCCAAGCATCTTTTTTCATTTGTTCCCCAACATCTCTCTCATTTGTTACTGCTTTTGTCTATTCAAAACATTAACAGGCAACCGGTCTCTTCCACGCTTAGCTGTGGTGCCAAATCACCAAACCGATGCCTAGTTGGACATGGTCAGGAGATTATTGTAGTTTCTAATTCTATCAACATAGTACGTTATCAAGCCTATAATTATTAGGTGAGACTGTCTGCCTAAATTTAAGCTTAGGTGGACAACAGGTTTTCTGTTGGTAGTTAAAAATATGTTTTCTAGGTAGAAAGATACTCTATGTATGTGCATAATTCCTTTGGGATTAAGGAAAGGTGGGTTTGGTTTTCTTTAAGTTTTAGGAGGACTAGAAGATAGCTAGCATGGCCAATGTCATCTAATGTTAAAGAATCACATTAGAGGGTATAGAATTTTATCCACCAAAAAAAACAAACAAACGATCGCTTTATACCATTCTAAGATCTCCTCTCCACTTTAGCTCTATTCTCTATGCAACAAAAAGAACAGTACTTGTCTTCTTGTGTTTCTTTATGCTTTTCTTTGCTCTTATTTTGGTTGCCAACTTCTTAATCCTGTTTCAATAATCTTCTCCTGGTGTAAAATTTTTCCGTTTATTTTTTAGGACTGTCTTTCCCTTTATTTCTTTTTCCTTTACTCTGCTGCTGCTGCTGCATATGCTGTTATAATATTATTCACAGGTAATTTGGAACATTCTAAAGCATATGTTCTTTCAACTTTTATCAAAAACTGCCGATTCATTTAACGGTGGTTTAACCTCAACTTGAATGTGTTGTGAATGTGCTTATTCTCTGCTTTCTATCCTCCATTCAAAGTGGAAAACGGTAAATGCGTTGTTTCTTTCCATCCTTATTCTCCCTAACTAGCTTTTAAATTTAAAACCTTTCACAGGGCAAGTGGGTTTATCTTTCTAATGTCTAGTCTGTGCATGCTAGCTAACACATAATAAGGAAAAGATAACTTCCTGTTGTTGTTGCTCCTATTCTTGTTTTCTTTCTTTTCATTTCGAACAAAGTTCACTTACTATTCAAGCAATTTACTATTGCCATGATATGTTCCTGATTCAATCATTCCTCCATCTTTAGTTGATAATATCACACCATCACATTCAAACGCATACATAAAGAATGTGCAGAAAAATACAAAACTGATTACAGTGTCAAATTAAGTGTGAGACTGTAGTCTATAGGTTCTTTAAGAGTTTTCGAAACTTGACATATCATCCCTGACAGGATAGCTATTGGTCATTTTATCTCAAAACTGAGAAATAAAATCCATATTGTTTGTCACTTTCCAGCAGGAGTAGTTGGGGTCATTGACCAGTCAAACGCTTGAAACGGCCATTGAGCACTTCATTTCTTTTCCTAGTTGCTTTTTAGGGTAGGGAACTGATTGGAGGACTAGTTTTAAAAATATTATGACCCAGTTATGCTTTGTTTATCTTCTCCTTGTCCACTAGAACCAATCTCTTGAATGGAAATAGCTTCTCTCACAGGATAACAATTAAAAGCTTCTCACACAGAGTTACTTTCCATCATGACTATGTCCTCATTCCACACATAACTTCTGTCTTTTATGCATGTAACTCCACCCAACAAAAATACACGCACCTCTCTTGTTACCAATTCATATCACATTTTGTCATATGGAAAACTCAAAACTGAAGCTGTTGAAAGGGGAGGAAAAAAAAGCAAGTGCTGTAATTGAGTTAAAACTCACTGAGAACTACTGTACTTTAGTTTCATGAAATCTCAAACTCAATAGTTGATGATCCATCTCAATAGACATGTCAAGAAAGAGGGTTGTATTGATCCTTGGTAAATTTCAACAAAAAAGGGAAAAAAAACTGAAAATAATCAATTTATTTAAGTACTACACTACACTCAAATTGGATTTAGATTCCTTTTTCTAATTACTCTATTCCAACCCTATTTTTGATGTTAATAAAACATCATTTTATGATAAACGTCGTATTAAGAGCGTAAATATTAGAATAAAGTAATTGAAAGAGAAGATTTCTTTTCCCCCAAGTTAGGAAAGGAAATTGGATCCTTGACTTTGAGTATGAAGCAGTTTTAAATTCTTGAGTCAGCTGTCTCACCTTGTGAGGTGTCTACAAATCAGCAAGGGGATTAGTAAATACCCTGGTCTAAGACCAAAAAAAAAGAAAAGAAAATTGGATGACAGGATATTTCTCCTCAAATTGTGCTGGTACGGATTTGTACTTGCTAATATTAATGTCTTTGTTTGGAGACGCTTCATCTTACATTAAAGGTTGTTTGCATTACCCATGACGGCTGTGGGAGAGTGACAAGGGACTGTCCATCCTTAGCCAAAGTCCAAGTTGAGTCTTGGATATGGAGTCGTCTAAAATTCTCGTGAGAGAGAACTGAGCCGCCCGAAAGGGTCCTAAATAGGCTTGACTCCGGATTTAGTCTGTTGTCCTTATGACGCCGGATACCAGGAGAATTACCGAAAACAAGAAAAGTTATTTCCATTAAAATGCTTCGGAATATCAGTAACCAAAGGAAAGCAAATGTTGATTCGTATTTGTTTATAGCTAAAAATTGTCGAGTAACAGCTAAAAATCTTGTAGATTCTGGACTCTCGAGGCTGGTCTCTTAAAGTTTGCAACTTTTCTTATGCACTTGCATTCAGAAGTGAAATTAATGTTTTGAGAGCAATTACTCCCTAGACACCATGGAAAAGGACTAAGCTACCAATATAAAACAGGCCAAAGAAGAAAAGAGCTAAAGAAGAATCAAAGCATGATAAAGATAAAGTAGCAGGCTGAGCTTGTAAGTTGTAACAGCTACAGATCATATTCTCCTTCTTCGGCCAGTCTCCTCTTCCATTCAAAGTGAAACTAATCATAATCAGTCTGTTTAAAAACAGCTGTATGATGACGATATGTACAAAAACAGCTGTATGATGACGATATGTACAAGAGACTTTTAAGAGAGAAAAATATTAATCTTGCGTCATATTTTAATGACAGTAAAAGGCTTCTGGCTAATGAACCGCAAGGCTCATTGGCGAAAATAATGAAAATGATGATTCACAGAGACTTCACACATTTGTTTGGAGGAATTGACTAGCTACGAGGCGTTAAGAGGCCAGTATTGTTCCTTGTCTTCAACAGCGTTCCCAAGATATTTTGCAAAAATGAGCTGCAAACAGAATGTTGAAAAAAAGGTAAAAGGGCGATCCAAGAGATGCTTCTCTGTTATACTTTTAAGAACATGCAAGAATATATGCTTTGGTGGTTTAGTAGCAATTTGTAATTCGTAACGCTCTGCACCTTCATTTTGAGTGGCACCTACACGGGGACTAATGCATCGGACTCGCGTACAGCTTAGGAAGGATATTTGTGCTGATCATTTCTCTCCTAAAACTTCAAACACTGTAACCAAAGATTGCATTTCCTGACACCAATCATTCTCTTGTACTAAATCGTCTATTCCTATATGATGGGAAGGGCAGTCATTTGCCTAAATCATGTCAGAGGGTGCGCAATGTCATCATCGGACAATCAAGGATTTGTCTCTCTAAAGTTTAACTTAGTATTTTTACTTCCTTTTGGGACAACTGTTATGATTGAAAGTGTTCAATTCACATTACTAAAATTAAATTATGTTTTAACTTAGTGCTTATACTTTCTTATGGGACAACTGTTATGATTGAAAGTGTTCAATTTACATTACTAAAATTAAATTATGTGCTCATCACCGTTTTTTAATATTTCTTTTAAATATATTTTTTGAACCCAGAATGAAGTTTTTATTAAAAAAAACATCCTTCAATTTACTCCCATCTCCTGTACTCGTATCCCTTTCCCTTATGGTTCTGCCTCAAATACATTGATAGTATATCAATAGGATCGTTTGTGTTTATAAAACTTTGGTCTGTCTAGAAGATAGAGATGACAACAGGCTTATTATCTATAAATCTATGGTGTGCCTAGAAGATAGAGATGACAACAGGTCTGACCGTGTAACGACCAAACCTGGTCCAACATATTTACACAGCTGGCCGGTTCAGAACCGAATTATGAGGAAGGGAATTTATTGTTAATAAAGCTATGGTGCTCTAAACAAAATGAAACATCATTAACTAGGATCAATATCTGCAGATGATACCGGCAGCTCAGGGGAAAGAAAGTTCAAGGGTACTTTCACTAGCTCACCTGTCATGGAACTTTGCACAAACACGATGTCCTCGTATTAATTAATTCTTGCCAAGATAAAACAACGGTCAAATGAGATGGTTGGGAGATCGATATTGTAGTAAATACGCAAGTGTCAAATACAGGTGAAGGATGACAGACGATTCCACATCAGATACACGTCAATCTCCTTGTAGCTCCTAGTGAGGATGTTAAAAATAGTATACACAGATGTGGAACTGGAATACAAGATACATCCCAATTGAAAGCATCTAGCTGCTCAGTCATTTGGGCTTTGCTGATTTAACTTCACTTATCGATAATTCTTTGATATCATTTTCCCTGATCACTTTGCCATATGGCTTATGACGGAGGATTCCATGTTTGCATCGATTAAACAGGTTCTTGATGTGGAGTTGCAGTAGGTCCTGGTGCTATTGTGAACTGCAAACCCCTGTGCTGTCCAGCCTGTACCACAAAAGCAACTTGTGCAGCTGCCAATGCTGCAGCCTCCTGTTGCATCAAATTATGGTACATATTTTAGAAGGAATACACAAATTTGATGAGAAGATTGCATAGGCAGATCAATAAATATGCAAGAATAAGAATATAATGAGTGAAAATGACATTTACCTGTCTTTGCCTTCGACGCTGCAAGATGCTGATGGCCCAAGCCATAATGTAGCAGGGCAAAAGAAAGCCAGCTGCTCTTAATAAGAAAAGCTGCCAGAGATGAAATGTGAATGTAAACATAGCGCATTATGTTCTTAATAAAAAAAGCCATGATGTAATACTCCAAACTTATGGAAACGCGATAAAATGACCATAAATCACTTACAGAGAAGAATGTAGACACATCATCATCTGAATCAGCATCCGTTACAGTCAATGCATGCCGTAAGAGCAGAAGGGCTAGTAACTGCAACAATGTGCATTTTCACATTAAAATCAAACCTCAGTTGCACTACCACAAAGAAAAAAGAGGAACTACGAATATACTTTTTTTTAAAACCAGTAACAGTTTTCAGCTATTACAAAACTTGCATAATATTCTGATGAAAATAACTGAGATATGTAAAGGTAATAGCATTCAAATGCTAACCAATAACTGAAGGTCATTAAGTTTCTTATTTTCCATATCTACTTTCCACTGATTATATCTTCAGTATTTACTATTTAGTAACGTAAATGGATGATGTAAATTGCTCCATCAAACAAAAAATCATACGCAAAAACCCCTCTAATCAAAAGTTGCATATGAATTGCATGCAGTATAATGTTCAATAGTTTACGTTCCTGCACTTACGAGAGGAGTTAAAATTTAAGAGCTTACAATAAGAGCCGCTGAACGACAAAATGCAGCTCCACTGGCATTTGAAGAAGCATACTCATCATACTCATTTTCCAAAAAATGTCGTTCTGACTCCGCAATGGCCAAAATGCGAGGATCATGCAGATCCACAGGGGTTCCATTGATTGTCCAGCCTCCACTGCAGAAGAATCATGAAGAGAACATCATATCACCAATTGTAAGTAAATCACATAAAATCCAATAAGCAAGATATATCTCAGTGGCCAAATGGACATTTCTGTTTTGTATAAAATATTTAAAGTAGCCTACGATCACACACTTGTCCTTAAAGATCAGCAAATCAGTATCATAGACAAATTATGAACAGATGAAGAACTGCACCCTACCCAAAGTCAATAACAGTGTCTTCGAACTGTGGTGGATGTGGTGGGGCAGTATAACCAGGTTGATAAGGCTGTAAATCAAATGAAAGAAAGATGGATTAAACCATGAATTTCAAGAGGGGAACTTAAAGAAACATATGAAAATAAAGTGAAACCAATTTCTCTGAGTTTACAGACATGCTTTTGCAAAATCATGACCACAATCATCTACCTCGTTTTTCAAATTATAAACAAAACACTCACTACTAATCTGAGGCAACACGATTCGGATAGTCATAAACAAGAATTCAATGCAAAAGGTCAACAAAGAAGCAAGCAGTAATACAATCCAACCACTCAAAATACATGAAGGCACAAGCCACAAATATCAAGATACGTGAATAAGATAAATCCACAAAATGATCAGCTAGTAATTAGATGCATGAACTTTACTATTCTGGGAAATAATCCGAAAATGCATCTTGAGATTCATAATTTGGTGAACAATATTTTTCCCATTGTAACATTTAGTTATTCAAAGATGTTTTCTGGAAAATTAAAGAGAGATGATAGGTTATGCAATATCAGCTTATAACTTATGTAAAATCAGGTTTCAGAAACATCCATACATCACTTTTCCAGGGGTTTCACTTCAAAGTGAAAAGTTTCTCAGCATGCCACAGGTTTATGTGTGTAATTCGTGCAGATAAGAAAGACAAATGGCCTCCTATCAAATACCAAGCATTCAGCACCATGCCTGAAAACTATAGGCCAACTTTGGTAGTTGAATATACCTGATGGCAGATCTCACATGTGGTATCTCCCTTTTCATTGCACCAATGCTGGACACATTTTCTATGAGCATACTGCAAAAAGTATATCACAACCATTAAACAACAACAACCAAAATTCACGCAGATGAACATAGCAAAAAGGGAAGGACCACTGGGCAATGAACGGACATGATAACAGAGGACTTATGTCTTCTTCAAGAAAATAACTTACAAACTAGTTCACATGTATGTGAATTGTAAATATCTCATCAATAACCTTTCCATAAGATAAAATGTAAGAATAATTTCAAAATAAAATTCAAAAATAGTTGCAGCATTCAAGGTAGCAACGAATTCTTCTGCAACCCATCATTAAAAAGCATTAACTAATCCTAGTTTTAATCTACTACGTCAATTAAAACAGACCTCATGACCTTGTTTGCTTTAACTAATATAGGGAACAGCCACATCCCTCCACTACTAGAATGGAGCCACCTGGTAACTGACCTTAACAGATTGACCAAGATCCAAAAACACACCTAAAGAAGCATTTAGCTTAACTAAAATCTAAAATTTGAAACTATAAACTATAAAAGTCAAAACCTTGAGACTACCACTGCAACCACATGGAATCTCCAGGTTGCTAACCGAGTCCTCCTCCTGACAAATGCGACACTCCGTCCCCGAAATCAAAGGCGCCTCTTCCGCCTCCGAAAAATCTTTCCTTTCCTCATTTTCCCTAGAGCAAGACGCTCCGGCAGCCCCTTCTGTCTCCGTCCGCACCGAACTCAACGACGACGATTTCGGCGTCACCAGCCGGTCAACGTGCAAAACCAAGCGATCACTCATTCTCTTCCCCAACTCTTAACTTCCCTAGGAACCCAAGAACACCAAGAGATTTCCCTTCAGGAGAAGAAACAGATGAATAAATCACTGTAATGACCAAAAAGTAACAAATTACGCTAGAAACTTGAGCTATTGATTGAAACTACCCATAAACATAAAAGGAAAGACGAACCAAGACAAAGAAAAGAAGGAGTCATCCAACCTTGGGACTTGAAAAGGTTGTGGCTTTTGCTGTTGGTTACCGATCGCAGCGAGGAAACAGGAAAACGAGTAGGAAACTCCGGTCTATCTTGTTTGTTCTATTTAAATTTTTATCTATAGAATAGAATTAAGAGGAAGAATTGGGATTTCTGGGATTTAATTTACCAGGGGAGTTTAACGCGGTTTGGATCGATATGCCGCGGGTCAGTGGGACCATAGGGAATGGTTTTGGGCTGGCTTGGCTGTCATCCAAAATGCCTAAGGCATTCCCTTGACTATATGAATTAATTATTACTTTATTGTTAAATTATGGAAATTATGCATAGTGTTACTGTTAAGTTCCCTATTAATTTCTTGTTAAATTCTTTTATTTTTTGTTTTAGACTAGGGTGTTCACCGGCGGATTCAGTGACTAATCCCCTCGCTAGTTTGTAGGCACTTCACATGGTGGGACAGCTGGCTCAAGGATTTAAGGCTGCTCCATACTCAAAGCTAAGGATCAAACCCCTAACCTTTGGTTAAGGATAGATAAGTCTCTGCTACTCAACCACTCATTTTTGTTTCCAATTACCCCAGTCCTTTGCTTACGTATAATAAACTAACTCGTTAAGAGCTTTGACTGGGTATTCCAGTCATTTTCACTTTTTTAGCGGTCATGAGGGTCGGCTCCGGCAAATCAATGAGTTGTGCAAGTCCAAATCATGTCATTCAATTTTCTTTAAAAAAAAAAAAAGGGTGAAGACCATGGAAATGCCAAAGATCAATCCGCAAACTACTGAAGTTTACCAACTTTTGAATTTAATTATCTCTTAAGATAGCGGATAAGAAAATTTAATAATTAATGAAATTACCTATAAAAAGTACGAAAATGAATATAATAATTTATAAATTACATACTTTAATAAATTCAAATTAAATATTAGTTTAGTACTTTTTCTTGAAAATTTATAAAACGTTTAGATTTCAAATTTTTAAAAGCTTTTGAAAAGTCGCGCTGCGCTATCTAATCCTTCCTTCCGAAAGGAAAAGCGGTTGTGTTACACTTACACGTACTAAAGGAAGATGATTAGGAAAAGAAGATGAATACAAAAGAAGTTATTGATCATAATTTAATTAAATTATGTAGGCTCAATTTAGTTCTACAGAATAAAATTTGATAAATAAAAAATAGGTATTCCATTAAAAGAAAAAAAAGTAATTTTAAGTCTACACTCTCTACTTTAGGAACATGCCTTAATTTACATTGTAATGTGCTTTGAAAGAATGTGAAAAATAGTTGAAAAGTGGAGGTTGAAAGCTACAGATTATATGGATGATATGAATGTAAAATGTTAGAGATGTCTCAATAATTACTAAGATTCCAATGTTAAAGTTAGATTCATGTTGAGAGAAATTTAAAGCAAGATGAAAAAAGCTATAATTTAACTTGGGAGAACATCTAAGACTAGTCAATTTGTAAAGTTTGAGTTAATTGTGCTTTACGTTAAATTTTGGTTTAGAGAATGACGCGGTCTCATCTTAGTTGACTCGATAAAATAACGTTATTTGGGTTTCAGCTAAGTCTAACGAAATTTCAAAATAAGCTCAAGTCACATATTTAAAGGATCGAGTATTGTTAACAACTAATGGGTGAAGAGGTTCTTCTGTCTAATCTTATTCTATTTAACTCTATTTAGTTAATAAATTTCTGATTAAGCTAATCTCACTTAAATATAAGACTCACGATTGACACTTAAGTCATGCTCACGAGTCTTTTTAGCTTTTATTTTTTTGTCATTTTAGTTTTAGTTATACTATTAATATTTTAATAAAAATTAAATTTTAATTTAATTTTAATTATGTTATTATTAATTTTATTAAAAATATAAATAAAAATGATAAAAAATAGAAACAAAAATAAAAACAAAATTTTAAGATAAAAAATTTAAATTTTAAAAATGGATTAATTTATTAAAATTGTTTTATTGATTTATAAATTATATAAAAAATTAAATTAAATTAAAATATTGATTAATGTTATTATTATTATATTAGCAAAAAATCAATTTATGTTTTTTTATTATTTTAATTTTAAATTTGTAAATAAAATTTAATTTTAAAATTTGTATTACAGGCGTAATACTTAAGTCATGTGACACATTTTGTTTTTATTTTATTTTTATTTTTATTTTTTAATAAGATTTATAAGATAAAAAATTTAAAATTTAAAATTTATTAATTTATTAAAATAGTTTAATTAATTTATAAATTATAGAAAAATATTAAATTAAAATTGAAAATTTTGTTAATTTTATTATTATTATATTATCAAAAAATCAATTTTTGTTTTTTATTATTTAAATTTTAAAATGTTTAAATAAAATTTAATTTTAAAAATTGTTTCACAGGCGTGACACTTAAGTCACTCATGTGACACATTTTGTTTTGTTTTTATTTTTATTTTTATTTTTATTTTTAAATAAAATGTACAAGATAAAAATTTTAAATTTGACTAATTTTTTAAAATTGTTTAATTAATTTATAAATTATAGAAAAATATTAAATTAAATTTAAAGATTGATTAATTTTGTTATTATTATTATATTAGCCCGCATACATATTAATGCAATGTATATTTATGATAAAGTTTTTTCTATAGAGAATACTTGTAAAATGCAAATAAATTATACAATATATTACATATGTGGAATAATTTATTTTGATTTCAAGAACTTATTTTAATTGATTAATTTACTAAATTTGTTTAATTAATTTATAAATCTGATTAGTTACGCTATGTTCATCATTAACCTGTTTGTCATGTGAGCTCCTAATCATTTCTTTAGTTAATCTTAGCTCAAAAGATGTGTCTCTTCATTTACAGAATTTAATATTTTTTGTGACAGAATCTGTGTATTTGTGTTTGATAAAAGGTCATGTTTGACAATCAGCTGATTGCAATAGTTATTAACTGATTGTATTAGCAGTTAGCTGATTATATCAGCCGATTTAACTATCAGATATAATTGTTTATTAAAGATATTTGATAAAATTAGTTGTTTAGTATTAACTGTTTATGTATAAATCAATTTTTAAATTTTAATTTAATATTTTCTATAATTTATACGTGACATAAGTGTCATGTCTGTGATGTTTTTTGTTTTCTATCATTTTAATTTTTATAAAATTAATAGTAGCATAATTAAAATTAAAATTTAATTTAATTTTTTTATTAAACTAATAAGTATAATTAAAATTAAATGATAAAAAAATAAAAATAAAAAAGGCTTTGTCACAGGCATGAGACAAGTGCATGTGCATGTAAGTCACGACCATGACTTAACTTACATGGCCGCGTAAGTGTAAGTTAAGTCATAACTTAACTTACACAACTTCCAACAACGACATTTTTCTAATGCTCTCATCCAGGATTCGCTATGTATCTACTAACTACTCCCACTACATGTGCAATGTCTGGTCTTGTACAAATTATAGCGACCATTAAGCTCCCTACTGCTGTTGCATACGGTACTCAAAATATCTCCATCATCTCTTCTTCATTACTAGGACTCATACTTGAGGATAACTTGAAATTAACAAGAAGAAGGGTATAAATTAAATAACTTGAAATTAATAGGAAGAAGGGTATAAATTAACTTATAATCTTACATGTTGAATCGGCACAAGATCTTCTTTAAATAATTCCTCTGAGAAAACCAAATCTTCCTATTATTTCTGTCTCGATGAATTTGCATCCCTAGAATCTTGTTTGTTGGTCTCAAGTCCTTCATTTCAAATTCCGTAGCCAACTGTGCCTTCAATTCTTTGATATGATCATTATTGGGGTCTGTTACCAACATGTCGTCTACATACAATAACAAGATTATAAAATTATCTTTCTCAAACCTCTTGAAATATGCATAAGGGTTTGCATTCAGTCTGCTGTATCCAAGGCTCATGATGCAAAAATCAAATCTCTTATACCAACACCTCGGTGCCTGCTTTAAACCATATAGAGATTTGTTCAACCTACAAATGTAGCAACCCACTCCCGCAAAACCCGAACCCGATATCGACGGTGATATCCGAGCCCGTGACCCGCGAGTGTAACATCCCACCCCCTATTGGAAGGGTAAAATGGTAAATTGGCATAGGATGGGCTAGATTGAGAGTTCATAGGACTGCTCATGCATAATAGGATTGTTACACAGTCACATTTGTGCACATGGAATTTCTGTTCATGCATTCATGATCATTCCCGGTAATTGGGC
>JANKOE010000003.1:25220426-25234844 GCA_026284465.1 Erythroxylum citrifolium
ACTTACATTTTCCAGCTTTTAACTCCCAATATTTCACATTCAACCCATCTTGTAACTAAACTTTCTTTTCTATTTCTTTTCAATTTCATAAATTCTTCTTTTCTCCATCCATGAACAATCTCCAACAATTTCTCATTTAATAGTCCTAACTTTCAAGAAAAGCTCGGGGTCCAACAACTAGGTTCAAGGTTTAGTTCACCTAGTTGTTCGCCTATTTTTCTCCTAAACTGTTACATTTTATTTCTCAAGTTTTGGACCAAGTAGGGGATTGTTGATATTGATTGTTTTAAAAACTTGTCAATTATACCCCACTTTTATTACACAATAACACATATCATCGTACCTGTTATTCTTGAACAAGCATCGTGGATATTATTAGTCTTCATTATATCCAAACGTCCAAAATGTTTCCCATCTTTATTATTATTCTTTAATACACCCAAACGGTCATTTGTTTTTTTTCTATATAAATAGCTTGTCCATCTTGTTTACGACACACACTTTGTTCTTTTTGCTCTCTCCCACAGTCACGATCCTGCTCATTTTCCTATATAAGGCACACATCTTCCATATAAAAACACCTTTTATACACATATCTTCTTGTCTTTTCTATTTTACTTTTGTCTGCTTTTATTAATTTTCAGAGATAGTTCCTACTTTGCTCTTTGGAGTGCATCGAAGCTGGTGGAGAAAGCGCTAACCTTGAGGTCAGATCTCGTTATCTTGCTGCATCGTAGAAAGGGAATTTTTGACTTAGGACAATGATTTTCACGATGCCTTGTATTTTAGATAAACTGTTCGAATTTTATTTTTCTGCTATTTCCTCTAACAGAGAGATGCTACTGGTCAAGATTATGATGTCTCAGAGACATAGACACAATTCATTCCAATAGCTTTAAGTCTGATATGAGCCATCGAAGTCTCGTAGACAAGTTCCTATCACAATCTAGCTAACTTGTGCTGATTTATAGCATCAAACTCAGCTAGGCCTTTGAAAGCACTCGCATTAATTGATAAATTGAAATTGAATGCTTGACATTCGCTGGTAAAAAAATGTAAAAAGAAAAAGGAGCATAGTTTCTATCCCTGAGCGTGAATTCAATTCGGACAATATATATGGAAAGAAAGATTAATTCATTAGAATTTGTTAAAATGTAGAAATCCCTGAGTTTCTGAGCTTGTTAACAGAACAACACACAACACACAATGTACAATATCTTATATGCATGACCACTAATACTAATCAATTGAACTAAGTATATGATCATTATTTTAGTGTCATTCATGATCTTTAAGTTTAATGTTGTAATTTGCGTATCAGCAAACAATTTAAGGTATATAAAAGTGACATAAGTAACACTAATTTTAATAATCACTAAAATGATATAGCTACTTCATATAACACTAATTTTATATGACCATTTCTGCCTTACTGTACATAGAACGAAGCATTGCAACTTCCTGCCCAAAAAGCAGTCGACCTACAGCACATGTAGTAGCTAAGATTATGTATATATAGATATATATGGAACACTTAAAAGATGATCAAAAAGGATGGAACTTTTAAATGACGACCAAAGTATGGTTTGGGGTTTTTTACTTAACGTTCTATTCGTGTTTAGCATAATTTCTGCAATATCGGCAAATTTGGAAATGCTTGTATCTTTATTTTTCTGTTTTCAGTGCACTCAATTCAAAGTTCCTCGTGCTACTAAAGCTCTGCATTAATACAGACATGAATTATATATTCGAATATATCATGCAAAGTTCCTAAGAGTTCAAGGTTGGTCAAACATGTCATAGTTGGTTCGTGCATGAAAGACTCCTCCATGACATCAGTAGTTGTATGGATATGCTGTAGGGTCTATAACCCAAAAGAGAGGCTACAACAAGAGACGTTGGAAGTACCATTTGAATCAAAGGTTTAATGATAGTCCATTGATATAGCTGCAAAAACTGTCTACTTTAACTAAGTCCCACAAAGCTTTATCAGATTTTAGTGTAGAACTTAATGGACCTTGGCCAAAGTTACCAAACAATTTTCACACCTCACATACAATTATGCAATAAGTGGAAGGGGACACGAGAGGCGTTTTCTTTCTGGACTTGTCTGAAAATGAAAGCAAACAACACCCTCTAATTAGAATGGTTATCTAGTCATCATTTGCACTTTCAAACAAAATCAACAAGGGAGACAATTATAGTGGATAATTTATATAGCAATGGAAATAAAAAAAATTTGTGGTTTTGAGGATCCTTACATCACTAGTCACTTCCAATAATCATTGAGACTACACACCACCAAAATATAGAATCCTATACTTTTTTAATGAAATGTACACTTCATCATTGTAAGGCAAACGTTGCCCTACCCTCTCTTATATGTACCAGCTATTTTGTGTAGTGGGCAACAAAAGATGGAATCCTCAAGAGTAGGAGAAATGGAGAGCCAAAACCAGGTCTCAAAGGCCCAGGAACCTGTGAAAGGCACCACCTTCGTCAGAACTTGTTTCAATGGCCTGAATGCTCTATCAGGTTGCTTATTTATTTCTATCCTAGTTTTAGTAAACCAAAAAAGGAGATGGCAAATTTCCTCTAGCTGGCCAATTAATGTAATTTCTGATCTCCCTCTTCCTTACCATTGGCCTTTCAGGAACTATGTTTCAAACATTTATGCTTTAACAAGCACCAATTCCTCAAACTTCTATATACTAACATGAGCATACTGTTTTTAACCGTCAATTGTACTTTTCATATATGTTATATTCCTAACAATTTCATGTGCAGGTATTGGCATACTTTCAATATCATTTGCCCTTTCTGAAGGAGGTTGGCTAAGCTTAATTCTACTTATCGTAGCAGCAGTTGTATGTTGCTACACAGGATTGCTTCAAAGACGCTGCATGGATACTGACCCAGCTATTAAATCCTATCCCGATGTGGGAGAGAGAGCTTTTGGAAACAAAGGAAGGGTTCTAGTATCCATTTTCATGTATCTTGAGCTATATTTAATAGCCGTAGAGTACCTTATACTAGAAGGTGACAATCTAGACAAACTGTTTCCAAATATGGTTTTTAAATTTGGGGTCGTAAAGTTAGGAGGCAAGAAAGGATTTGTTCTGCTGACAGCACTTGTAATTCTGCCAACCACTTGGTTAAGGAGTTTAGATGTTCTGGCATATGTTTCTGCTGGTGGGGTCCTGGCTTCAATCATGCTGGTATTTTGTGTTGTATGGGCTGGTGCAGTTGATGGCGTGGGATTTGGAGAGAAAGGATTGCTTCTGAATTGGGGAGGATTGCCTACTGCTATAAGCTTGTACTTCTTTTGTTATAGCGGCCATGCAATTTTCCCCACCTTGTCCAATTCCATGAAAGATAAAATCCATTTCTCCAAGGTACAAGGATACAGTGTTGAGTTAGGTCAAGTTCATACAGAGTTTAAAAAAGACGACTTATCTATCTTTTTTCGCAGGTTTTACTTGTCTGCTATATATTTAGCACCTTTTCTTATGGCTCCACGGCGATTTTAGGATACCTTATGTATGGTGAACGTGTCAAATCTCAGGTGACCTTAAATCTTCCCATCAACAAAATTGTTACAAAAATAGCCATATATACTACTCTATTGAACCCCCTGACCAAGTATGCAGTTATAATTACGCCAATCGCTGAATCAATTGAGGATAAAGTTCTATTCCGCAACAACAAACTATTCAGCATTCTCATCAGAACCACCATTCTGATCAGCACAGTAGTTGTGGCCTTGACTGTTCCCTTTTTTGCGTACGTTATGGCATTCATTGGTGCATTTTTAAGTGTCACTGTGTCAGTGATATTTCCATGCCTTTGTTACCTTAGGATCAACAAAGCTGCTCCAAGTTTTGGATTGGAGTTGGTCATTGTTCTGATGACAATAGTAGTAGGGGCTTTCGTTGCTATAGTGGGCACGTACACTTCTGTCAAACAAATCGTAAACCATCTCTGATCAAAGAATAGCTATGCAACGGCGAGTAATGTGAGGTTCATGGAGGTCGAGTCAAAGGCTTAGTTCTTTTGGTGCAGTATGATAACTCCACTGCTCTATAAAGTTGTAACAGGATTCTTGGTAAATTATAACAAAGACACCCCTATATATTTTCCTTCTTTATTAGGTTGCTTCTGACTTGCACGATTACTTCCTCTCAGGCTATGAAAAGCACTAACCAAAAGCAATATTAAAAAATTCAATCCTTGGACTAAAAATTTTGAATTATTCAATATTTTAGTTTGATTTTAAACTTTCCAACGCAACTATGCACTTCAGGTTGCCAAAATTGTCTCAACGACCTAACAAAACATCCAAGTTGTAACCAAACTTATGTCATTGATATAAATCTATAATTATAGTCGAGTCTGATTCAACTCGACAACTATTCTTCCGCTTCTTCTTTTTTTTTTTTGTGAAAAAGGGTTCCCTCTATAGTTTCCTTTTGAATTGTTTCAAGCTAGTCACGTGTCATTTAAACTAATATAAAAAAATTGCCAATTAAAAAATAGACCAGAAATTACAAAAGAGAACTCTGGGAGGTCTTGTTGTATACATCCATAGGAGCACACAATATTAAGCTCGAATTTATCAACTACCCACAATGAAGCTACAATCAAATTGAGCTTCTTTAGGACAATTGCTAGATCTTTATGGTAGATATACAAATTGGTCGCAAGAATATAAACCCAGTGGAGGAAGTGATGTACTAGGAATCACGCATTTAGTTCTCTTAAATTCCCTAAACATAGGCCTTATTTGGCAATTAGTAGATTTCATTAGCTGTTAGCTAATTCTATCAATGATTAGTTGACAGTGGATTATATCGGCTTATTTGACCAGCAGATAACATCAAATGTTTATTAAAGATATTTGGTAAAATAAGTTGTTTAGTATTAGTTGTTTATCTGTAAAATAACATATGAGGATGTGACTTTAAAAAAATTTATAAGGGCATGAGTATTATATCTTATTTGAATATTCTAATAAGAATTTAGATTTTAGATATTTAAGTTTACAAAAATCAAGTTTATAACTCTAATAAAAAATATAGCACATATAACAAAAACAACAACAATAACAACATAATCATGAACATAAATCAACCAAAAATTTTGTAGATAATGATACATCCAAAAATAAAATATAACAATATAAATGAAGTTTAACAACACAATTCAAATAGAGCAAAAGTAGTCAACATTTAAAGCAAAGGTTTGTAATAATATAAGAATGACGTCTAACTGCCATTAAACTAGAAGCAATGTTATCACGAATAGTTGTCATCTCTAGAGTTCTCTGTTCTTCGACGTCTTCTTGTGTGGAGTTAACTTCAACATCTTAAAATACATATAGAGTTATAAATTTGTGATCTTGATCGATGATGTTAAAAGTTGGGTTGCCAATTATACTTCTTCTAATATAGTTATTATGCAACGTAAAAGCTGCACAAACTATTCTATTTTGATCTATCAATGAATACTTAGGCATTTTCTCGAATATCTTCCATCAAGCCTAAAGAACATTGAAAGCTCTCTCAGTATAACTTGTCAATGATGAGCATCGAAAGCCCTCTTAGTACAACTTGTCAATGATGAATGAACTCGATTAAAAACTTATCGAGATCCCCTTGGATTTGCACCACGAAACTCCAATTGATGATACCTTGTCTTTGGATAAGGTGTTAATTATCCTTCTCTTTTCATATAGCCTTTGTCAACCAAGTGATATTTACTTGACGGTTCATAGAGGCAATATAATTAGTATGAATGATATCATAAAAAATCTAAATCATGAATAACAAATCCTAAAAATCTTAAAGTTACCTATCGGTGGTTTTAAAATTTTGATTCTTGGATTACCAATTGTATCAAGGAAAATACAAAAATCATGTGTTTATCCCTCCTAACCCACTAAAACATACGTAAATTGTAAGTCAAAGTCACATACTGTCAATACATTTGTAATCATTATTCCTTTGCATCCTCTATATCACATTTGATCCTCCTCTGCAACAACCACCACTATATATATAATATCACTACCTTTAATCCAATCCTAATATAAAAGAATAATCATAAGATTCTAAAACAACCTGTTTCAACGAAAAATGTAATGAAGGGGGAGGAGGAACATATTCAATTACCTTAAAATGTGACATATATCTAGCATCATTGGCAATTTGTAGTGGAATCTCCTTGAATTTAGGATCTTTTGGTATGAGTATATCCCTTAAAATTTCGTCTGTGACACTAAAAAATTATTTAAAAACTCTACTTATAGTTTCACCAGAATATTGGAAGCGATCTGGGGTATCCCTATTAGGGGCACCTTTACTTAGGACATGCACGAATAAACCTACTTTCTCCCAAATTGACATCATATCCGAAGGTCTCAAACCATAATTGTTTTCCAAAACTATACATAATTAATGAAATGTATTTTGATTCATCCTAAATGTATGAAAACATCGTTTTTCATGACCATTCAATAATTCATTCATCTATAGTTCTCCTATTTGATAAGAAGTCATACATGGTTCCTTATATATATGGTTTAAAAAATGCACACCTATATAACTCATTACATAAGCCATCAAATCCCAAAACTCAATCTTATCGTCCAAAAATTGCTTAATTTGTAGAAGTTGCATAATTTGCATAATATTATCATCCATACCTACAAATCAACAAGTAAAATTATATTTTACATAAATAAAATTATATTCTAAATAAAGAAGACACTTTGACATATTCAAACAAGTTGCACAAAGCCACAAACTCTAGATCACTAACCTCCAAGTATTTGATAGTTCCTATTTGCATCATTGTAGTCAGACATCGGCATTAGTTCAGCTATAAGTGCAAGAATCAACAAGCAATTATGTACTTGACCAGTGGTGTTGTCCTCATTTACTTGCTCTTTGTCTAAATGACCATCTTCACTTGTGCATATTTCTTTACCTTTAGTTCTCACCTCTTATAGAGGCTCTTCAAGGTATTGGTTAAGCTCATCAACATGCTTTTGAAATGCAGCATTATGACATGAAGTATCGAACAACTTCTGCTGCATATATGATAACTGAAGCAAAGCTTCTTCTGTGAAATTTTAACTATTTTTGGAGAATAATGCTTCTTTCTTCAGTCGTAAAAAGTTCCAATTTGTCCTCTATGTTTGATAGCTATCTTCAACAGTATGCAGAAGTTAGGAGAAATAATGAAATAATGCTCTAACTACTCATAGCCAATCTCGAGTGTGCAAAACATAATGCCACTACAATAGAAGGGGTTTTTGACGACGAATATTTTCATCATTAAAAGCCAAAAATTTTATCGACAAAAAAAAATTCATTGCACGAATTGTCGCCAAAATCACGGTAGCAAAGTATTATTGGCGATTTTTTGTACAACATCGTCGCAAATCATATCTAGCTTCAATCCTAGATACGTTGTGAAAAGTGATAGGCAAAGAAAAGGAAAAACATTGCGAAAGATAATTTGGGGTGGTTTCTTTGCTAAAAGTTATTAACTGCATTATCTTATTTGTAAGAATAAAAGTTTGCGACGTTTTCTGTTTCGTAGCAAATTAGTTTTAGCGACGATTTCCTGAACGTAGGTAAAAGTTATTCATGACAGTTTGTAGAGCATAGCTAATTGTCGCCAAAAATTTTTAACTACATTTTTATTTAATTTTTGATTTAATTTTAAATTTTTAAAAATTATTGTTGACGTTTTTAGAAACGTAGATAAAAAGTTTTGGTATCAATTTTTTTATTTTTGGCTAAACAATCCTATTAATAATTTATTCATTTAATTATAATAAATGGTAAATTATTAATCCATCTTATTGTTTGTAATATTTATATTTTATTTATAATTAATTAAACAAAAATAAAAATAAAAATAATTAAAAATTAGAGGCATTTTTATATAAAAATGTTATTAAATGTTATTTACAAATGTTAACCAAAAAAATTTATGTACAAACTAAGACTTGCATTCATCGTCACTACTACTTACATAATTTAGGCCAAGTATTTGTTTGACCATCTTTTCAAGCTTGACCAATTTTCGTTCATTGTATCATTTACAAGTTTAATTATACTAGATTCATTCGCTATATTCTCTACAAGTTTAGCTATAGCCTAAAAGTTGTTGGAAGAAGGTGCCAATAACTCAACATCCGAGGGAAGATCTTTGACGTTTTCAAATGATGCCTTCGAATGTGTAAAGACCCTTTTTGAGAATCCAAACATAGCGAACTCATTTACCTTTACCGACTCTCATGTCACTTGAAATATGAAAAAAATAATCATTTCATTTCCTTTTTGATGGAATAAGCATGAAACTTTATTTATTGTTATATATGTAAGAATTTTGGAAACAATCTCTCTACTATTTAGAAATAAGGCTAAGTACTATTGAGCCTCCTCAGACCCCGTGTATCAGTAGGATTCATACTAGGAGTTGATGTTATTATTGTTGGTCTATGCCTGTAAGAATTATTAAACTTCTAATTACAATCTTGTCCTACTTACTTGCATACATCATTATATTATATTTCTTAGAATTTTCAATTTTTATGTATTATTATTTTATTGTTAATAAATATTAATGATTAAGAATAATACTTAACTTTAATTTATTAATTTTTAATCTTATTAATATGTAAAATTTTAGGTATGTGTTTATCTTTTAATATCTAGAAAGAGAATTTATAGAGTTTTTATGCATTAACTATATATTTAAACAAATTTAAAAAGAAAACGTAAGTCAAAAATATGAAAATCATATATAAATGCCAATTATAATTAACCTTATATTATTAAGCACACTTACCATTAAAAAATTAACATTATTAATACATAATTCTTTAATCTACACTTTTCACTACGATTTCAAGGTTTACTCGCCAAAAGTTTACATTTAGCAATGAATTATCCATTTTGTCACAACAAGTTCAAATAATTACCAACGTTTTACGTTATCGTTGCCAAAGGCTCGATCTTTAGCGACGAAATGAGTAAACCGTCAGAAAATTGTTGAAAATCATTGCCAAATAATCTACTTTGTCAGACGATTTACTTTAATGTCACCAAATTCGAGACTTTTGGCCATAAAATGCAATATCGTTACTAAAAGTCTACATTTTGACGATGAATTATAATTCATCACACACACAAGAAAACATAGCTAATAGTCTGTTATGTTATAGTGTGCATGTTGAAACAAAAACAAAAGTAAGCCATAACGTTAGAGAAAAAGTGGCAACTGTGAAGTACTAATATAAATTGTTACATTAAGGTAGGAAATTCATGTTGAATTTTTCCTATATTTTCACGAGAAAAGGTCATCTATAACTTTTACTTTCCTTTCATAGCTTTCTTAAATAGAAGATCACAAACAAACTTGTTAAGATATTTATTACATATCTTATTGTTTAATTTTGGCATTTTTGATTATCGAATCTTTAAGATAATGCAAGTCTTAAAATCCAAATTAAGATGAGGTGTAACAACGTGATACTTATTATTTGAATTGGATTTTTGGATAATTGTTTAAGTATGAAAGAAGTCCATTTTAAAAAGGATAATGTGTGGATGACATTGTTGTACATTTGGAGGACACTGTGAGATTGCTAAAGATCACCTTGCATGTGTGACTCTAAGTTAGGACTTCTAGCTTACGTTTGGATACCTTATGTGTGCGTGGGCTGACGGATAGAGTAAGTAAGCTTCATATTTTGTGATGCTTTATGCGTGACTCTTCTTTTGGGCTGCGTGGTCGATGATTTTGTTCGGTTTCCTATGTTTGCTAATTTTGAAAAATATTTGCATCTGTTTTGCTTGTGGGTTGGTGTGATCTAAATGGTTGATTGGTGAGTAAGAATGCTTCACTTTTCTATGGTTATGTTGTCGTGAATGTATATGTGCAGGATTTCTCTCCTGGACTGTGGTTTGTCTTTTGCTAGGTTTTCTGATATATGTGTAAACCTTATATGAAGGGTTTTTTCTGATTTCTTGTGTACGAAAATTTTCAAAAGTTTTTGTGATTTTAGTAACTGACATACCTGATCGTTTGAGTGCCTTTTATGGGCTGATTGGGTGTTGATTATGTCTGTTCTAGTGGATGTCAATATTGGAGATGATGTTCAAAAAATATCCAACAGTCGAATATGACAGTTTCAATTGCTGAACACCTTTTAGATTAGTCTTTGGAGAAGCTGAAAACATTGGGAAGTTGTTTCTTTCTATCTCAAGTGTATTTGCTTTCGTTCTTTATTATTTTAATCACTTGAGTTATTCGTTTATTGTTTTCTCATTAAAAGATCGTTGAGAAAAATCCTCTGTTGAGGTTAGTATGAGGCAGACGTACTATTAGGTGTGAAATTCTTTCACAGGTTATGAGAATAAGAGATAGTGTCAAAGGTTAAGTGGTGTCGGCTTAGTAAAGCCTTGTATAAAACTATTGTCATTAGTGAAAGAATTAAGCTAGGTGAGAGCCCCGCAGACATAGGCAAGGTGTGCCAAACTGTGTTACTAAATTTTGGTATTGATTTATATTTTGTTGCATTTAATTCTTCTGGTTTTTGATTGTGCTAGAAACGACTGCAGTAAATTGAAGATTTTGCGAAATTTCTACACCCCTACGATTTTTTTCAATTGGTATCAGAGAGGGTCACCGAATCAGAACTTGGTACATCAAGTCAGTGCAAATCCTTGTTTCGCAATTATAGCTATAAGAGAAGGGACATCAATCATCAAGTCACTGTTGTTAGATGGTTCAAATTAAAGCTTGGAAAATCTCAAGCCTTGCACGCCATCTTCAGTGTAGTTGATGAAGGTCACTTGGCTATGATATCAGCCTGTGAATCTGTGAAAGAAGCGTAGGACACTTTACAAACTATACACAAGGGATCGAAATCTGTGATAGCTTCGAAACTTCAAATGTTGGCTGCGAGATTTGAAGAGTTGAGGATGGAAGAAAGTGAAACTATTGGAGACTTTAATGAGAGACTGCGTGACATAGCAAACTAAGCACGTTAACTCAGGAAGAAGTACTCTAACCTGAAACTGGTTAAGAAGACATTGAGATCATTGCCTCCGAGGTTTACACCAAAAATTGTAGCAATTGAGGAAGCTCATGATATCAATGAATTGTCATTGAATAAGGTAATTGGAATTCTTACTAATTTTGAGATAAATTTGTTAAGGGGCAAACAAGAGAGGAACATAAGATTGGTATTGCAAGCTGAGATTGGCAACGCTGTGAATGACTTCAAAGATGAATCTGATAAGAATAAGGGTATGGAGTGTTAAGTTGTCATTTTTTTTGCTAATTTTAGATATAAATCTCTTTAATGTGTTGAAATTATTATTCAAAATTAATGGACTTGTTTCTTAATAGTTCTCAGATGATTTTCAACACTTGAAAGACGAAATTGAATCAAAAAGATACAAGGAAAGTAAAGATAATTCGAATTTATAGATTGGTAGAAAAATAATTGACTAAGCGTGGGCACGTGCAAGGAAAAAGAATATCTGCAAAATCTGTTAATCAAATTCGATCCACCTAAGATCTTTATGATCTTGAGAATCAAATTGTTGCCTTACGGAAAGGGATCTACAACCTGAATATGGGGAGAGGATATCTGCTAAAGATAACGAAAAGGAGGAAAGAGGGAGGACATTGAAAAGCATAAAAGAAGTCATTTTTACTATTCACGTTATGCAAGATAAGAAGTTTTACATTTTCTGTAGTAGTTTCTCTAGGATTTTTCGTAATTTCTAAGAAAAGACCAGGGATGGAGACTTTGTATTTTGCTATTTCTTTGATGATTTTCACTTTCGTTATGAGTAGCTAAACCTTTCTTCTTGGTTGAAAGGAACCACATTATTATCTAGTATGTGTGAGATTTCTAATAAAGTTTGTTTCATTGATGAATATTGAGTGTTTTCTGAATTGCTTTTTATGATTGAATTGGTTGATTTCTAAAATGCGCAACTAGGAATTGATTTGTTTAATTGCCAGATTAGTAGGATATGACATTCAGTTTTGCTAATCAAAAGTGACAATTAGGATTACTATCTTTACCTCAAAGTAGAAAATTCTAAGAAGATACTTAACTTGATTAAATGCACGTCATACATGTGTTGTCTTGTTCATTGGTTTCTTAGTTCTTAAAGCTATCAATCAATTAAACTTAAGATCGTATCTAAGTTGTTGACTAATAAGAATGTTTAGAATATATGTTTCTATTCATTTAATCTTAAGAGAAAACATCACCCAATGAATGTTTATTGATGGACTGAATTTTATATCAAGGATTCAAATTAGTGTGATAACGTCAGTGACCCGAAACCAAGGTTTGTTTACTGAATTTCCAAATTTGATTATATTTGTTAATTTTCAATTTTTGTCATTTTTAAATTCTCAAATTTTCGTGAATTAAAACCCCCTACTTTGTTTTAGTTTTGAACTCGTATAATCTTTACCGTTAAAATTCTTCGTGGGAACGATCTCAACTCTTCATTAACTACATTTTTCATTGCTAGAGTTGGGTATTAATTTGGTTACAGGTGGCAGCAGGATCAAGTTTTGGCACTATTGCCGAGGAATTTCTTAACGGTTGTTCTAGTGATGTTTTTGTTTTTGGTTTCATTGCTCTTAGTTACCTTGTCTTCTGTTTGTTTTAGTTTTACAACTTTTTTTTATTTTTCGATCTTTTAGTGGCCTGACTCACTATCAATATGCTTTTGATTCTAATTTTTCACATTATCCTTATTATGATGACGAGTTTCCATCTATTGCTACTTCCAGGTTTGAGCATCAAGTGGTGGATTTCACACCCTTAGCCGTGCAAGTACTGGAGGATGACCAATAAGCTAAAGTATGTGAAGTTTGCTCATTTTTTGCTTCTTTACCGAGCTACTATCAAGAGCAGTCCTACTTCCAGCCAGAGCCTCTAGCTCCACCATCGCCACCACCTGATAAGACATCTTTCGAGGAGTTCTTAATGAGTTTGACAACGAGCACTCTTTAATTCCAACAAGAAACGAGGAGTAGCTTGAAGAGCTTGGAAGATCAATTGAGCCACTTAGCGGATGTGGTAGGAAGCATGGAAGCCTAGGTGTCTACAAGTGTTCTTAGCCAACAAGAGAGTGATTATAAGGAGTTGTGCATTCCTTTAGAGAGTGGAGATAATTTGGAGAACCCAAAAACAATAAAGGAAGAGCAAGCGGAGTTAGGAGAGGAACCAAGTTTTTTTTACTGAATTTCCATATTTGATTATATTTGTTAATTTTTGATTTTTATCATTTTTAAATTCTCAAATTTTCGTGAATTAAAAACCCCCTATTTTGTTTTAATTTTGAACTCGTATAATCTTTACCATTAGAATTCCTCGTGGGAACGACCTCAACTCTTCACTAACTACATTTTTCATTGCTAAAGTTGGTATTAATTTGGTTGCAGGCGACAGTGGTACCATGGAGTTATTGACAAGAAAATTTAGTAAGGGGTTAAAGAAGTAAAGAAGGATAGATCCGATTTTAGGCAAAACGGTGGGAGCTCATCAAATAGTAATTTTAAACAACAAGGGACAAAGGGTGAAAGAAAAGTGAAGAAAATTCAATGTCGTGAGTATCAAGGCTTCGGATATGTGCAAGTGGAATGTACTAACATATTGAAGAAGAGAAAAGGGAATCCTATACAAGCACTTAGAGTGAGAATGAATCTGGAAGTGAGTATGCTTTATATAGCAAAAGTCCAGTTACTTGCTTTACAGCAACCAAGAAGGAAGTAATTAATGATGAAAACTTGAGTAAATCAGGAAATTCTGGGAAAAATGCAAACGAATCAGCTCAAAGCTTATTCTCAAATTATGAAATTGATGACTGTACTTCAGATGATAAAAAGGAAGGTATTTATGAAGCCTTTGAGTTAATGTATGCTAAATGGGTCCAAACATGTAAGAAAAATGAGAAGTTGAAGGAGGAAAACTCTTCCATGAAGAACATCATTCAAGATCTAGAGAAGAAGTTATTGTCTACATTAGATCAGCTTGGTGAAACAAAATTGAAGTTGGTCAGTACGAAAAAAGGAATAAGAATGTTAAATGGAGGTATTGAAAAGCTAGAAAAGTTGTTGAAAATTAGTAAGAATAAAGGAGACCTTCAGGACATTAGCTATAAAGGTGAATGTTCCAAGTCGAATGATGAGAAAATTGGTGCAACCAGATCTGTCCAAGGAGAAATCTCAAAGAAAAATCGAAGGTTCATACCTATATGTCATTTTTGTGGAGTAATTGGGCACATAATGTTAAGACAAAACTGACTTAACGTATCGATTTAAGTTTTGATGATAAACAAAGACAAAGATAAAATGAAAAGCAGC
>JANKOE010000003.1:25344209-25369925 GCA_026284465.1 Erythroxylum citrifolium
AACATTTCTCTAGAAGGAAGTTTTAGCAAATTCCTTCAATTTGATGATGTGAAAAATGTCCTAAGCAAATCATGATTAAATGAATTTTGAGACTTTGATTTATTTTATGATTTTGAGGATTTAATTAGCATGTTAATGTGAGTAATTAACATGTTAAATTGAGTAAGGTCATATGGCATTGGTGGATTTGATTAAATTAAATTAAAGTGTTAGATGTGCATAAGGGCAAAATTGGAAAGTTACTTAAGGTTTAAAGTTCTAAGGCTTATTTGTAAGGGCAATTTGGTCTTTTGCATTCATTAATGACTAGTAAAGTAGGCTATCGTATTAGAGGGAGGAGAGGCCAAAAATAAGAAGGAAAAGAAAAGAAAGAAGAGAGAAAGGAGAAGAGTGGTTCGGTGGAGAAAGAAAAAGAGAAGAAGAAGAAGATAACTTAGGTTTTGATTTTGGTGAGTTCCAAGTACGATTTTGATGTTGTTTCAAGAGGGAAAAAGATGGAAGAAGATGAGAGCTCCCACATGAGCCAAGAAATTTCGAATTTTGGAGAAGATTAAGGTAAGAGAAAATTTTTGATCTTTGAATTTTATTGAGGTCTTGGTTTAGATAGCTTGGAAATTTCACGGGTTTGAGTTTTGTAGGATGAATTTGGTGATTATGAGTTATGGGTTATCTAATTTTGGAATTTCCTTTTGAATTAGGGATTTGTTTAATTTATGAAGGAAGTTAAGAAAATGGAGAAATTGAGGCTTCGAACAAGTTCCAAGCATGGAATTGAAGTGGGTACCATGTTTATATTTTGATTTATAAGCTATCTATGTGATTTCGAAAAATCAAGAAAGCAAAAATATTTTTTTAAAATTATTATTTTCGAATGATTGAATTCATTGTTTTGGAATGATTTAAGAAATTGCAAAAAAGTTTTGAATTCATTATGTTTGATTGATTAAGAATTTAATATGTGAATTTGTGTGACATTATGAATGGCATTGCTAAAGTGTTGCATTCTTTAATTTTGATATTTGAGAATCCTTTGCTTCTAAATGATTGAAGAATTGTTATGTGATTTTTTATTTTTATGAGAATTGGAAATTATGGAAATTATGAATGGAAATGTGTCTGATATGACATGATTATAAGATTTTAATTTTTGAAAGATGCCTCAGGGCAGTTTGTTTTCAAGTGCAAAATGTGTTATGTGGGTTTGGTTAGGTCCTATAAGAGGGTCAAGTGCACTTGTCTAGGCTTCGCCCGTCTGCCCGCTAGTGGCATTGGAATTCTTTTTAAGGACTCCCATAAGTTCACGGCTACACTGGATCGCTATGCGGGAAAGTGTAGCACGTTCTGTTCACGGCTACACAGGACCGCTATGTGGGACTGTGTAGTACGTTCTGTTTCCTGGACCGAACCAAACCATTTCTGATGTGTTATGTGTTTTTGTCTCTGTTAATAAATGTGATGCATTCATGTTTTGGAATTGTTCATGAATTCTTTGATAAATTGAGAAATTTTTATAAGATGGCAAAAGTTTTTGAAAAATGGTTTTTGCTTATTTTTCGATTTATAAACATGTTATTCACGAGCTGTAAAGCTCACCCCCTTTCATCCCCATCTCTAGGTAATCAAGAAGGGGATCAAATGAAAGAAAGTCAAGACGTCCGTTCATTATGTTTATGTTTGAAGTTAGATTTTTGTAAAAATGAGGGCTTAGGCTTATGTTGTGTATTTTTGGAGATATTTGTATCTTTGTATTTTAGTTTATGGAATTGATGTTGTATTCGTGGCTTGAAAATGCCACTTTTGTTTGGTGATGTATTTCTTTTGGAGTATATAAATAATGAATTATAAATTTGTGTATTGAATTTAGGTATGAATATGACTTGGATATGGATGAATGTGATTGAATATGTTATGAGTTCCGGACAGGAGGTCCGATGATAGTAATGATTGTGTTGATGGTTTTGGAAATATTGAAGTGCTTTTTGTGTTTAAATTGAGGTTATGGAATTGATGTTTTCTAAATGGGGAAATTGAGTTGCTTTGTTTGAGTTTTAATAAAGATGAATAGAATGATTAAATGAAGAAAAAAAAAGAAAAAAATTTATACCGATTTGGATTAGTTTAGAACGATTGTCTTAGGGTTTCCAACGCGACACGTTTGTTTGTTTAAAGAAAAATTTGCGTTCTCGGATGTTAGAAATCCCTTCCTTCGATTCCGCTTTTGATTTTGTTTCCGCTTTATGACTTCCGATTCGCTTTGTGATTCGTTTTGCTTTTGGCCCTTTGTTTTCGATTTATGACCCACTTTTAGGTTTAGGATCCGTTCATTCGTTCCGTTTTCCGTTTAATGGACCTTCTCAAGAGAGGTTGGGCAGTTTGACCATTTGATGTCCGTTTAATAGACATCCTCGGGTCAGCCTTGGTATTTTGCGTTTTTGTCTATTTTCGAAGCCGATTCTCGTTGTCTTGTTCAGTTTAGGGTTCGTTGGGATAACCCTATAGGAACCCGCTAGCGCTTTCCGATTTTGGGTTCAGATTGTTGGGTTCCGGGAATGTGGTCCAACACCATGGTTGAGCTTCGGGAATGGGGCCCAACATTATAGGTGTAGTTTAATTCTCTGATGTATTTTTAAGTATCAATGGATACTCTTTATCATCTGAGCCAATTGTTGTTGTCAAAGATAATGCTTCATCAAATACCACATGTATTGATTCTTTTATCTTCTTTGTTCTTTTATTATATACCCTGAATGCTTTGCTAACAATACTGTAGTCCAGAAAATAGCTTCATTTGAAATCGCATCAAACTTTTAAAGGATTTCTTTTCCATTGTTTAGAACGAAACATATATAGTCAAATGCTTGAAAGTAAGCAACATTTGGTTTTCTTCCTTTCCACAACTCATAAAGGATCTTTTTCAGAATAGGTCTTATGAGACACTTGTTGAGTATATAACAAGTGGTTGACACTGTTTCTACCCAATAACGATGAGGGAGGCCATTTTCACATAGCATTGTTCTAGCCATATTTATGAGAGTCATATTCTTTCTCTCAACAACTCCATTTTCCTGAGCAGTCCTTGGGCATGAGAAGTTGTGAGTTATACATTTTCGTTCCAAAAGTCTTCAAATTTTCTATTATCAAATTCTCCTCTATGATTGCTTCGAATCGATGCAATGCAATACCCTTTTTCAGTTTGAACTTTCCTATAAAACTTCTCAAAGACTTCAAAAGTATCATCTTTATTTGATAGAAAATAAACCCATGTAAATAAGAAAATCATCAACTATAATAAAACAATAATGTTTGCCACCAAAACTTTGAGTCCTAGTAGGACCAAATAAATCCATGTGCACAAGTTCAAGTGGCTAGTTAGTAGTCACAATATTTTTAGGGGGGAAGCTGCGTCTGATTTTTTTTCATTTTAAACAAGCTTTACAAACCTGATTGCTCTTAAATTTTAAATTTGGCAGTCCTTTTACTAACTCATTTTTTGGACAATTTTGATAAAATGCTTATGCTAACATGTCTAAATATTTTGTGCCAGATAAGTGCCTTTTTATTGAGAAAAAGCACTTATCACTTTGAGAAGATATATCTTCCAATTGAGCACAACATATGTTCTGATTTCTAGGATCAATGAATACAATATTATTATTGAGATTGACAATTATTTCATAGTGTGACACATAGAAAGTAACTCTGTAACCTTTATCACATAAACAACTTACGCTAAGCAAGTTATGTTTCAATCCATCAACAAAAAGAACATTATCAATAGAAGCGGAGTTAAAATCACCGATTTTACCAATTCTTGTGACATTTGCCTTGTTTTTATCAGCAAAGACAACATTACCTCTGTCTGTCCCGATTTTACCAATTCCTGTGACATTTGCCTTGTTTTTATCAGCAAAGACAACATTACCTCTGTCTGTCCTTTCAATATAGTTGAAATGTGATATTTCACCTGTCATGTGTCTCGAACAGTCATTATCAACTATCTATTGATTTTCCTTTGTCTCCATTTTGAAGCATATCTGCAGAGTGCATTATCTCATTTTAGGTACCAAAATCTTTTTTGTTTCTTTCATGTTAGTAGTTTGACCTTTCGGTCTCTAAACATACATTTCAGATAGTTTTTTCATTTTTTGAAAATAACAAGAGTGACTAATATGATCATGTCTACCACAATAATCGCACAATATAGATGAATGATAGATGTTATGATTTTTTCCACTTACCAGGTTCTTACTATTTTGACTATAGCTTCTGCTAGATTTAACAACGAAGTTTTTGTGAGGCATAATATTGCTATTTTCATTATATCCTATTCTGGCCTTATCAAAAACACATTTACAACTCTCAAGCAATGCATCAAGATTATTTCTTAGCACATTTTTCTTTTTTGAATTTTTAAGCAGTAACTTTCTCTTCTAATTGTTTTATCTTAGCAGAGTCATTTTCAAATAATGAGTTTTCTAACTGAATTATTTTTTGTTCCAAGCATTCTTTTTCAGAAACTTTTTTGTTTATTATCATTTTCAAAAGAAGTGACCTTAACCAACAAATCTTTGTTTTCCGATTCTAATATTTTAATCTTATCTATTAAAGATTCATCATTATTTTTAACTTCTCAACCTTTTTGAAATACTGCACCGTTAATTTTTTGTATTGATCACTTAAGTCATGATATGCATCTCTCAATTCATCAATTTCAATATCAGAGTAAAAATAATATGCCTCATCATCTCCTGATTCGGCTATAAAGCAAACGTTGCTGACTTCCTCGGGCTCTTCTTCATCAAAGTTATCAAAATCCTCATTTGACCAACTGCAGTCATAGCATACTTTTTGGGCTTTCTATTTTCTGTCTTGTCCCTTTTGAAGAAGAGGACATTTTGGTCTTGTGTTCCAGGCTTCCTGCAACGATAGCATACGATTTAATTATTTTGTATACAATTATTGCCGTTGTTGCCTTTTGATAAAAACCTATTGTTTCCAATTTTCTTAATTCCTTCTCTTTTAATCATGAACTTCTTTTTGTAGAAGCGGACATATTTTCTAACCATGAAGTTGAATTTGTCATCTCCATCTATTTGTAACTTAGTATCACTTTCATCATCATTTGATGGATTTGATTCATCAACTGTTTTTAGTGTCATTCCTCTTCTGTATGAGGATCCTTCATCTTGCCTATGCTCGACTTCATGAATCATTAAGTTTCCTCTTAACCAGTTAGGTGAGATTGTATTGAGATCTTTTACGATTTCCAGAGATGTTAGTTATGTCTCCATTCCTTTGGTAATGATATTAGAATTTTTGTTACCAGCTCTTCATTTGGATATATCTTGCCCAAGTTTTTCAAGGCAATGATGAAGTTTTTTAAATTTTCGAAGAATTTGTTTATTGTTTCTCCATGTTTCATGCAAATAGTCTCTTATTGATGCACTAAAAGACTTATTCTATGTTTATTTACCTCATTCGTTCCTTCAAAAGTAACTTAAAGCTTGTCCAACATTTCTTTTGTTGTAGAATAGTAGGATATCTTTTCGTACTCTTCTAGAGATAGTGCACAGATCAGATGATGTCTTGCTTTAGCATTTAACTGTGCATTTCTTCTATCGACATCAGATCACACTTCTATGTTGTCAGTAGTAGGAGGTATAACCCTAGCTTTAATAGCTTGCCAGATTTCGATATCCACTGATTGAAGATAGATGGCCATTCTCTCTTTCCAATAGGCGTAGTTGTTTCCATTGAAGTAAGGAGGCTTTGAGACGGATTGTCTTTCAAGGATTCTTAAGTTATTTTCCATGATCTATCACATGCTGTAAAATACAATAAATGTGAAACCTCACTCTAATACCAAATGATAAAGCAAACACACACAAGAGGGGGTGAATTATGTGTAAAAAAATTGCAAGGTATTTTAAATCTTTAAAATCCTTCTTAAACAAAAATTGCAAGGTATTTGAAATCATCCATTAAATTTATATAGATTACAAGTTTCTAATAAATGTCTCAATGACATAGATAACGATACAGAGTTGTGTATCATAGCTCGTTTGACATAAAGCACAACTGTTGCCATCCCATCTGGTGCTTAATCAAACAACTAACTTACCCTTCTTTGAATAATTCTTGTGAATCCTAATGATACTCATTACCCATAAAACTGGGTATACTGGGTAATGAGTATCATTAGGATTCACAAGAATTACTATGGGTAAAGACTTAATTCTTCAACTTTTCTCTTTAATATAATATTACAAATAATGTTTTCATAAAAGTATTTCTAGTAAATTAATATTTAGAATATAACATGTTAATTATGTTAAAAAATAAATAAAAATATGTTTATTTAATACAGTGAAAAGATTTGTAAAAAAATTAAATCATACAAGTATTTTAAGAAGAAAATCGAACCCACCTTGTAAGGGGCCCATTGAGTCAATGACGTTGTTGTTCTTTTATTGTAGCCCATACTAAATGAACCTATTTATCAATTTTTTTGGGGTCTTGTTATAAATTACCCTGTTCCTCTATGCTTAATTAGGTCACATGATAAGCAAAAATGGATTACCTTTGATTATGTGATTTTTGGATTTGAACCCAAAAAAGAAAACCCCCAATTTCTTCATAAGCATTGAAATTTTAGTGGAGTCTTTAAATCCTAAATTTTTTTAATTAAACATATTAAGTTAAAAAACTGGACAATTCATAGATATTGCATTTTCACTTTTTAATATGCAAATTATTAAAATTAAAAAATATATTAACTTGACACCAACCAACATATGTATAAATTGACAGCTTAAATTCGGGCACCAATAGTGTAATAAATAACTATTAAGAATCACTTATATCACATATTGAAAATATGTAAATAATTAAAATAAGGAACTTTGATTTTGAGATACGTATGAGTTAACATTAAGAAACTTTGCTTCCTTTAGAAGAAAGAAACCGTCGAAGAAGCATCATGTGCTATGTTGGTACGTATTGTTCTTCTTTTCTGTTATCACGAACCCTTCTTATTGTGCTATATTTTTCTCCTACGTCCCAAAGTTAATGTGGGCTTTGTGTTTTGCAATTGGCATTTGGGTTTCCCTTTCTGTTTGTCCTTGGAAGATGATGAATTGTGTTTCTATATAGGATGACGATGGGTTGACTTTTTTCCCAACCTCTAGTTGTTGTTTAAAGAAACCCTCTTAACTGTTGATGGAAGGTCTGATAGAGATTCAAGGCATAATTTGCAACAGATGTTTATGTAAAACATTTCCCATATGATTCCTTTTACACCAAATCTATACCACTACTAAAATATAGTACTTTGACTTGTCATTGACAAACTAGAATAATTGATCACATTAACATGGAATGTAGAAAGTGTCCCATGCATCAGTTCTTTCCATCGACAATTCATTTGTGGGATTTAATTACCAAACGAATTTTATTTAACATAGTAATTTTATGATACATTGAATTTTCATAATTAAAATGTTAACATCAATTTTCATAATTAAAATGTTAACATCAATTCATTGAGGAATGTCTACGTGGCGACTGATTTTCAATAGTGAAAATGAGCTTCAATGGGAGGAATGTGTGAAAATTCTCCCTAGTGCAAAAAAAATCAATGCAGATATTTCGTTATCATACACTAATCACCTCTTACATTTCATGCCAATCTTCGTCTTCAAGGTTTTTAATATCATCTGAATTACCTCTCTTCCTTAATTATTTGTATCATATATGCATCATAGTAAGCCATTAGATAAACGTTTGATTGTATATACTATGTCTTGTGTAAAGCTTATTCCAATCTTAAAGAGAATATAGATGAAAATGGAAATAGTGGTAATATCTCGAGGGGATGGTATAAGATTAGGGCAATCGATTGCTTTTGATCAATCGTCGATTCCAATTATTATGTCTTCTCAATCAAGTATGCACGTGTTCGAATTTGGCTTCGTAATATAGCTTCACTTAACTAGCTATTTAAGTTTCATACTAATTGTGCCTTAGGTGAAATGTATTGCACTGACAGTTCATATAATTTAGTAATCCATACTGCATTTAGGGATTTGTTCACTATATCCTCTACAAGTTTAGCTATAGCCAATAAGTTGTTGGAAGAAGGTGTCAATAACCTAACATCTGAGGGAAGATCTTTGACGTTTTCAATTGATGCCTTCAAACGTGTAAGGACCCTTCTTGGGAATCCAGACATAGCGAACTCATTTACCTTTACCAACTCTCATGTCACTTGAAATAAATAAAAAATCGTTTCATTTCTTTTTCGATGGAATAAGAATGAAACTTTATTTATTGTTATGTTTGTAAGAATTTTGGAAACAACCTCTCTACTAGTTAGGAGTAAGGCTGTGTACTATTGGACTTCCCCATATCCCACGTATCGGTGAGATTCATACTGGGTGTTGATGTTGTTATTGTTGTTTATGTTGTTTTATGTCTATAAGAATTGTTAAACTTCTAATTACAATCTTTTGCTACTTAGTTGCATACATCATTATATTAATTGCTTACAAGTTTCAATTTTTATGTATTATTATTTTATTGTTAATAAATGTTAATGATTAAGAATAATAGCCAACTTAAATTTATTAAATTTTAATCTTATTAATATGTTAAATTTTAGGTATGTTTATCTTTTAATATCCAAAAAGAAAATTTATAGAGTTTCATGCATTAACTATATATATGAACAAATTTAAAAGAAAACTTAAGTTAAAAAATGAAAAATCATATATAAATGTCAATTATAATTAACTTTAGGATTATTAAGCACACTTACCATTAAAACATTAACAAATTAACAATATTAATACATAATTCTTTAATCTACACTTTTTGTGATGATTTAAAGGTTTAGTCGCCAAAAGTCCACATTTGGCAACGAATTATACATTTCGTCTCAAAAAGTTTGAATACTTACCAACGTTTTAGCTTGTTGTCATCAAAGGGTTGATTTTTGCCGATGATATGAGTAAACGTTGCAAAATTGACCATTTTTAGTGACAACTCCTAAAAATCATCGCCAAATAATCCGCTTTTCTAACGATTTACTTTAACGTCACTAAATTTGAGACTTGCATGACAAAATGAAATATTGTTGCTAAAAGTCTACATTTGGCAACAAATTACAATTCGTCACTAAAAAAAGCATAGCAATAGGCTATTATGTTATAGTGCTAATTCACAATGATTCTGATAACCATATTAATACAATATTAGGTAATAAATAATTATGATATATGTGCAATTGAAAAAGAAATAGTTTTTGTCTTTAGAGGCGATTGAATTACTGGTGGAAAGCTCCTAATTGTCTCCATTTTCTGGAGGTCAAGAGTTCTATCATGTGATTTGTAAATTTTTTTTTAGTCAAAGGAAAAACAAAAACCATTACAAACTAACTAACGCAAAGTCTAGCGGTACAACGCGTCGTACTTTTCCCTGTGAATATGCTCCAAAATTGTTAGCAGGGGCTCCTAGAGAATATGCAATCCTAGACTGACTAGGGCTGCGATTGAGGCTAAGTGGTCCGCACTCTGATTCCCTTTGCGATGAGCGTGCTGAAGTTGCACCTCCCAAGCTTAGCGTAGTAGTTCACGGATACCTGTCACCAAAGGTCGCTCATCAGATAAAACTGTATTGGAAGAGGACAAAATATTTATAACTTCGAGGGAATCCACTTCGATGATGACTCGTCGATAGCTCAGGGTTCGAGCCAGAGTGAGACCCAAGTGGATGCCACAGAGTTCGGCAGTGCGCAACGATCCGCTTGTCATGTGATGTAGAAATCCTCCACATCACTAACAGTGTCAGTCCCTAATTATCCCCCCAGCAGTAAAACTGGTTCCTCCTTGTTTTATTGTCCCATCAGTGTTTAACTTAACCCAGTCCTCTGGCGGTTTGGTCCACTCAACTAACCTACCTGTGGGTAATCCTTAGGATGGAAACACACAACTTTTCGCTACCCTTGCTCGGTTGATTTCGTCCACGTATTCCAGAACGGCTCTATCACCTATGCCCGGCCAAACAAAGTCAGTGTCAAACACGCTTTTGTTTCGCCAGTACCAAAGGAACCAGGAGGCAACTCCAAAGAGAGAGGCCCATTCAAAGTGCCTCACCTGGTGGTGTTTCGTAAGATTTGAATACACCTACCGCATCTCATCTTGCAAAAAGAAATACGTAACCACTAGTTCCAAGGTAAATTTAGCCTAGAAAGCTTTAACCTGCAGACAATCCCTAATGGCTTGTAGGGTGGTTTCAACTTGTCTATAGTTGTGACACCTACTATCCGTAGCAATGTGACGAGTCACCCTTTGATGGTTTGTCAGCAGTCTTGCTTTGGCCAGCATCCAAAGGAACGTCCTAGTCCGCTGGGGCCCTGCCCATTTCTAAATTAAGTCCCAAAGTTGACTGTGCTCATCGGTGGTACTCCCTTCGAGTAATTCATAAGCGTACGCTACGGTGAAACGTCCAAGCGTAGTTTGTCCCCACTGAAAGGTATCTTCCGCTGTACGGTCTGCATTTGCTGGGGTCTCTGCAATATCTAGGCAAACTGAAGAGGGGGTATAATACTGGAACAGTTTCCACTTCCAGGTACTATCGACATTATGAAAATCCACAACAGAGGTATAGAGGACGCTTTCGGGGATTGGAGAGGTCACCATATATATAAGTGGTCTCCAGTCCTTGACCCAGTTATCCATCCAGAATAGGATTTTCTGTCTAGTACTTAGTTTCCACTTTAGGATTTGGCGAACTATTTGCCAGGTGGTAGAAATTTCACTCCAAGCACTTGAAGCGCCGACCCTCTCTATTGTAAGGGGAATGTGGTGAAGGTCAATATGATATTTAGCTCGTAAAACCTGAACCCAAAGAGCTTGGGGCTGTGTAATCAATGCCCAACCCAATTTAGCCAATAAAGCATCACTGGAAGAGCGGATTCATTTAATGCCCAGGCCCCCTGCTTTTTTGGCCCAACACACTGTTTCCCAATTGGCTAGGTACATTTTCTTTTGCTCACTCGTTGAGCCCCAAACAAAATCGCGCATGAGTCTTTCCAAGTCATCGCAAAGCTGTCGCGGGAGTCTAACTATTTGCATCGTATACGTGGGCAAGGTCGCTATCACGGACTGAGTTAAGGTAACTCTTCCCGCTAAAGACAAAAACCTTGCCCTCTAACCTGCAAGTTTTTATCGAGCTTTATTGAGGAGGTATTGATACGTGCTTCGAGAGGACCGCTCGTGAAGCAAAGGAACGCATAGATATTTCCCCAAGTTGTACACACGGCAGATATGCAGGGCTTGGTTGAGTCTAGTTATGCGAGCGGGGGATACGTTCTTTGAGAAGAAAATTATAGTTTTGCCAGTATTTATTTTCAGTCCAGAAGCCTTGCAAAACTCTGCCAACGTACTGGCGATAACATGAGTTTAGGATTCTGTGGCCTCCAAAAAAAGGACTAGGTCGTATGCAAAAAAGAGGTGAGATATCTGAGGTCCAGGAGGGTTAAGTTTGATGGGTCTCTATACTCCTTGTTCCACCTTTTTCGAGATAAGATGGATGAGTATTTCCATGCATAGAACAAAGAGGTAGGGTAAGAGCTGGTTGCCTTGCCTAATACCTCAAGAAGGGATAAAAGGATCAGTCAAAGTGCCTTGCCACGCGACTTGTAGAGTAACTGTTGATACACACTTCATGATGACTGAAATTAGATTATTTGGGAGCCCGATGTCTGTTAAAGTATTCTGAATAAAATTCCATCGGAGCCGGTCACATGCTTTTTTAAGGTCCACCTTTATAGCTAAAAACCTCGTCTTCCCCTTCTTCTTCCTCATCGAATGTATAACTTCCTGAGTGATAATAATATTATCCTTTGTTTGTTTGCCAGGGATAAAGCTGCTTTGGGGCCCCTGAACTAGCCAGTCCATGTGGTTTTTTCAAACGATTGACCAAAACTTTAGAAACTATTTTATAAAGCATGTTGCAAAGGCTAATTGGACGGAATTGCATGATTGTCTGCAGGGAGGGAACTTTGGGGATCAGGACAAGAATGGTTTGATTTAAATCTTTTTCCCATCGTTCGAGCCTGAAAACTGTTTGAACATACTTTATCACTTTCAGCCCGACTTGTCCCCATTGCTTCTGAAAGAAGAGTGCATTAAAGCCATCTATGCCAAGGGCTTTATTTGGGTTCATGTCAAACACTGCGGACCCGATTTCAGTGTCTTGGATTGGCTAGGTAAAGCCTATAGTCTGTCTGTCGAGAGATGAGGAAACGGTCCCGAAATCGAATAATAAGGCATAGGCCCATCTTCTTGAGTATACAAAGTGACAAAAAAATCCCGGGCTAACTTGCTCAGTTGGTCTGGGTCAGAAATCAGAACCCTTTGAGAGTCCGTGAGACACTCTATCTGTAGTCTCTTCTGTTTAAAGAGCGTGAGATTATGGTAGTATTTCTTATTCCCCTTCGAGATCCAGTCACATCGGGCTTTCTGGTGCCAATATGTTTCCTCCTCACATAGGACCTACATCAATTCCTGACTCAAATGATCCTCCAAATCTAATAGGTCATCCAAATTGTCCTGAGTCATGGCCCTCGAGATTCCCTGAAGTCTGGCTAAAAGTCATTTTTTCGATGGAAAATATTACCAAAGGCTGATCTATTCCAGCGTATGAGACGAAGCAAAAATAGGGCTAGCGATTTACTCATCGTTTCCTCGGTTGGTAACCAATGATGTGTAACTAACTCAGTAAACGTTGGGTGAGTTAGCCAGGTATTTTGGAAGTGAAACGCTAGGGGACCAATTGCTCTAGGAGGGTGTCTATGCAAGTGGATCAACATGGGTCGGTAATCCAACCCCAGGAAAGGAAGGTGATGGTTCTCCATTTGAGGAAAGGCTTGCAGCCAATCCGTTGGGCCAAACACCCTGTCCAACCTAGCTTCAACCATTCCCCGGTGCTACGTAAATTTAGAACCTATATAGCCCAGATCATGAAGACTACATTTGTGCACCTAATCTCGAAACCCTTTGTTCACTACTCGCATATTCTTAGCTCCACCTCGTTTATCAGCTATCTCCAATTTTGCATTAAAATCCCCACCAATGAGCCAGGGATTACGGGTAAAGCTTCCTACCCATTTCAAAATCAGCCAGAGGTAGCTTTGGGAAGTGATTTGCGAGCTTGCATAAACCGCTGTAAAATTAAAAGAGCAGGAGGCATATTGTACCTTTGTATAGATAAATTGGCGGTAGGCTAGCACTATAGAGATATTTAAGGGTTCCTTCCAGAGAAGCCATATCCCTCCCGAGAAAGCCTCTACCTTTACCCTAAAAGAGTAATCAAAACACAAAGCTTTGACGACTTCTTAGGCCCTAATTCCATTAATTTGAGTTTCTATCAAAACAAAGATACCAAGCTTAAACTACTGAACGTAATTATGAAGAAGGGTACAAAGCTTCTGCCCTCCGTTCCCTTGGCAATTCCAAATTAATAGTGACATAAAGGAAAATACAAGTTAAAAAGGAGCTGTAACTCCAGTGGATGTGTCTGGTATTCCTTTAGCCTAAGGCTGAGGGGCATGCACCTCGTCATCTTGCATTTGCTGGAGAGAATCGGGGCTTCCCTCGCCAGTTGTGATATCTGAAGGGTCAGTGTAGGTCATGTCAGTATCCTCATGTAAAGGCCTAATTTCCGTTTAGACCTCAACATGGTCCATTAACTAGAGGTGGTCTACATTGGCCAGTGCATTGTCCCTAAGTTGTCACATTCCATTTCCGAGTGAGTAGCTATTTTAACTGCTATATTTTTTCGCTGCTGTTGGACTGTAATTGGATGTGGGGGATTATAGCCTGTTCTTGTTCCTTGGGCCCATTGGGCTTACAACTTTCCCCTTTGGTCTGGTGGGTTGGGCCTTTGGGCCCTTGCAAGGTTGGGGCCCATTTGAAAAATCTAGCTGGGCTCGTTGGGGTTGTTTGCCCTTGCCTAGCATTTTAGTCATCTCCAGTTGGGTCCCTAAGCCCAGACCGTTGCTTGTGTGGGGAGCTACTGTCTTTGTTGCTTTAGCGAAGTCCAGGATGTCAATGTCTGACAAGAGTATGTACCTCGATCCTCGTCTCTGAAGGGACGCTTGCTTTTTGGCCGTTCTAGTATGTTGTTGGCCTTGATCTTGATGGTTAGGAGGAGCTCTTGTTTTCCTTTGCATCTTCATCCACGGTCTATATCCGTTAGAGGATTCGACCGTTGCCTTCCCTATAGCTTGTCCGGTTGCTGGTATGCCATGAGCTGCTGCCGCTGCTCCCTCTTCCTCCATCGCCGATGTACCTCGTCTGCCTCTGGGTTGCTCTGGTTATGCTGGGGGAGTGCTTGGTTTCTGCAGACAGCTAGCTTCTTCATGCCCCACCTTGCCGTAAAAGTAGCAGATGTGCGGCAGGCCTTCGTACTCCACCCTCATCTCTTCCCCGTCGAGCTGCAGAGTGGTTCGCAGGGGGGATGAGAGATCGATATCTACAGCAAGCCTAGTGTACTTTCCACGCTACGTCAAGAAGGTGGCTTCGTCTAGTCGAGCTGTCGTGCTCACGAGGTCCCCCAAAGCTTTCAAAATTTTAGGGTGATATTGCGCAATAGGGAGTTCTGGAAAGCGGACCCAAATGACGACACGGTGGAGCTAGGTTTAGGAAGGTCAAAAAATCGGTGTCCAGCGTTGCATCGAGAGCACTTGGCTGTAGATGATCCACGGTCTGTTGGTGAGGATGTGGAGATAATCTGCCTCTTCCAAGAACCGCACTAGAAAAATCTCGTGCTCCAAGTCCACGATTTTAATGGGTCTGCAGGGTTTCCACAGGGTCTTTAGGTGGGTTACTAAACTCTGAAAACCTATCCTCCTTCCTAGGAGCTTGACGACCACGACCTGTGCCCATCGATTGTCTAGCTTCAGCTTGAAATTCTAAGACAACACTATACCGCCTCCCTCCTCACTCGGAAACTGGCGTATATCCCCCTTTTCAGGGTCAATGGGATCTTCTAAAGGCTATGTGTTGTCCTCACCTATAGTGGCTTCTAGGGCATCCCCCGTTAAGGCTGTGCTATAGGATGGCTTAGGGCGTGGTGGTGTTGTCTCATCCTCTCGTTTTCGGGTGCGTCGACGCTTTGGATAGTGGCCCTCCTGGTCAAGGGACTCCATGGGGATCCCAGCATGTGAAGAAGAAGAGTGATACTAGTGGAAGGAAACTCAGGTTGGAAGCTTGTAGAAAACCGTCACCTTTTCTCACTCTAGGATTTTCTCACTCAAACAAAAGGGTTCTTTGATTTGTAAATTATTAAATTCAACCAATAAATGTACTAGCGAAAATGAAAATAAAATTACAAAACCATAAACAAAAATGACATGAAATAGGGCTAAATTTTATGAAAGAAGTTTTATTTGAAATCATCCATTAACTCGATATAATTTACAAGTTTCTAATAAATGTCTCGATGACATAGATAACGATACAGATCGGTGGATTATAGGGAGTGTGACACAAAGCACAGCTGTTGACTCCCAAGACTTGGAAACCTAGCCCAGCACGAAATGCAATCGACTTCTGGACGAACCTGTCTAACGTTTTTAAGTGGGTCTTACTATAAATTACACTATTGTTCTATGCTTAATTAGCTCACATAATAAGAAAAAATGGATTACCCTTGATTATGTGATTTTTGGATTTGAACCCGAATTTCTTCCTAAGCATTGAAATTTTAGTGGAGTCTTGTTTTTTTTAAATTAAAAGGACTGAGTTAAAAAACTGAACAATTTACGGATATTGTATTTTTCATGTGTTAATATGCCAATTATTAAAATAAAAAAATAGATTATATTGACACCAACCAACATATGTGCTCAAATTCGGGCACCAATAGTGTAACAAATAACTATTAAAAATCACCAATACCACATACTGAAACTCTGTAAATAGTTAAAATATGGAACCTTGATTCGGAGAAGAAACTTTGCTTCTTTTAGAAGGAAGAAACCTTCATTATTAGCCGTTCTGTCATTTTCATGCGTCGACCATTCTATTTTAGCTTTACCTTTAGGTGCTTTCTTTCTGACACTGTTTATCAGGAACGTGCTTTTTCCTAAGAAATGAATCAATCTCCTAATAAAACTGGGAATTAATCTAATCCCCTGGTTGAAGTTTTAAACATGGAAATTGTTTCCTATTATATTGAACAGCTGTCCGTGTATTGAAATTTGCGTGCTTGACTCAAGTTAATCAATTCAAGTTGCAAGTTGGTTATTTAATAGAGTGATTAGTTTGCGATGAATTCGTGTTATGTCAGTAAACCTAAATTTAAGGGTCAAACTCGAACATTAATTATATCAATCCAACTTATAATGACTACCTGTAATGTTATCTTAACACATGCAACCACTTACAACTGCCGTTGTAAGATCTAAAGATGGAAATATATATATATATATAGCTATTCAACGATTCAAAGTTTTGTATCTCACTCTTAACGAGTAGTCAAAATGTCATTTATTTATTTTTCACCTTAAACCATGGCTTTGCACGCAGAGGATATGGAGTTTTTTTTTTTATTTTTCACGAAGTATTTTAAGAGGACCTTAATTATGGGAAGGTACCTTTAAGTCATCCACACCTAGACTAATTCTTGTTCAAGCCGGGTAAGTCTTTTACGGAAGACAAAACTTTGGCCCTAAATTTTAAACGGCTGCATACAGAGACGGAGGAAGATGGGGGCCAATGGTACACTGGGCCCCCTCCCTCAAAGTTATTAAATAATTATGTATATATATATATATTTATGTATGTATGTATATATATATATGTATGTGTATATATATATGTATGTATGTATATATATATGTGTATATATATTAGGATGGAGTTATTTAGAAGTTAGTAGTGCACTGGACCCCCTAAAATTTAAAAAATTAAATATTTGGGCTCCCTATTTTAAATTTCTGGCTCCGTCACTGGCTGCATACATGAGGACGGTTTGAACCCGTGACTTCACTTAAATTAGGAGAGCCCCTTACTAACTCATCATGTGCCAATTACTTCAAAGTTAAGTTATCTACCATTAACCGGTCTTGTTCATAACCTAATTCCATAAAAAAGATTAGTTAAGGGATACGCCGTAGTTCCAGTTGTTCCTCCTCATTGTACGATTTGCCTGTCCAATGAAATGTGCCTGTTACCATGACAAATACCGAACGACAGGCCGACACAAAATTACCGCAATACCTCAAAAGAAAAAATATCAAAAACTGATCAGTCAAAAGCTGACACGCGCACAAGCAAAACCGGCACATGACCTTTCCCCATTGGCTTTTCCAGTCAACTGTTAAGACCGACCTTACCCAGTTAATCTTCACCCTAAAACTCTGGGAATTATTAAATCTCCGAGTCTCAGGTCAGAGTTAGACAATCAGATCGATGTTTCCAATTTTGCCACTAGTTGTCCGAAAATAAAAAGAGAAAAAGAAAAAAAAAAATTTTTTAACAACCGACTAAAACGACAAAGAGCGATAGAGTCCAAAGCATAAAACGCCACACAAGACCTCTCGTTTACTTCGTCCAACAACACTTCCTAGAAGATACTTTCGAAACGTTTCCTTTCTCGCGTAAAATTTTTCCTTCAATTTCCCTCCCCTCTCGTTGCTTCTTTCTCTTGCCTGCAGATTCCCACTAGCCTTACAGCACAGGTGCTTTCCTATATCCCAACATCATTCTTCGCTACTACTTTCACATTCTACTTCACATTCTGAGCAGTTCTTTTTTTTTTTTTTTTTGCTGCTAACTGCTCCTATGCTGCTCTGCTTTGTAATTTCAGGTTTCGGTTTTGTGGTTTGGAGAATTCTTCAGGTGCCTCCCTTTGTTTGATTTCCCTTTTTCTGATCGTGCTCGGATCTGTTTTCCGGTTTCTGTTTTTTCCTTTTCTTGGAGTTTCTGAGAATTGTGTCTTAGTTTCTGAGATAACTTCGAAATGCAAACAAAAAATGAGAGCTTTGTAGGATCTTCTTTTTCTAATTTATCGTGTTTTTATCTGGAAGTTGTAAAACTAACGAAGTTGCATGTGATGTACTTCAGTGTTTGAAGGTGAGCCAATTTTCTTTTCTTTTCACGCATTTTCTTGGCAACCAATCAGAATATCAACAGTGCACGCGTTTTTGATCTCTAGATGTACGTGGATTGATCTTTTTTGCCCCTTTCCCTTCTTCTTTATTAGTTTCGTGTCAATGACGGCCTGTTGACTGTTATTTTGGTCAAAGATATAGCCAGGAACAAATTTCAGTGTTTGCGTATAAAATCCAAATTAAATAAGAACGCGATTTATTGGACAAGTTTGTGTAAACTAACTGTGAGAATTGGAAAGCAGATAAAGTTATGAATTTACTGGATGAGAAAGTACGTAATTGACAATTATGTTTGAGGTCAATTTAGGGATCAAATGTTGTTTCTTTCTTTGGTTTAATTTTTAGTTCTTTTTTACGTAAAGTTGAATGATTACCTGCACCAGAAGCTTTGGTTATCTAAAATTTGGTCATTGTCCTAATACAGCATACATTTGATTGCTTTCAAGGTCTTCTAGTTCATGAAGTCATTATTTTGATTTCATATAAGCTTTTTATTGATCATATAGTCCCAAGTGGATGTGATACAGCCACCAAAAGTTGAAAGATTAACTACTCCCATTAATTTGAGTTAGTGATGAGCTAGATTGTGCATTGACTTATATTATTATCTATAGAGTTTCGTTCAATTATACTTTTGTTGGTCATAATGTCAGTTTTGGACTTTCAAATGGAAAGAACACTCTGATCCTCGATTGTGCTTTATAAATCTGTTTTCCTTTGGATGAACTTGATGCGGCCAGTTAACGTTTTAAGATGGTCATACTCAAGTGCTTCTCTTGCTGTGCCTAACTAGCATAAAGTAGTATTGGTTTAGTTGATCATCAGCAGAATCCTTTGTGTAGCTAAGATTAACTACATATACATGCACGATGAATTTTCACTTCAAATTATTTCATTAAATTGATAATTTGCCTTTTTGCAGATTCACGGGCTTGATATCTTGACTTGGCTTGACAGTCTTGTGTGAGACATTCAAGAGGAAGTTCTTCCTTGAAGGAGCAATGAGTTACTGAGCATGTGGCCATCAATGGTCAGCCCAGTAACAAATGTCTGCATAACTTAATAGTTGACTTAATCGGATATCTAATGAGGAAGGATCGCATCTCAAACCAGCATATATTCAAATGATAATTCCAGATTTCCACATCTGAGTCTGATTTATATAGCAAAATACAACGACAGAGTGCCCTGGATAAATCAAGTATTTCCTCTTTTTCGGAGCCTTCTGTGGGCATGGTTTAGAGAAACTACTCTCGAGAGACTTGTCTTCTGCTCTGTTTTTTAGGAAAGCAAACTGCATCGAAGACACTTCATGTAATCAGCATAATGAAGAAATGGTATGGTGGTGTAGTCGTTGTGTCCTTGTTTATGTTGCTGATCCTGAGGTATTCTCTTATGAAAAATCCTATTGGAGAAAGTTACCTGACAAACCCTTTTTCCAATGTTAGTAATCCTCTTGAATGGGTACAAAGTACACTTCCGCCTGCTCTTCAAAATCCAGAGAAATCTTCTCAAGTTATTTCCACTGATACCATTGTCTTTGATTTGTTTACTCGGAGGAATATTTCCAATGCAGAGAAAATATCTTTGCAGACATGGTATCTTGTGAAACACTTGGTTGATCGTGCTCAGGTCTTACCAAATGGATTAGAAGCCATGAAAGAAGCTGGAAATGCATGGAATAACCTTATGGCTTCAGTTGAAGCAGAAAAGGTTGGTCATGGAAATGAAAGCTCAAATAGAAGAGGAAAAGAGAAGCAATGCCCTCACTTTCTTAACAAAATGAATGCAACTGAAATTGAAAATACAGGTTTTAAGTTGCGGCTTCCTTGTGGCTTAACTCAGAGTTCTTCCATCACAATTATTGGCATTCCAGATGGCCTTCTTGGTAATTTTCGGATTGACTTAACTGGAGAAGCACTCCCAGGAGAGCCTGATCCACCCATTATTTTGCACTACAATGTTAGGCTTCATGGGGATAAGATTACTGAAGATCCAGTAATAGTGCAGAACACCTGGACTATAGCTCATGATTGGGGTGAAGAAGAGCGCTGTCCACCTCCTGATCCTGCAAAAAATAAGAAAGGTACAAAATTCAGATAACCTTTTGATGTAGTGCAGCATAGATCTTATGATACGCTCTTGGATTTAACATTGATGGCACAGTGCGTCTCAAATGAAAATCATGATCAATTTTCATGGATAAATTTGTGTAATGTTACACATTTTTGTAGGCTTTTCTTTTGTTAGAGTTTAGGACCAATTAGACCAACTCTGTTATCTAATTTATCAAAGTTTGTAAGGAACCTTCTTTCTACACTTGACCTTAACATTCTTCATAGGCAATCGATGATAATACCTTGCTATTTGACATTTGCAATGCATATTGTGAAGGGCATTATTTATGATGATTAGAAGCTTTGAATGACCTTTCATTTTATTTATGTATTCAGCCTGTAATTTTAATTGAGTTCTTAGTTCTGCAAATTGGCAATCTTATGTCAGTGGACGAGTTGGAACAGTGTAACAAGAATGTGGGCAGAAATGACACTCAGATGGCTGGCAAGCATTCTGACGGTTCAAGGAGGTCTACGATGGTTCAGGAAGGATATAAAACCAGAAGATACTTTCCTTTTATGCAAGGCCATTTATTTGTTGCGACACTTAGAGTTGGTTCGGAGGGAATCCAGATGACAGTTGATGGAAAGCATATAACATCTTTTGCACACCGTGAAGTACTTTCTTCACTTGCGTTGCAGGAAATTGTGGATCAACTTTTTTGTATCCTTGAATTTAATTGCTTTCTTATATGTGCAGACTTTGGAGCCTTGGCTGGTTAGTGAAATTAGGATATCTGGAGACCTGAAGCTGATATCGACTGTTGCTAGTGGTCTTCCAACATCAGAGGATTCAGAGCATGCAGTTGACTTAGAAGCACTGAAATCGTCTCCTCTCTCTCCAAACAGTTCACCGGATCTCTTTATTGGTGTTTTCTCTACAGCAAACAACTTCAAACGTAGAATGGCTGTTCGAAGAACATGGATGCAGTATGCTGAAGTGCGGTCAGGGGCAGTTGCTGTTCGATTCTTTGTTGGTTTGGTGAGCTTAACATGCAAATTCTTTATGAATTTTAGTATGGAAAAGACAAACAAATTTAAACGAAGTGGATTTCTCTTGTTTGATAGTGTGATGTGGGTGAAATCATGATTGAATTGGTTTCCCAATCGAATGCATATATTTATGGCGATAGACTGAAATTTCCAGCCCATGTTTGGTTGCGTCAATTCTGAATTCTATATATCTGGAAAATTATGGTTAGTGACTGTTGAGACAACAGTGACTGTTAATAACTGATTACATGTAACTAAAGTCTAAGGTCCCACATTGAAGCAAAAAGACCCTTCATTTGTGTCCTCTTATTTATAGTTAGTGACTGTTAATAACTGATAACATGTAACTAAAGTCTAAGGTCCCACATTGAAGAATAAAGAACCTTCATTTGTGTCCTCTTATTTCAGGTTATTTACATTGTCTAGTTCTATTGCAGCACAAGAATCAATTAGTTAACGAGGAATTATGGAATGAAGCAAGGACATATGGGGACATACAGCTAATGCCTTTTGTTGATTACTACAATCTCATCACTTGGAAAACCTTAGCCATCTGCATATTTGGGGTAAAATGTTGTTTCTTCTTCAAGATATAGATGGTTGGACCTTCACCTACTGACCTCATTTCTTGAACAGACAGAAGTTGCATCGGCAAAATATGTCATGAAGACTGATGACGATGCATTTGTTCGTGTTGATGAAGTGGTATCTTCTTTGAAGAGGATCAAAGTCAATCATGGCTTGCTTTATGGACTTATCAATTCTGATTCTCGACCTCATCGAAATCCTGATAGCAAGTGGTATATTAGCAATGAGGTAATGCTTTTCAGTTTACACCATCTGGTTCAACTGTCACATATAATTTACCAATTTCTTTGAATTAAAATGATGTTTCCAACTTGAGGCAATCATACTAGAGCACTGTGCTTTTCCTAAGGCATCAAGGAAGGCAAAGATAATTGACACTAGAGTCTGGCAACAATATGTGCTCAGAAATATGACTCACATGTAAAAACATCTAACTTGCGATTAACTTGATTGAAAATGTAACTAAAATATTGCAAGGGCTGCAAATTTCTGCTTGGTTTATTTCAGTTACAAGTTTAGATGTGCAGAAAGTGACCTCTTCCCTATATCAGCCTTGATTATTCCCTCTCGTTTGGACAGTCTCTTTATCTCTTCTCCTTTGGCTGTGTTGAAAATAGGAATGGCCTGAAGCGAAATATCCCCCGTGGGCACATGGTCCTGGTTATGTGGTGTCCCGCGACATAGCTCAGACAGTTTACAAGAAACACAAAGGAGGGATCTTGAAGGTAATTTTCCACGAAGAACAATTATTAACATGGATATTTATTCACAATGTGAATCTGTGAAAGCATGCACTCAACTCTGCATTTCTCAACTTGAAATCCCATGAACTCTGAATATGGCAGATGTTTAAGCTGGAAGATGTAGCAATGGGCATATGGATTGCAGACATGCAGAAGGAGGGCTTAAAAGTTAGTTATGAGAAGGACGACAGAATCCATAATGAAGGATGCAAGGATGGATACATGATTGCACACTATCAAAGCCCGAGGGAGATGCTTTGTCTCTGGCAGAAAATTCAAGAAGGAGCTGGAGCTAAATGCTGTGGTGATTAATAGACTTAACTTAATCGAATAGATTCTTGAGGTTCTTGAAGAACCTATCTCCTTAGTCCAAACAATGTGAGATTTTCATCACTCGGAGCTGGTAAGCATTTTTTGATAGGAGTAGGTGTTACCGTCATTGAATGCAACATCACGGAGGTGATCAACTGCTGTGATACTAGGTAAAGAGATGGCCATTAGTTCGGTGTACAGTTATCTATTAATAGTTTATACGTGCTATCTTGTACGTGGCTTAGCTGTATACTGTACATGTAATTCTTTATACATTAAGTATTTTGCCTTTTCAATCAATATCTGTGGTTTCTTTTCATTCAGTTTCACCTTTTGCTGATAATGAACTTTGGGGGGTGACAATGAACTTCTGACTATCAACATTATGTGCATGTTGAGGTCCAATATAATCCAACGGTAAGACGAGCAGTGGAATAACTGATGTAACCACATTTTGGAAGTTAACGAATTGTCTTCTTTCTCCCTCTTTAAAATTATTTACATTTCAACGTTGAAAAGCCTTAGAGAGTCTTCCATATTCCTTCGCTTCTCCAAATTGCCCAAATTAGAAAATTTTGCCTCCTAGGTCGTACATAGAGAGTGGCTGATGTCTTTACACAAATATTTTAGTCTCTAAGTTGTACTGCAAACTACATGAAACTGTCACCGGTTGCAGTCTTGTTCTGGAGGATGCTGTGGAATGGTAACAAATCCTAGAGGACTGCGCTCAGGTATACTATTTACTGGTTTTTTTAAAAAGAGAAAATTGCAAAATCCCACTATCCACAATTCGGAACTTTCGTACTTGTTTCCCACCATAATGCTGCCTACAATGGTAATCCCTCACTAGATGCTTCTCACGACACACCAGCAGCCTATCCTAGCAGCCGCCGTTGCTCTTGGTAGCAGCCTGGTTGATTACTTCTTGCCAATCAGATGTCACATTGACCTTGTCTTGCTACTAACATCAACCAGGCTTACCACTCTTTCTCCATGGCACCAGCAGTCTACAGCGATGTCCCCATGCCGCCATTTTCTCACGCCAAACTGTCGACAGTTCACCTCAATGATTCTCCCACAACCACAAAATCCACCAAATATTAGCCATCAATCAAAAAATAGAACAATTTCTAAGCTGCAGAAGCATCCATATGGGTTTCTAAAACCCTTACTAAAAACGCAGAAAACATTTAATATGCTATATTTTAATTATGCTGCAATTGTATAGAAACAAGAAGATTGTTGTTTGTTTGATGGCATGTCATATAAGAAATCGTTTTTATTTTTTTGAAATCATATATAAGAAATCGTTAGTTTGAATCAAATCTAATTTAATTACAAAGGCTTAAGGCTTAAGCCTCGGGACCTATTGGATCGTATGACTCAGGTCTTTTAAAGCAGTCATCCTTTCGTCAATTATAGTCATTCCAGTGAAAGAATCAATTCCTTTTTAAAAAGAAGATTTTAATAAAATCTGAATGGTTGAAAGATATATATATTCAATTTTTTTTACCTTTTTTGGTTAGGAATGTTTTTGTAATTGCTTATAAATTTGTTCTTAGTCTATTAGACTGATGCAAATATGTTCATTACATTCAATGACGTAGCTAGATGGGGCTCAGGGGGGTCTCTGGGCCCCCCAAAATTTTTTAAAAAATAAATATTATATATAGATATATATATATAATTGAAGTTATTTGAGAGTTGGGCCCTCCTAAAATTTTAAAAATTAAACATTGGGCCCTCCTACTTTACATGTCTGACTCCGTCCCTGATTACATTGATATATTCTAATAGGTGTTTCATGTATAATTTTACCATAATAAATAATATTTTTCTATTAATTAGATTTTTAAATAGATGGTGTGTAATATCTTGTCCATCTTTTAAATTTAATTGTGTTTTTGAGATTTGTTTTTGTTTTTCTTGAGATAATAGGATATTAATATGAAAAACTCTGGTTAATTAAGCTAATTCTAAGGTTTTGACTTTTCAGATTTCAAAATTAGGGTGGCTATGTTAACAATCAAATCATCTTTGATTAGGTGGTATAAGGATTCATGGACATTGATACAAATAGTGTTTCAGATGCTACAAGAAGCAATCTAGAAAATGGAACTAAAGTGCAAGGAGATTCCATGGCAAATCATATTGAGGCTGTTCAAGAAAAAACAAGTTGTAATTTCGAAATTTCAGATCTGAATGAAAAGAGAGTTTGCTTTCTTTTATGTTTATGCGCAATGTATTCTTATTGATTGCAATTGAGTTTATCTTTTGTTATCAATTTTAATTCCTATTTCTTGTGCTCTTGAGTGCTTAACTGATTGGGGTTTAAGGAGATTTCTAAAAATTAACTTGGGTTCTTGTCATAAGTGTTCTTGGGGGTAAGAACAAATCCTAATCTGATTGCTTTGTTGAGAAACAAATTCTGATTTGATTGGTAACGAGTTCTAAGGGTCGATTAAGGGTCTTGGAGTTCCGCATCATTTGGTATCAGAGCCAGCCTCCAATCAAGTAAGTATTTATTCCGTATTGACTGAAAAACAAGAAAAAATTCGTTCTATTTGGCTTGTTTGCTTCAAAAACAAAATTTCAAGATCTTACATATCCAAAAACGTGCAATTGAGTCGAACAATTGTTATTTTCGGTTTTTTTGGCTTCAAATATTCTGAAAAACATTAAAAGTTCAAGGAAAAACGTGATTATAACTGCTGTTTAGGTGTTTTAAATTTCAGAACAGTTTAGGTATAATTAGCGCAATTTTGGGGCTGTTCGTTTCTAATTC
>JANKOE010000003.1:25436430-25451093 GCA_026284465.1 Erythroxylum citrifolium
TTCGATTTAGTAAATCATTCGATCCGATTTGTGTTTCGGAAAGTGGTTTCAGTTCGTATCGAATTCGATTCGCTTTCGATTTCTTTCGCCTTGTGTTTCCGAATAGGATTTGAGTCCGATTCGATTCGTTGATTCGATATCTTTAATTTGTTGTTTCTTCGCATGCCTTCCGATTCGATTTGTGTTAAGAAATTGAAGTGATTACGGTTGGAGGTTGGGTCTCGGTAACGGGTCCCAATAGTTTATGCCATCCAAACAAATCATTTTACTCATATTTACCTCCATCATTCAAACAAGCAAAAATAGACCCGATTAACAAATTAACTAGGCTCTGATAACACCTTGTTGGGAAGGAAGCAGGTATAACACATACAACGATCAATCAATAAATCTTTCTCCACTTGAATGAATCTATTAGGAGTAATAATGAGAAAAAATTGGCAGCAAACCAAATGATCACAAGCTGTCCCAATAATGCACAAATCAAAAGCCAATACAAAACACAATAATTATTTAACGTGGCAAAAACTGCTTCGGTGTGAAGGATAAAAACCACGGGACCTCTCTTGGTCCAAGCAAATGAAATCTACTATTACAAATACTGTCTTACAGAGATCAACAGCCACAATAATCCAGAAATCAAAGTATCAATTCATATAGCCACAAATCAAAGTAGAGAACTACACTAAGAGAGTAATCACAACAAAAGCTTCTGTTCTAACAAATTCTGGAAAAGTTCCAGTCGTCCAAATCCAATCTTCACTATTGAAAACAAAGAACAATTAGTAAGGAACATGCTCACCAAAATTCAGCCCGATCGGACAAAAATGACAGACCAAAAATAGAATATGGTGAAGTTCGTCAGTTCTGGAAACACCTTGAGACCAGTCCAATTTTGGAGCCAAAAACTCAACCTCCAAACCTCCAAACCAGATCTCTTCACCTTTCAGAATGAAGAACAATATGTCTTCAAGCTGTAAACAAAAAATGAGACCGATCCAATAGTGAACGACTTCCTAGTTGCTAGAAATGTAAAACGGGTCGGGTGAAAAATCTCTCATTTTGTGAAGGTTGAAGGAAAAACAAAATCTCTCTCTTCTCTTACTCTTGGCAGCTGCTAAATTTTTTTTTTTGGTTTTAATGACAATACAAAAATAAACCCTATTGGGTTAAAAAGAAAATGGGTTGTAACAAATTTATGGTTTTACCACATAGGAGGGAAACCAAACCTAACACACGAGATAGAGGGTTAGGAAATTTTATTCTTTAGGAAATTGTTTCCTTTTTTCTTGTCCAGTTTGTAGTGGTTTGTATAGAAACTATTCGCAATAAGTACTTTTTCTTCAATTATTTACATGTTACATTCGTCTGGTTATTTTTATTCTTTGCTATTCTTTCACTTGAATTAATATACTTTAGACTTAACTATGGGAGAGATGGCGAGGAAACGAAGAATGGATTTTTATGTTGGCTTTTGGTATCATCTCAGAGAATTGAAATTATAGATTGTTATAACTAATGAAGCTGCTAATTCTGTTATGTTGAAGCGTATATCTTTGTTACACATTCAACAACTGAATTTTCCCAGATAGGGATGACCTTATATATGGCCATAGATTGATTCTGGAAGTTTACTATGGTTGTTGGCTCTGACTTTGGCTTTCCCTTTCTTGGATAATCTTGATTCCTTGATACCTTCCTAGCATCAAAAGGGTAGCCATAGGGTTTGTGCCTGGAGATTTCAAGAAGGTTGATCCATCTATCACCCTCAACCCCTTCACCCCGTATACTTTGTAGTCAGGATCTACTACTGAACCGACAATGCAACCACCATGATAATGATAGTAAGTCCTTACATTCTTCTTGCAGAAACTCCTCAGATCGTTAAGACTGGACATCAGATTATCTTGGTGTTCTGTACCCAGGAAGAAAGTGACAGATTGAGACCTTGCAACTCGATGAAGCAATTGAACCATCTCTACACACCCCTCTAGGTCCTTTTCTTTTGCTAGATAGTTGAATTGTACCAAAGGGTTTTGCCTAGGGTCTTTGCTGCTAAGTTCTAGTTCCCCTTTGGATTCTGGAAATGCAAGCTTGACTGCAATGGGAATCCTCGTTTTGTTCAAGCTTATTGGTATGATTCCTCCCTCAATTATGAATTTGAAGTCTTTTGCAATACCCGCAACTTGGGGTGAATCTGGAAACCGATATTCTGCTTTGGCATCTACTAAAGTGGCAATACAAGGATTGTCTTTCATCTCTTGTCCAACCTCTTTTAGTTCCAACATAAGAGGTATGCCTAGATTCTTTAGATGTTTTTTGGGCCCTATTCCGCTTAATAGTAAAATTTGGGGACTGCCTAATGCTCCTGCTGACAAAATAACATCACCCCTCGAACTTCGGTTGTTGGGTTGGTTAAGGTAAGCTTCATAGGTTTGATTGATACTGCCGTGGCTGCTGATGAATTTAATACCCCGAACAATGCTCTTGTTTCCTTTACCTGCAGGATTGTAGAAGAATGATTGTCAAGAGATTGTACACATACAAAATGTTATGGAAGCTCAACGGTGTTTACATACAGTCACCATGGAGGATAACATTTTCCACAGTCGCATTAAAAAGGATAGTAATATTCTCTGGATTCCCCATTGATAAAAGATCAGCTGAGGTGTGTCTGGTTCCAAATTCGTCAAAGATAGTTGCCCCGATCTTCGTACCTTCAACATGTTCCCAGCTGAATCCATTGTAAGGTAGAAATCCTGCTTCAAGAAGGCCAAACTCGACAACGGATTGCCATGTTGTCAACTCCGGCTTGAAGACAACTTTGGACTCAACCCATTCATAAGATTCCTTCACCAATTTTTTGTCCCATCCAACACTAGTCACAAACTCCCCACTAGCTCTACTATAAAATCCGCCATTGATGGCTGATGATCCTCCAAGTACTCGGCCTCTATGGCCCATAACCCCATCCCTAGAGACGAAGCTTTGAGCTACTGATGAAAATTCGTCGGTTTGGAGTAGTGGATAACCATAGTACAACTTCTCTGTTACGAGGGGGTTTCCGTAAGGTGAACCTCCTCGTTCTACCAACAACACAGAGAACCTCTGAGAAAGAGTTGCTGCCAAGGGACAGCCAGCGGTGCCTCCTCCAACAACAATATAATCAAAGGACTTGCCTGAAATCTCTTCAACATCTGAAGTCATAAATGGTAGGCTTTTCCCTACATCAAATAAAGAAAATTAATGGTTTTAGACTCAAGTTTAGGATTCCAAACGAAAGCAATCACATTATAGAGTGAAGTGTTCAAACAGCATACCTTGTATCTCTATTGCAGATGGTGATAAGCTGCCGAGTATAGAAGAGCAAACTACGAGGAAAGCATAACTACGAATAACGTGCAAAACATCCATCTCCTGCATTGCCAATTTCCTTGTCATGACGCTTATTAAGAGGACAAAGTTCGAGGAAAGCACTTCCCATTTCGAAGTCTATGAGGCTTTGCTTAAGAAGAGAGAAACGTTGGCAGCAACAATTTTTTATTATGTGGTTCGTCTAATGATTGTAGGTTGCAGGCCTAAGCGGCACATGTATTGATGGGCTCCTTGCGTATTAATACAATTAGCACTAGCAAATCCTTTTTGCCAAGGTTTGTTGGGACGCCATGATTTTGCCAGCATCATAACACCGTCCACCTATAGAAAACTCCTTTTCTCTTTACTTTTCAGGTTAAATTTGGTTTGGTCTTGGTAATCTTCTACATAAATGTTGTTTTAGGTGCTGTTTTCTACACTAAAATAAATTTTTAGTATATCTTGGTAAGGTGATTCCTCAGTTTACTGTGCACTATTCTTGGTATTTCAATAAAGTTTTAAAAATCATGAAACAACCTATTGCTAGGAACTATCACCTTTCCTTTCCTAACGGGGTCCTTAGGTAAACTTGGAAACCGGAAGAGAGGCATTTTCCTTATCAATGGCAGGTACTTCCAGTGCCAATGCAGCTGAGAAAGAGAGACAGATGATAGAAAAGAATTAAACCATATACATTATACCATCTTTATATACGGATATACTTCCAACAGTTTCTGGCGGTCCATAGTTAAACCAATGTACATAGTTTATAAACAAGCGATTTGCTCTGGGAATCAAGTTTAACGCATAGACTATAAGCACTAAGCCCTTCCTGTATAAATGTCCCATAAGTCTAGAACTGCCCATTGGTTTGTTCAATCCCCTTAATGTTCAAATGTAATGCTTTTCAACTTGGTTCAATGTCATTTGGATATTGCCTATTCAGATCAAATGTAGCCAGCATAGAAGGTTTTCTCAATTGGTCACCACTTTTTAATCTCTTAGCCACTGATTGCTCTACGCACGTGCTATCAGAAATGGGACTGCCACTTCTCTTCTTGACTTGATTGCTTAAACCACCACTTAGAAATAACTTGCCTTGTGGGTGAATGTCCATTAAAGGAAGCTCAACAGCGGCTGAGTTGACCTTGTGAGTGTCACCAACATCATTTTTTTGTTTTGTCTCTTCTTTCCTTCCAGAGCTATCAGATGATGTTAAGGAACTTTCAACTGAACACACTGTGCTTCGTAAATTTTTCCCTTCTGTGTTCTTCAAGCTTGAACCTTCCATTTCTGTCAATTCTGAGACTGGTGTACTTGGACACTCTGTCTTAGCCATTGAGACTAACCGAGAGAGTTCAACTTGTGCAAGCTCTATACCAACAGAAGAATAGTTACAACCAACCAGTGTTTCTTGTGCTTTCTTCAATACTGATTGTAGGTACTTCCCTTGAGCTTCTATTCTCAGCTGCAAATGCTTTTGCACCTGAAATTGGGACGATGTGAACTGTTAGATATATACCAATTAACATCTAATATAAATTCGATTGTTTTCCTGGTCATACCTCAATCTGTTCATGAAGTTTTCTCTGCACTTCCATCTGCATTTCGAATGCCTCAGTGATCTGCAAACTTCTGCTATGCACGACACGTAAAATTAGTTGAAAAGTTTGTGAAAACATTAACCAAAATTTGAAACAGGAGAGCATATATGATTATTACTCGTTAATTGGATCGCGATTTCCACCATCGATTCCCCTACTGAAATGATCATCACTACCTTGAATCTCTTCATAATCTGTATCAATCGCAAGCATAAGCATCATTATGTGACATGTATGAGAAAAGCAATCGCGATGAAGTTAAAAATCTTTTTTTCGTAATGTTACCTTCTTGCTTGTTATCAACGCTGGTCAGTGACGGCTGGCTCTTCCCTAGCCTATACTTCTGCAGCAAGAAGCAGAAATACGATAAAAGATCTACTTTCGAACGGAGATAAAAGCTTACGGAAACTGTTGAAAGCAATATAAAGAGAGAATGCCTGTAAATGGCTCTTCAAATGGTACAAGGTAAGCCCAGGAATTCCCATGACCCTCATCAGGCTCTTTGGTGTTGCCTCTGTTAATGCAAAAAACGAGAAAGCAAAAATACGCTGAATATTACAGATGTTTTCCCATAGAAAAAGATGATCAATGAAAAAGGAGATGAGAGAAATCTTGTACTCAACTGTCTGCTCCTCCAAGTTGATTGACACCTTCAACAAACCTTTGGTGGAGCTCTGTAGTCCATTTCAGCCTAGGCTTTGCGTCGGTGGATAATACCAAATTCATGTTCTGGTTTTGCATACCCATTTGTGTTTTAAGGAAAACAGACAAGTGGAAGATTGGAACATAAATGCGAGTTGTGAGTTTGTGATTCTTTTTTTAGCTAATGCTTTGAAATTGTGGCAGCTGAGTTGAGTAGTTCTCTTTATAAATATGGAGTAGTTGGGGTGTCCTATGTTCTCACTCCATATCTGGAAACATAAGTGGGGTTATGTTGGGAGGGGAATATATGCTATGAGCTGTGGCTCTTCCTTTCTCTTAACCTTCCCATTTCATACTAACTTTTTCTTTTTTTTCTCCCCTTAAATTTTCTTCTTTGACTTGAAAGAGGGATAGGAGAGAATCTATGATGCAGCAAAAACAGAGAAAGCAACACAGTTCAATTTAGGGCCTCTCAAAAGGATAGAAAAGAGGAAAAAGTGTATGGTTTGTTTTTATCTCGCTGTTTTCCCATCTCTCTCTATGTACCTGATTCCCTGCTGAGTGTTCGGTAAGCCCCACCATGATGAATAATGGGTGCAACTTTTCTTAACACTAGGAGAAACTTTGAAGAAAGAAAAAAAATTTAATGAGTTGATCGAAAATGTTATTAATGGATATTTGTCTTGGGTGATTGAAAGAGATAACCATATGAGTTTTGCTTTCTTTTTTTAGTAGGGTGTAGTGGCATTGGCAGATTCCTTTTGTTCTTTGTAGTGTTGGAGGAATCAAAGAATCTAACCTTAGATTGTAGGACATTAACTTACCATATTTCCATAGAAAGAAGCATTCTTGAAAAAGTGAATCAAATCAGTCTTCCTATACAAATGAAGATAAGCTTTGCTTTCCTATGTGCTCACTCCATGTTGCACCTTCTTTTCAGGAAATCAAACATATGTGAAATTTCCCACTTCCATTAGCGTTTGAGGCTCCAAGTTTCCTTGTTTATGAATTGATTCCCTTTCCTCATCATGCCTTAGAGATAATCATGGAACTTGCTTTTTAATTCTTCAAGTGAATGCATTGATTTATCTTTCTAGAAAACTAACTAAAGTAGCCTATCAACGTTATGGTAAGATAAAGTAAGTAACAAGCTAAGCCAGCAATTAATGATGGATGTTGATACAAAGCAACACAACAAACATGCCGAAACAGAAACAGCATCTTATGGTAGTTGTGATGCTGGGCAACACATCTAACAACGGGTGGTACTTGGCTACATGAAGGAGCTGGATTGGCTGCTCGAGTGTATATCAGATTAATTCACCACACCAATAACATAAAAGGTTCACATATTTAATGGCTGCGTAGTTAAAGAGTATGAAACCAATCAACTATACTCCTTCATAAAAAGTCCATTAAAGAAATATATTCCAAAGGCCAAAGGGGATGTTCACTTTAGTCCTGTAATCCATTTCCATGCTGAAACTGATAAAAGAAATTTACACCCAGAAAAGAGAAAAGACAAGTTAAAATGGCCAACAAGAAATCGGCAAAGTCAATTGAAGCAAGTCCATCTTCTGATTTATCGGGTTGCGGTCAAGATCTTTGATCACTGGAATCAAAATCCAATGATTGATCTCCAAACTTGTTGCCATACATTCAGTTGGTCTGCTGCAAATCTCTGTAAAAAAAATTAAAATATTTTAAACATGGAACAAGAAGATCTTAATAAAATGAGAGTACGAAGGTAATTACATTTTGTATTTTAAGTATACAAGAAAGTGTATTTGTCTTTGTTATTACAAAAAGATAGAGATTTGGTTGACTCAGGCACAAGAGTAGCAGCTGCAGGATGGATAATGTACATTGACATGAGTGAAAAGGTCTCCTGATCTTGTTGTTAGATAATCAAATCCTTGGATAAAAGCTGATCTCAAGTTAAATACTAGAAATGGACCAGTAAGTGGTGGGTCCACTTTAGTGACAAGTTCTTCTTAAGCAAGCATCAACTTTCTGTCCCAGAACTGTAACTCCTTAGAGGAATGCTCTTTGTTGATGTTCAAAGAAAGGAATAAAAACCATGTACAAGTCCAAATGAATGTTTGAAAACAAAGGAAAGAAGGAAGAGTTATTGAAGTACCTTTCTCTTTAAACAGCTTCTGTACTTGAGGCCTACTTTCTTGCTTTATTATATTCCATAACAGGTAAAGGAGATTCTAGGATGATGCTGAATGGCCCGGGTTAGGTCAGTAGGAGAAGGTCCGGTGAATCGAAAGTCATTTAAGCAAAGGTTCTTCATCAATTATTATTCTTTAAAGGGTCCCATATATGCAGATCTCACAATTCTGAAGCATTGTGAGAAAGATGAGAAAAGAATATGGCCTCAGGAATCAGGAAAAGGGACGCAAAAGGAACTAGTCGCTATCCCACAAAGATTAATGGTGTTTATAACTCCAATTTTATGTCGAAAATGTGTTGAAAATGACGTGAGCGATGTGTCACTAATCTACTTTGTTTTTCCACATATAACAGAATAAACCAGTAAGCCTTGCTGTTTGAACAGTTACACATCTAAGGAGATCCAGGGGCAAGAGCTTGTTTGATGCTGATTATACTTGATCAGAGTATGGTTATCTGTAGATGTATACAAACCATTTTTTACGGATGGAAAACTAGCATCTCCATCTTGATGTCTCGAGACCTCAAAGTGCACCTGCGTAGACTCTTCAAATAAAACAAAAAATGAAGAAAAAGGAATCATTTCAAGTGGCAACAAAAATCTTTGATTTTTATCGAGTTTCAAGAGGATTGTCAACTAAGTGGTCCACTTAGCCTAAGACTTGATTATTCATAGGGATGGCAACAGTCCAGGCCTTACTCGAAGTTAACAGATTAGGCGCGGGTTGAATGCGTCTCAAGCCAGGCTCGAGTTCGGACCTCCAAAGCAAATCAATGTTATTCTTCACTTTTAATTTTAAAAAATTGCCCTGGCCAAATCGAACCAAGTTCAGGCTCATGCTCAGACCCGAGCTTGAAAATTGATCGAGTTGGGCTTGGGTTCAGGTCACTTTGGCCCGACCCATTGTCATCTCTAATTATTCAAAATTGTAATCAAAGATTATGAGCTTTAAATATCAAATTAGGTGAAGGACAAACACTAATATTATCTAATGGGTTAAAGGAGTTAAATGAAGTAATTTTCAAAGCTAATACCAACTTCATTTCTTTTTATGAATCTAAAAAATGTTCATCTCGAAGGGTTTTGAAGAGGCATAGGAAGAAATTGGAACGAATTCAAGAAAACTATAGTAAACCATGTTGGTGTTATAAAACAGAGGCTATAGTAGAATATAGAACGTTTTGTACTGAAGCAAGGATAATATTTCATTGAAAACAACTTTGTTTAAATACAAGAGCATAGTACGTGGAAAGCATAAAAAACTCCTAAATAAAAGACATGATTAACTATAAATCCTAACTGATAGCCATAACACCACAACTTCCTAAAATCTTGGCACTAACAACTTGACTTCTTCAAATCTAACGTGGAAAATGCAGAAGCTAAGGCAAAATATCCAACAAACCAGGACATCATATCTCAACCCAAAATCTTAACGCAATGGATTATAAGTCCTATCTTTGTATATAATTCACTTCATCCTTATGTCTCTTTAGGATGTGAATTATTCTACTTGTAAATTTCTAACATCTCTCCCTTACAAGTGGATCCATCTATATCAGACTGGCTTTCCCTCAACTTATAACTCAAGTGAAGCTATTTGAGTCACTCTATAAATCACACATTCATACCACTAAAAAGGGTTTTAAGGAGGTCTGGCGAGAAATTGGACTAGACTTATATACAACTAAGATATTATATCTCAACCTAAAATCTTAAGATAATGAATTATGAGTCATATCTTAGTATATAACTTACTTCATCTTTATATCTATTTTTGATGTGAGATTAACATAACTTAGATCACAAAATGGAAGATCATTTATGATTTAGATTGTAGCAATTAGAAAAATAGTCAAATGACCATATAATCCACACCCAAAGCATTTAAGTGTAATACACCACTGCTTGATTAATATAGACAAAGTCGAATCATGCAAAAATCTTCCCACTTATAATTTAGCTAAGATAAACTCATTTATGATAAGACGACACTTCTAACTCCACGATTCATTTTTCATTGAAATAACTTAAGAGAAACTATTAACATTCCTAACCTCAAGAAAGATGGGAAGTAGGGAGAAAATAACACCAATGGTGGGAAGAAATATTTGATAATTATATCCAAAATCCTCACTCCAAGAGACTAGGAAAATGTTCTTAATCTTTTTAATCTTGACTAAATTTGATATGGATGCTACATAAGTGAGGAAGAAAGAGAGCTAACAAAGACATATTTTAGAGGAAAGAGAATTGGAGAAAAAACAAGATATAGAATATTGGCAGTTTGTTATGCCTCTTATTAGCCAATAGTGACAAATATACATATGTATGTAGCTAAAAGGAACGTTGGAAACGTAAAAGAAAAGGAAAATAGTAACATATAAAGAGTGCGCATACTAACAAAGTGTGCATCCTTATCTTTTTACAAGTTCAACAGTTCTATATAATAATTTTTCCTCTTCTTTGTTTTTAGACATATCAATCCCATCCCCTTAAAAAAAATAACTTGTCCACAAGGTTCAATAGCTTTATATAATCATTTTTCCTCTTCTTTGTTTTTAAACATATCAATCTCATCCCCTCAAAAAAAAAAACTTGTCCACAAGGTTCAATTATGGATTGCTCTGGTGTAGGTTGCACCAAAAATTCCTACGTGATGTACTCCTCAAATCTTGAACATTTCATATAAACTAAGATGGCAGGTTTGTTATGCTTCTTAATCATTCTCCTCTCTAAGATGACCACGGGTATCATTTCATCAGCATTTAGCTTGAATAAAAGAGTCAATGAGACAATCATAGTTGAGGTTATGTGTTTTTAGTTGTGACACATGAAATACATTATGTATAGGGGCCTTCAATAGGAGTTTCAGTTTATAGGCAATCATTCCCACCTTGTCCATGTCTTAAAAGAATCATAAAGTTAATGAGATAACTTCTAGTTAGATCCTCTAGCAAATGAATCTTATCTACAAGTTTAAAGTTTGACAAATATCATACCCCCTCTCCTGAACTCCCTCTCAACGCATTTCTTATTTGCCAATCGACACATTCTATCTTAAGTTCTTTGTAGGTGGAATTTGGTTATCTCTATCTCTTAAAATGTTGTCAACCACCATTAATTGTAAGTTTTTGTCTAGATAAGGAACATGTATAGGAGGAGGATAACCATATAACACTGCGAATAGAGTATTGTTGATTGAGGAGCGGTATGTTGTACTGTACCACAACTCCATCAAAGAAAGCTACCTAAACCACTTACTAGGGAAGTCACTTGTCATGTACCTAGGGTAAGTTTCCAAAAAGGTAAGCTTCTTAACCATTAGTTGGAGGTGATAGGCAAAGGAGAAGTGAAGCCCCATTCCTTGTAACTTATAAAACTCTTATGAAAATTGACTTATGAACATAGGGTTGGTGTTGCTCGTGATTGTCCTAAGCATGCCATGCAATTTGAGTACATTGGAGAGTAAAGTATTGGCCACCCTCTCCATCGAATATAGGTGTTTCTAAGTTGAAAAATGTACATATTTATTGAACAAGTCGATGATTACTAAGATTACTGAAAAGTGGTTGGATATGGTAAGGCCCTTAATAAAGTTCATATGGATGTCTGTCCAAGACTTCTTTGGAATGGGGAGTAGCTAAAGTAGTCATGTAGGTGGGAAAGTCTCATATTTTATTAGTTAACAAATGTGATAACTTCTAACATTATTCCGAACGTCTTTTTAGATGACCTTTTAATGGAATAGGGCCTGTAACTTCTTAGTGGTTCCCATAACACCTGAGTTCCCTCTTATAGACCCTTCATGCATCATTGATATTATGCATGTTCTTAAGTCACTATTATACCCAACCACCATTTTCCACCTTCCATCTTAGGATTCTATATGCCCATTGATAAGAGTTTGATCTTATACTTCCTTCAGATAAATTCCGTATCTAGTTTTTAATGGTTGAATTTTCCTCCCAGCTATCCTTAACCTCTTCCAATAGGTTGGCTTGTACCTAGTAGAGAATTAAAGCACAAGTTTCAACACATGGTGTCCAAGAAAAAGACATCAGTAATAAGGTTTTTCCTTAACCTTCTTATACTTGATCTCAAAATCATAGCCAAACAATTTAGGAAGCCACATTTGTTATAATGGAGTATGAATTGTATAGATGAGCAAAGGTATCCTATTGAAATATTGGTTCTAATGCATGACCTTCATAAAAACTGTTAAGAATTCCTTTTCATATGTAGAAAATCCTTAATGTCTAGTTAAAAAAGCTATTCTAACAAATGTTATGTGATGGGTATCTTGACGTAGTAGTGCTCCTATACAAGTAATGCACACAACAAACAATCTAGAGAAATTAGGTAAAGACAATATTGGGGCATGGGTTAAGGCATCCTTCAAATTTAAGAAAGCTCTTCCTACCTCATCTTTCCATTCAAAAGTATCCTTCTTAAGAAATTGGCTTAAACGTTTACTAAGGATGATATAAGGTTTAATAAACCATCAGTAACAACCAACTAGCCCTAAAAAGCTTATGAGTTTCTTAACATTGGTAGGAATGGGTCATTGGATGATAGTTTCTAGCTTTAAAGTTACATTTGTATCCCCTGAGAAGAAATTTGGTTATCTTTTAAAATTCTAAGGGTGATATTTAAGTGTTCTAAATGATCTTTGTACAATCTGCTATAGACTAAGATCTTGTTGAAGAAAACTGACACGAAGTGCCTTAGAAACCCTCTGAATAATTTATTCATTAAACTTTAAAATGCATATGGAACATTTGTGAGCCTAAAAGGTATCACCAGAAACTTGTAATACCCCTTGTTCATTTAGAAAGTTATATTATGGACGTCCTTAGAGTGCATCCTTATTTGATGGTATCATAATCTGAGGTCTAGCTTGGAGACCTATATATAACTCTACAAAGTTCACCCAGAAGCTCTTCTACAATAGGGATAGAAAACTTGTCCTTTATAATATTCTTATTCAGGTTACAATAGTCAATAAATAAACGTTAAAAGTTATCGTTCTTTTTAACTAGGAAAAATCAAGGATGAAAAAGGGTTGTGGCTATATTAGATGACTCCCTAATTCAAGAGGCCCTTTTTTCGGTCTTCTATTATGCTCTTCTATAAGTTTTTGTACCTATAAAGTCGCATATTAATCAGCTCCACTCCCTCTTTGAATTTTTTTTTTTGTGATTTTAAGATCAGGAAGTAGGTAGTCTTTAGGTTTAGCAAATATGGAATTGAACTCAATAAAGAGGCACTAAGGATTTGTTGTTGATTTTCTTCCAAGTATTAATTTTCAATAAAGAGCTCTTGAAATTGTAACTCTAGGGAGTATGTGAGCTATAACATATAAAGTTGATTGTTAATATAAGGCTTAGGCAATAGTTTGAAAAAAAAATTTGGAGTGATAAACTTGAGTTACCTAATCAGATCGTCTTTAATTTGGATATATTTCCCTCCCTACATGGACTCTATGGCCTGTTTATTGAAATTGCAATTAACATCATTGAGAGTAAAGAGCCACTGGATGCCTAAGACTAGTCATATCCTCCTAAGGGTACTATTAAGTTGTTGGAGGAGAAATTATCCCCTTGCATCTACCACTCTAGATTCTTGTAGAGCCCCTCACAAGTTATTTGGAGACCCCCCTCCTACTATAATCTTGAGGTTTCTTATAGAGATACATTCTTAAGACCCCTTTTTAAATAGTGAAGCATCCATAAAATTATGTGTGCTTATATTATCTATAAGTATGTGTATGGGTCCTTCCTTATGCACCCCCAATACCTAAATTTGTTGGAAATTCTCTATAAAGGTTTTAGACATGGCTTGATAGGGTGTGTCCCTCTGTTTCCCCTTCCGTTATCAACTTTGAATCTTCATCTTCTACAAAGAATATGTTCCATTATTTTTTCTTACATTTATTATTTGGGGTATATTTTCTTCATAATAAAAACATATTCGTTTAGCCCTCTTTTCTTCAAACTCCTTACTGCTAAGATGTTTGGTTAGTTTTTATATGGCACAATTTTGGGTTATGCTCTTACAAGTATAGGCAAAAATCCATCTTAATGATTCATAGTTAGAAGGGGGTAAGTTGAGGTTTAGAGGATGGGGTTAGTATAATGTAATAGTTAGGGAAGTAAACTGAGGCTATGGCTTCTTACTTCTTAGATAGGTGATTGAATTTTTCTATGAGTGTCAATATTATTATGATGTAAGTGCACGGTGTAGCTATAGCTAGTATCGAAAAACACGACTCGTGTTTTTTAATCGTGCTATTATCAATCTTAAGAATTGTGTTTTTTAATTAAAGAAGCTAAAAGCAAATAAAATAAACAAATAGCATGCTTAACGCAAAGAATTGTGGAATCACTAAGTTAATTACTGATATCAAATGATTAGTATCTAGGTTTTGAATCCCCTAAACCCTTAACCAATTAATCTTCTGTCATGCAATTATGTTATTAATTAGTTAGACCGTGAAGACTCCTAAGGTATGCTAGTAGCTAACCTTGAGTCTACTAATAACTAATCTTAAGGTTCTAACCAAATTACTTAGGTTAAATTTTATAAGATTGTGTTACCATTTTATAAATTCATCTATTAAGTTTGACCCTAATCTAAAAGATTTATGTCATTCTATCTCTATGATTACAATAAACTCTTTCCAATTACCATGGATCTATTCAAACCTAGGATTTCTCAATCGCTACGCATGAAATCAGATTATGATCTAATATTTCAAATTACTATAAAATAAATAAAACATATAATTGGATCATAACAAATCATGTAGGAAAATCCCGGGATGAACATCATATGTTCAGGCAGCGGAAAACAAAAATTTTTGTTCCCGGGACTTTCCCGAA
>JANKOE010000003.1:25479754-25490064 GCA_026284465.1 Erythroxylum citrifolium
TATTAATTGGCACTACAATTGATCTACTCGAAATAAATTCGGATTTTTCAATTTTAGTAAACATGTTTTGTAATTTTTAATTTTAGAAAATAATTTTTTCAATATTAATTAGTAAACATGTTTTTGACAATTTTTTATTGAAAATAAAAATTAAAAATATATGTAAAAAAAAATCAAGACAGAAAATAAAAGTAAACGCACTCCTAACGTTTGGAGGATAAAAAAGGTGAACTGACTTGGAAAGCCACCGCCTGACGACACAATACCACTTCCTGGACTAGTTAATCTTCGTATTTTAACGGCAACAAGAACATTGCTTTACCCACCATTCCTTTTTTCGCACTTAAAATTTGGTCAAGGATAAAAGTTCCTTTCTTCAATTTTTTTACATCTCCCTCATTCTAGTCGAAGTTTATTTATTCATTTCCCTTTTTTCAGGATGACTCCTTTTACTCTGATCTGTGCCAAACTATGGCTTACATTTCTGAAATCACCATGGCTGGACAGTTAAAGTCAACTACCGCCATTGCTGTGAGTATTCTTCGTAATAGTTTCATATCACTTTATTGCTTTTCCAAGGTCCTCATTTTTCAGTCTGGTAAAAAGGACAATTTTTGCTGTCATAGAAACTTCTACAAGATAAATGCTGATAACTATTTAACCAAAGCTAACTTGGCACAAATTTATCGAACAGACTGGACACTTCTTCAGTTTCCTTCGGCAGGTGACTTGGGAATGTGGCGCTCGTTGGGTCCGGATTCTGAGTAGTCATTGTACTCTAAATCCTGCCTGGAATTTCTGTGCACTGACGTTGCCTGCTTCTGTTAACCACGACCAAACAAAAAACCAAGCTGGCATCAGTTCTTTTTCATCTTTACTGGACCCCTTATGGAAGAGTTAATTTAGAGATTTTTGTGTTGGATTGCTAATAGTTTAACTTTTACCTGGTAAGAGGATAGCATATCTTGATCATGATGAAACAGATTTTTAGTATCTGTAATTTCTCAAGCAAAGAAAAAGGAATAAGGACTGCCAATAAAAGAACAAGAAGTATCCAAAAGATGTGTGCGAGTGTGAGACACTTGTACTGAGACAAAGTTAGTGGACTTACTTGAACTTGAGGCGGAATTCAAGGAGATTAGATGAGAAAATAGCAGCAGAATCAGTAGTTGTTGAAGAACATTGCCTGCCATATTCATTTTGCTAGTTTTTACTCCATAAACATACTTTGTGATGCTTTTTAATTTGTGCTATTTATCATTTTATACAGTAGACTTAGTGGGTTGGTGGAGGAAACATTACGTGCGTCATCATCACCTTGAAACGCACTGAAAAGAAAGATACAAACTTTGTGTGCAATTACCTAACTTGCGTCGCCTGCTCACGCCATCCAAATCCCCAAAAAAAAAATGAAATGAAAATAATATAATAAATATCAGCTATATATTCCAGGTTTAGTGCATATGGATCAATTTAGGATGTTAGGCGTAGGGCATGACACCTTAGGAAAATAGTGTTGTTTCAATGATTTCTGTTGTTGTGAAGGTTTTCTTTCAAACACGAACTTGTCTTACGAGATGTGTCAACCCTTTTGCACGGCAATCTCACTTAGTTATGTTAAAGTAAGATTCAGTCTTGTCCCGTGATCGCTGACCAGCCGATTGTTTTCGAACTCCTCACGACCCTCACAGTGTTCACAGTGTTTTTCTCTTACACCCTTGCAAGAAAACTACGAAAGAACTAAATATTCATGGCAATAAAAAAACACGAGAAAGAGATACGACAAACATCAACCTTTATTACTTCCTTTAAAGTATACAAAGGAATGCTCTTTCACATCTCTAAGTGTCTCCCACACTCACTTGTTCTGAGTGTCTTTCAGATTCTCTCTCTGAAAAGAGCGAGACTCAAATGGACTATTTATAGGCATCTCTAGATGACTAACTTAGAATCCTAATAGAATTTTATTATTTAAGATCACAATCTTATTATATCTTATCCTTATTAGATTACATCATACTACTAGAATAACATCCCCATCCAATTAGGACTCTATCTAATAGGATTAAGCTATATCACAATAACAAGATAAAAAATCACATCTATCTAGGAATGATCTATCCATATCCACAAAGATCTCCTTTATCTTCAGATGATCCTTCCATGTTATCTTTATCTCTTAGAGTTGATGTTCATCCACTGTGATCTTATCTGTCACATCATCCAAGATCTCCTGATCTCTATCTGATGAGGATGAGTCATCCAAGCCAATAGCATACTGATATGTCCAATGTTTTCCCATGCCAACTCCATTAGTCATGGTTCATCTATTTGAGCACACACTAAGTCCTTAGTCCTTCAAGAACCCAGCCTTAGCCAAGTCAACTCATACAAGGTCCGAAACTCTTCTAAAACTCGCACCATGCATGATCTACTTGCTAAGTCACCTTAGAACTCTCGCATACTCCTGTCATGTGTATGATCCAACTAACCTTTTACTTGATGTCCATCTCAAGCCTTCTTTTGGTCTCATATCCGAGTTTTGCATCTCATTATATGTTTCTACCAATGTGCGTCAATACATGCCAACTTTTGACGTTGCCCCTTTTCGTCCTTGCCTTCGCGCAAGTTTTTACCTTGTTTCATCGTTCCACATGTCAAACATTGATTAAGGCTCGTTAATGCCTGCACAATTCCGCAACACCTACCTTGGAGCACTTTTCTCCCCAACTTTTCAAGATAATTTTCACATCATCTAGTGCTTGCAATTTTGGAATGTATTATTGACTCTTGCTATTGAAGTTTGGAATTTATTAACCCATTCTTATATTATGAAACAACTTTGTGGATTCCAAGATTTTCAGGTCAAAATCAAAGATATGAAAATATATTTAAGGGGAGGGAAAAGACTTAATCATCCTTCATAAGTTCAGTCCGGAGTTGGCAAAAGGATGTTATCTCTTTTCGTCCCAATGAATAAAGATGCACTCTAAAAATTTTGGATGCCAAGTTAAGGTAAATTATAGTAAATTTTGAGAAAAATAAATAGAAAATTGAATATTTTATCAACATTTATGCATAAAGTTATAAATTCTTAAATATCTATAAAAGTCTTAAAATGTAATAAATTAAAATCTTAAAATAAAATAGGACACATAATATTAACAATAACAAAAATCTTGAACAACCTACAATAATGAAAATTTGATAGAATTTTGGCTCAAAAATTGTCTTACAATGATAAAATTATTGTAACCTCGTCGTGTATAATAGATACCAATTAGTATATTTTTGATATATTATAACTTTGATAACTCAACTCTAAGACATGAAAATATATTTAAGGTGAGGGAATAAACTTGATCATGTCTACAAGTTTGAATGGAGTTAGCTAAAGGATGTTTCTTTACATGCTAATGAATGAAAATGCATTCTAAAAATTTCGGATGTCAAGTTAAGGTAAAGTACAGTAAAAATTGAGATAAAATAAATAGAAATTTTATTTTTAATCAATATATGCAAATATCTTTAGAAACCTTAAAAATATAAAAATTAACAAATTAATATCTTAATAAAATTAGACAATCTTAAAAAAAATCTTTTTTAAAAATAATAATTATATTAAGTTATAAAAAGGCATATCAAATGTAGTTACAAAGTACAGAACCAAGGTCACCATGTAAAGTGATTGTCAAAAAAAAAGAAAAAAGAAAAATCTTTAACTATCTAAAATAATGAGAAAATGGTAGAATTTTGGCTCAGAAAATGTCTAACTCCATCCGATTAGATTCTAACTGATATTTTTATATATAGTATAAGTCCTATAACTTAACTTTAACAAAAAATTATAATCTATTAAATTGACCGATCTAGCAAAAATTCAAATTTCTAACAATTCAATCAATCCATAAACTTGAAACTCATCGATGTCTGTGTCATCACAAGTTGCACTCTATACTTGTTTGTTTTAGAAAACGTCTCGTATCGAAGCATTTGTGGCCACAATGCCTTGCCCGTTAAGACTAAGGCTCTGTTTTACAATCAACGGATTGCACTAGCTGTTAGCTGATTCTATTAGCGGTTAGTTAATAGTGGATTATATTAGCTAATTTGACTAGCGGATAACATCAATTGTTTATTAAAGATATTTGGTAAATTTAATTATTTAGTATTAATTATTTATGTGTAAAATAACTTGTAAGGGCATGACTTTAAAAAAAGATTTATAAGGACATGAGTATTATAGTAGTAGTAGTAGTAGTAGTAGTAGTAATAGTAGTAGTAGTAGTAGTAGTAGTAGTAGTAGTAGTAGTAGTAGTAGTAATAATAATAATAATAATAATAATAAAAGTACTTCTTTTTTCTCCTATCTCAATCTTAAATTAATGATAGATAAGTAACATAGGCCCAAGATTAATAATTATTGCAAAAAAAGAAAAAAAAAGCTTCACCAATAATTACATTAAAGCTGCACGTAGCTTATAAGATTGGGAATAGGCAACGAAGAAAAAAAAAGAAACAGAGGCTTTGTCACTGTCTGTGAGTATTCTTTAGAGGGCACAATCTATCACTTTTAATCAACTGAAGCCCAAACACTAGTCCTCCTGAGCTTTTAAAATTAACTGATTGGGTTCAATCAGCTAATTATCAAACACAATGATCAGTTGTTTAACATGATCAATCAGTTAATTTTTGGCTGTTAAGCCATTCTCCAAATGAGGCCTAGATGTTTTAATCTTCATCATCGACCAAACTTTACAACTTAGTGTCCAATCCCTACTTACCTTCAAAAAGCTAATATACAATGTGATTAACTCCCAAGTTGATGATAAAGCAAACACACACAAAAGGAGGTGAATTATGTGTAAAAAATTTGCAAGGTATTTTAAATCTTTAAAATCCTTCTTAAACAAAATGGGTTGGTAAATGGAAAGATCCTATTAAACTTTAAAAGGAAACTGTTAATATTTAAAAAGAAAGGATCCTGTTAGTTATTTAAATTACAAAAGAAGTCTATTAATTGAAAGGATCCTATTCACGCTAAAAAAGAAAGGGTCCTGTCAATCAATAGGAGCCTGCTAGAGCTCAAATAAAAATAAGCATGTTAATTGACATGAGCATGTTGACGCTTAAAGCGAAAAGAACCTCTTGCTTTATAGAAATAGAAAGAGCCTATTGAAAAATTGAAAGAGCCTCTTGAAAATACAAACTTATAATATAGAAATTTAAAAGTTAGGAAAAGAGAAAGAATGATATAGTAGATTTATAATGGTTAGGCCAACAACCAAGTCTACCTCTAATTCTCAAGTATCCAACTTGAGTATTTCACTATAAAATTTCGAGTATTAAAATTGATGAACCTCTCCAAGCTTACAATTACAGATTTTTCAAGGTTTTTTAACCTTCCACACTCGAAGAGTATAACAAGCTTCTAAAAGCTCACAAAAAAAATATAAAATCAAAATTAAATTCTAATGCTACTCAAATGTTTCTAAAGTTTGTGTATGTTCGTTACTTCACAAGTATTGTTGCTCTTCTTTAAATAGTCAATTTGTTTAACTAGCCTTTGCTTCATCTTAATTCCGAGTTAACTTTGGATTTTTAATATCATCCCTACTTAACAAAATTTTTTGAAGCTAATTGTTTGAAAAGGCAAGATCCTTCTGGAAAGTTTACTAAGAAATTTCCTGTAAGAAAGGAAGTAATTTTCCTATGATTTTGTTTCCTTTTAAAAAAATATCATTATCTATACAAGGAAATAAATCTAATTTGAATTTTGAAATATTACATAGTTATCATCAAAATCGTTAAATATAAACCTTGAGCTAACAATTGAAACCTACATTTGCAAGGATTATTTATGTATATTTCATTAATTTATTTCCTAAATCTACATCATTTTTCTTATAATTTCTTTGCACTCTTTCTTTGAAAGGAAAAAATAAAGCTGAGAAGTTGAAAGTAGAGTATAATGTATTGATTTTATGATGTTATTTACTTTACAATGTATGCTATATTTATATATTGATTGAGATAAGATGAATTAATTTGTAATTGATTCAATCTAAACAAAATGATCAACTTATATATGACGTTATCTAAGTTAAGTTCATATAAGGATGAGTTTATCTAATGTAATTACAACTGAAAAGATTGAGGATATGTCATTATCAGCCCCCCGTAAGTTAATGTTCGAGAGAACATTGAGCTTACGACATAACAAAAAATTGGAGTAAAACCTAATGATTTGGTGAGAAGTTAATAAACGAAGTATGAACAGAAATTTCTTCATAACTAAATCCTGAACAAATTGTATATCAATTTTAATATGTTTGGTAGAAGCATGAGAGATGGGGTCTGCAACAAGAAAGGTAGTGCCTATGTTGTCACAATACAAAAGTGGTTTAATGTCAGAGAATCCAAGTTCACCAAATAGAGAATTAAGACAACATAGTTCAGCGACAACTAGAGCAACGCTCCTGTCTTCAACTTTAGTGTTAAATCTAGCCATAATAGGTTGTTTCTTAAATTTTAATAAATTAAAGAGGATCCAAAGAAAATGTAATAACCAGATGTAGATTGACGATCGCCAGGACACTTAGCCCAATCAGCATCAAAGTAAGCAGTGATGGTTAAGGTAGAAGGTTTGGTTAAATGTAGGCCATAGGACCGGGTAGATCGAAGATACTAAAGAATGCATTTAATCGTTATCTAGTGAACATCAATAGGGCATTGTAAGAATTGTGAGACTTTGTTAACATCAAATTGGATGTCAGGTCTAGTTAGACAAAGGTATTGAAGTGCTCCAACGGTACTACAGTATTCAGTAAGATGAGAAAGAAGAAGCCATGATTTTTGGAAAGCGGTAAAGAGTGGGTAATGGCATGGAGATAGGTCTGGAAGGGTCAAGATATGTGCACTGAAGAGGTTCACGAGTGTATTTAGATTGTGTGAGAAGAAGGCCAGTAGATGTAAATATGGATTCGATGCCAAGAAAGTAGTGAAGAGGTTATAGATCTTTTATGGTGAAAATAAAGTGAAGAACATCAATGATGGTTTGAATAAATTAAGGAGAAAGGAGGTGTGGAGAAAGGTGGTGTAAGTTGATGCTAAGTGAATAAAAAGAGATTTATTAACTTAGAGGAAGTGAACCCAAGGTCAGTAAGTTTATGAATTAAACGATGAAACCAAGCTCTAGGAACTTACTTAAGACCATAAAGAGCTTTATGTAGAAGACACACATAATGAAGATGATAAGGGTCAGTAAAACGAGGTGGTTGATGCATAAAAATAGGTTTTTGTAAGTTTCCATGGAGAAAGTATTGTTAACATCAAGTTAACAAATGGACCAGTTTTTAGCTAAGGCAAGTTTTAGTATGAGGAGAATGGTGGTTGGTTTGACAAGTGGACTAAATGTGTCAGTATAATTAAGACTGGGTAATTGAGGATAGCCTTTAGGCTATGCTTGGTTGGATGTATGGTTTTTAATGGAATAGAATGGAATGGAATGATTTATAATGGAATGGAATGGAAATGGATGTAATATTAGAAAATTGTTGTTTGGAAGGAATGGAAGGGTTCTAATGTAATACAGTAAAATGTTTTCTAGATGAAAGGTTTATAATGTAATATAACGTAAAGTTATTTATCATTTTATATTCTATGCTAAACCCCCCAAATCGGAGGCTTTTTTATTTTTATTGTTTAGGAAGGAATGGGATATAATATGAAACCTTCTTCTTCCATCCCATTCCATTACATTCCATTATAAACCCTCCTCCCAAACGATGGAATAATATTACATTCCACTCCATTCCATTAATAAACCCCCATCCAAACATAGCCTTAGCTACTATTCGGACTTTATAGCAGTCTAGGGAACCATCAGAATTAAGCTTTGTACAGAATACCCACTTATAACTGATAATATTGGCACCTAGAGGAGGGGGAATAAGGGATCCAGTATTGATGTGACGAAGAGCTTTGAACTCATCAAGCATAGCTTATTGCCAGTGAGGAAACTTGTTTTCTTAAGCGAAAGAAATAAGGACTGGACTAATTGATATAGGAACAATAGTGTTGTAACTAATATGGTCAGGAAAAAGATTTTAAAAGTCGAGTGTTGTCCCAAATTCAAGTGACCATTGGATGAGAAAAGGAAGTTGATGGTTGAGAAATAAGTGGAATAGGCAGGGAACAGGGTAAAGGAGGTATGGGTAAGGTAGAAGTGGTCAAGACTGGTGAGAAGGAAGAACTAGGCAATGGTGGAGGAACATATGATAATTGAATTTGTAATAGTAAAGATAAATAAGTGGTAGAAGAGGAAGAGGAGTTTGGTTTGAGTGTGAGTTTATCAGTTTTAGTATGAGCAAAGAAAAGATAGCATATGCAACCAAAAACACGAAGATGATTAAGGTTGGAAGAAGAGTTGAACAAAAGTTCATGAGGAGATTGAAATGTAAGGTAGATGATGGTAAAAAATTTATAATGTAAACAACAGTGTAAAAGGCTTTGTACCAAAATCTCTTTGGAAGAGAGCTATGAATAAGAAGAGTGATTCCTATTTTAGTAACGTGACGAATTTTATATTCAACAATACCATTTTTGTAGTGGGATATGAGGACATGAAATATAAAAAGAAATGTCGTAAATGATGAGAAAAGTAGCAAATGATCCTTTTATGAGTTCAAAAGCTCCATCATATTGAAACATTTTGATTTTTATTGAGAATAAGTTCTCAACAATGGATTTAAAATTTTCATATTTTTGTAATGCTTAAGACTTATGATCTGGAGGAAAAACTTGGGTGTAACGACTAAAATCATTAACAAAAATCATTGTAAAATATCTTCAACCATAAAACGATAACAATGATGATGGTCCCCAAATGTTGCAATGGATAAGTTAAAGAGGTGCAATACATACTCTAGTGGATGTAGGAAAAGAAAGATGACACTGAATCAGATGTAAATAGTGTGGAAAAGATTTGAGAACATGGATATAGCACCCCACTCCCATAGAACACCCACCCGACTTCCTAAAGGATATTCGAGTACGTACCCCGCAAAGGTGGCATGCTAGAGCATTCACGTTTCTAACTTAATCATGGCATCAACATTCAAAGCGTAAATATCATAATATTTTAAAACCCAAAATTTCTCATAAAAACTAAATATACATTGTAGCTTTAGAAAATCATCCAAATATGTACATTATCAAGACTAATTACAGAATACACTACATACATGAGGAATTATACAAAAATTTCTAACTAATTCCTTCAGTCTCAGCTGCCTGACCTTTGAGTCATTTCTCCTATCCAAAAGTATAAGAACTATGCTTCTTGTAGAGTCTCTCTGTCACTAGTGTCCTCTCTCGGTCCTGAAATGTCAACGTTGCAATTTTGGTGAGTTTTGCGAACTCAATGAGATAACCATCCTCGATGGTTCACTCAATTCATACATCACATCAATACATACAATCACATAATTCACATCATTTTATTTATCATGATATAGCATCACATAACACTTTGTTCACAATTTTCATGTTCTCATTCAAATAAAAGTCAACAATACATTTCAATCATTCAAACATACATATTAAATGCATATGCCATGCTTATGAGACTCACTTCTGATCATTACGTTATTGCGATCGAGTGCCTATAACTATCCTGTATCCATTGTGGATACCAAGCTCATTGATAACTGTCCCTTATCTGTTGGAGATACAGGGTTCATTATACATAGCAAACCTTTGGCTCTTAATCACATTCTGAGTTTTAAGCTATTTTTTGGTAGCTACTTAGGTCACAAATGTCATTATCTATTCATGCATTCATGTAATAAAATGCATCACATATATTCAGTCAACCAAAAGTGCTCAATATTACACAATCATGATCACTATCACATTCTCATTCACATTTATCATCGGACCTTGGTCCGGCATTCAACAATTATGTAGAGTACACTTATTTCTATCAGATTCACATATAAGGAGCACTTCCAATATCTCATTCATGCATCAATCGCCTCGGACATTCAATGTCCGGAATCAACACAATCACATTCACAAATTAATTCTATACAACATTTAAGACAAACAATTTATTAAGTGAGACCATCTAGGTTACTCACAGTTTGCTCCAGAAAGATATTGCCTCAAAGTCTCGGTAATGTTTGGATGTAGTCGCTCAAATTGCTCTTCTATATTATGCAACTTACATTTACACATATCACAAATTTGCACAATTATATAAGTACTCATTTATGCACATATGTATATATGGATTATGTACAATGCAT
>JANKOE010000003.1:25490164-25512646 GCA_026284465.1 Erythroxylum citrifolium
AGAGACCTGAAGAGGCTCGGAGAAAAGAATACTTGTATCTTTGCAAAGTATAGTGAAATCTCAGAAAGGATTCTGAGAACTGGCCGTAGCCCACGGTTTGGGGTGAACCAATATAAATTTGCCATGTCGACTCTCTCTCAACTCTCAACTATTAATCTTACTGTTTCATATAAGCATTTAGAAAGTAAATTGCAATATTTCACAATGCTGATTTTCAATAGTTTTGAGAAAAAGCAAGTTTTAAAGAAATTCTTGAAAAGGGGATCATTGAAAAAGAATACACAATTCAATCCCCCTCCCCCCTTCTTGTGCATTTTGTATATCGAATATTAAGCCTATACTAACATGTGATTTACTTCATCAACCATTGGCAATTTGCATTTCATGGCCAACCATAAGGTAGTGGATGCTCATGGTAGTAGATGTTTGAACTAAACAATCTTGGTCTAGGGTATTTAGTCAAGTTATCTAGAAAAATCTTATACATGTGCAATTGGTAAAGTTTTCATTGCTGATATGCTTTCATATTATGATATCTTGTTCATCTTAGATGCCAGTTTAGATGATTTCTATGCTAATAATGTTAGGAATAACTGCCTGCATAAAGATTTCCTTATTAAGGAGAGCCGCAATTACTGTCTCCTCTTGATGTATCAAAGGTTTGAGAGTTGTTACAGAACATAAGTTAGCTAGTGGTCCTATTGATAACCAATTATCATTCCAAAACCTTGTTGATTTCCCATTTCCAAATAGTTATATAAATTATGACCTGACCTTGTTCATAATTCTCACAATGGCTTTCATTATAGTTGAAGTAGTGGCGTTGAGATGGAAATTCCATATGTTTTGTTCTTTAATATAGAATTCATAAATCCATTTATAGTATAAGGCTTATTTATCCTCTAGCAGTCTCTAAATTCTCTTCGTGAGCATGTCCATGTTTAATGTCTTAAGCAAAATTATGCAAAAGAACCTCCTTATGCTTTAAAACACGTACATCATTCCATTTCATTTTGACTTTTTTAATAGTTCCCTTACTGCCAAACTAGAGGAATTTGTTGAAAATTATGTTGATAGTTTTATAACAAAAGCAAGAAAGGCAATATGGGCTACCAGTATGCATTAATGGAGCGTAAAACTAAAGCAATGAGCTAAGTTCTAATAGCTAAGGACAATTTCCTAATGCCACAGGTAGATATTATGCCATTAATCATATCAATTAGCATATTATAGTCTATTATAGTCATCTTGGAAACTGAAATTGGAATGTCAAGATAAAGCATATAAAAGTGATAAAGACTGAATCTAGTAATAGCCCTCATATTTTGTTCCTAACTCATAGCACTTTTGGATAAGTAGATTCCACTTTTAGTGCAATTGACCTCTAGTCCTAAAAGTCTATTAAAAATTTTTAGAGTTATCATTGAGCTGGGACTAATCTAAAATCAGCTTTAGAAAGAAGCATCAAATCATTAAGAATGTTCATATTTGTGATTCTCATTCTCCAACATCTAGAATTGAATTTGAAATTCTTGGTTCTTTTAACTTCTCTTTTCAGGATCCCGTTAGAAACTTTCATCAATAAATCAAATAATTATGGTGATATGGGATCACCCTGACAAATCCCTGTACAACTTTTGAAGGATCTAATGGGTTGTCCATTAACTAGTATATTATAAGAAGGAGTGGTTATGCATTGTTTGATTTACTGAGCGAAAGGTTTTAGAAATCCCATTACAATAAGATTATTAATTATTAACTTCCGTTCCACACTATCATATGCTTTCTTCGTATCAGTTATGAGTAAGCAGTTCTTTTTGCTTCTTCTCTTAGAATAGTTCCTTAACAATTCATATAGTAACAAGATATTATCCCTAATGATTTTTTTAGGGATGTAGGCACCTTGTGTTAAATAAATGTGATTCTGAAGCAAATTCCTTAACTTAAGCTATAATTTTTACAATGATTTTATAGATAGAATTGTAGCAGGCAATGGGTTAATGGTCAAAGAAATCTAAAAAGTATTTCTACTTACCATCTTTGGGGATGGAGTGATAAGTTTTTGTTAAGTTCATTTAATAGGGATCCTTTGTTGAGGAATTCAAGGACACCATTTTCTTAGTCAAAGTCCATGTTTAGAGGAAGAAATTCATATTTAAGCCATCCATGTAAGGGTTCAAGGATTTTAATACATCCTCAATCTCTTATATAGTTATTGATTTGCTTAAGATTTCTACTTCTTAAGAAGTCAAGCACTCCTTAATGATATATCTAATAAGATGGATAGAAGAGTGAGCATTAGCATATTCATAATGCTAGAAAAGTGATTAAAAGCCCCATCTAATAGTTGATGTTGAGAGTCCATCTTATGAGCATCATTCACTAAAGAAATGATTTTGTAATAATTCCTCTTAGTTAATACACCCCCATGATAGAAAGAAAAGTTCCTATCTCAATTTTTGAGCCTTTTTACACGAGACCTTTCTTTTATAAGAGAGAAGTCATAGGTTAGAGCTTTGGCGAAATTCTACATAGTTATCTTTTACGTCTCCTGTAGGTGTTGAGGAAAAGGGTTACGTTAAAGTTCCAGTTAGACTTTTTCAAGATCTTTCCTTGCAATGTTTAGAAGGTGATGGGTGTTCTCCACATTCTTCATCAATAATACTTTCATCTTATACTTAACGATTTGTATCTTTCTTGCATAGATTAACTATTTAGATCCCTTAATTCTTATATTAATACCATTTTAGATTGCCTTATCAAAATCTTCTAAGTTGGTTAGGAAATTGTTGAATATGAAAGGGATTTTGCAACTTACCAAAAACATGTGAGTGATGATGGTTGAGTGATCTAATAGAATATTATCGATGAACATAGTGAAGCTGGTTGTAGGACATTAGCAAGCAAGAAGCTAATAGAGAATAATCAAACAAAAAGAATGACCAATTTAATCAAGTCCCTCAGAACAAGAGTGAAGGCTCATAAAGGAAAGGTATCAATATGCAAACCTTAAGAAAGAGAGAATTTTAAGATCCTCTCGAAGCAAAATATCAAGCAAATAAACAAGGTTAGAAAAAAGCCACTAAATATCAGGGTCTAAAAATGTAGCACCCCACTCTCACAGGACACATACTCGACATCCTGAAGGGTATCCGAGTACGTACCCCGCAAGGGTGGCATACTAGAGCAGTCACGTCTCTAACTTAATTATGGCAACATCTTTCAAAGCGTAAATGTCACAATTTTTAAAAACCCAAAATTCGCATTACATTTCATAAAAATTGAATATACATTGTAGCTTTACAAAACATTCATATATATACATTATCAAAAACTAATCAAAATTTACATCTCTGTATAACTAACACACTATATACATGAGAAATTATACAAAACTTCCTTTGAGTCATTTCTTCCATCCAAAAGTACAAGAACTATGCTTCTTCTAAAGTTTCTCTGTCATTAGTATCCTCTCTCGAACCTAAAATGTCAACATTGCAATTTTGGTGAGTTTTGCGAACTCAGTGAGTTAACCATCCTCAATGGTTCACTCATATCACATAACACACAATCCATACAATCACATAGTTCTATCATCATGCAGCATCACAAAAACTATTTGTTCACAATTTCCACATTTTTCATTCAACAATCAATTTAAATCATTTGAAACATACATATTAAATGTATATGCAATGCTCATGATACTCATTTCCGATTATTACGTTGATATGACCGAGTGCCTATAAATGTCTCGTATTCATTGTGGATACTGGGATCATTGATAATTGTCCCTTATCTGTCGGGGATATAGGGCTCATTATACATAGTGAGTCTTTGGATCCTAATCACATTATGAGCTTTAAGCTCTTTTTCAGTGGCTACTTAGGTCACAACTATCATTATCTGTTCATACATTCATGTAATGAAATGCATCAAATCATATAATATCAATCACTCACTTCATTTCACTTTACACATTCACTTTCACATGTCAACGGACCATAGTCTGGCATTCAACAATTATGTTGAGTACACTTATTTCTGTCATATTCATTTACGAGGAGCACCTCCAATATATATAATTCATGCATCAAATGCCTCGGACATTCAATGACCGGAATCAACACAATCACATTCACATAATAATTCAATATAGAATTTAAAACAAACAATTAATCGAGTGAAACAATCTGGGATACTCAGAAGTTGCTCTAGATAGCTATTGTCTCGAAGTCTCGACAATATCTGGATGTTGATGCTCTAATTTCTCCTCTATATCATGCAACATACATTTACACATATCATAACTTTGCACAATTATATAAGTACTCATTTATGCACATATGTATATATGGATTATGTACAATGCATGCTCAATGACAATCCTTGGTATGTTTCCTTTATTCACATCGCGGGATCATTCATAAATCAAAATTCATATATGTTTAATTTGAACTTAGGTTTTACACCTTAATAATCTAAATTTATTATAAGTTCATCAATCAATCGACCATTCCAGCTTTTCTCAAAATAGATTTTCGAGTCAATTTTCCATGATCATTATGACAAAGAAAATGAAGTATTTATGCAACACCTTCTTCTCAAAACATGTTCCCATATGTCTTAAGTTTCTATGACACCAAGTTCTCACAATTTGGTTCAGTATTATGCAAGTTATACACAAAATAATTCATACTGTACTCAAACTGCAACAGTACTCTCTGCTCAACTTCAAGATAAATTTTGAAACTCCTAGAGACATAATTAAAATTCTATTCCTTCATCAAATTTGTAAACATATGTCTCTAGTTTAATCAATCATCCCATTTGGATATCTACAGATCAAGATATAGCCAAAATACATATGTCTATTCAGTAACATCACTCCATTTAACAATATTCCAGCACACTTCATCATTTTCATCCTAAAATCATCAAGAAATCCTTTCCTAACGAATTCAAATGGCCATAAATTTTGGTGGAGAAGAAAAAAAAATGTGTGAGGAGTTTTGGTTCAAATTTCAAGTCATTCAGAGGTCAGGAGAAGAAGTTATGGCCAAAGAATCGAAGGATGTTCAAAACTGTTATATATTTCTGCACTCTCATTGTCACGATCGTGCAATGTCAGTTAATTGTTCACTATCACGATCGCAATTGTGCATGATCGTGCTTTTTTGGATATCTCCTCACTGTCATGATCGTGCTTGTGCACGATTGTGCAATTCGTCTAAGGTTCTCTTCGGTCACGATCGTGCTTCTGCACAATCGGAAGACTCCTCTGAGGGCTACTCTCTATCATGATCGTGTTTCTGCACGATCGTACAGCTCCTTTGAGGCTCCCACTTTGTCACAATCATGCTTGCGCATGATCGTGACAGATGATTCTCTACAGATTCATACGAAACTGCAATTTTTCGTCTCTTTTCCTAAATTCAACATTTCTAACTTATGTCTCCATTATTTCCTCTTCATTCCTACTTCCATTTCAGTTCAACTCAACAAAACGAATCAAAATATATGATTAAACACAAATATCAAAAACCGAATATATCAAACACGCATTCCTCATATTTTCTGCATTTTTTCATCGTCTACACTTCTTCATTTTCTTCAACACCTTCATTTCATCTCTAACTTCTCATTTTAATGCTTCCCATATCAAGACATCACCTTACTCCTTTTTCCTTAACTTTAGACTCATTTTAGTTCATTTCTAAAACACCCAAAGAGATTCATGCAATACAGTGAAAATAGAGCATACGTATATCATCTTTCCATGAATTTTCTGCACTCTTTTCATACACATTTTCAATGATCTCTCTATCTCAAAAATCATTTCAACAACATCTTACGAAATATTGATCATCAAATAAGCAAAAGCAAGACATGTGGCAAACCTAAATTCTTATTCACGTTTCAGTAAATATACATCCTAATTTTATAAACGCTTAACTGTTAACTAACATGATGTATGTTTCATTCTATACATCACGAAGAACCATAAGATACTTGTTTAAAACTCCAAACTCTTTAAAATCTTGTAAACCCAAGCTTTCCAATATCACATGATCATCAGCAGTCAAAGGTTGTAGGGTTAGGTATTCCAGTGACAGTGAAAAAGATAACCAAAATGGAAAATAGCAACTGAAAGTGAGAGCACAGCTTGCGTTGTGAGGGTGAGAAATTTTCTGGAAGTAAGAAGCTTACAAAAGATGAAGAAAGTCACGAAGAAGAAGAAGAAAGCAAGATCAAATCAATTAATTTGGTCTTTCTAGTAATAATCATATAATAAAGATTAGGCTTGGCAAGTGACACTTATCACTTGCCACATGTCCAATTTCTATGAGTTTAAACTAGGTTCTCATATTAAACTAGTCCAATCAACTCCAATTGTCTCCCAATTTTCAATGACATTTGTCAATAAATCTCAATGTCCTCTATAAAATTTTCCATTGTCATTTGATTCTTATTTCTACTACCATTCATCAATTGACTTGCCACTTGGCATTTTTCCTAGTCCAAAAATACTTAAAATTTTTGAAATTTTCCTAAATTTCACCAAAAATTCTAATTCAATAAGTATACTCTCCAAATCAATTTTCAACACATAAAAACCACAATTCTCATTATAATCACATTTATAACTCAATTATACCTGAAAAATGTCAATGAATGCATGTACAATCATTTTAATGTGCAAAAATCAATATTCACATGTGTATGTATTTCATATTATGCATGAGCATGAAATGCACTTTCTAAGTTCTCGATAAACTTTATGTGCATTATTCTAAGATTCTAGCCCCTAACACGGGATAATGGGATGTTGCAATGGATGATCAAGACATTGATGCCAGAGGTGTGAAGAAGTATGTTGAGCAACAAAAGGCAAGGGATTTGTGAAATTGATAGGAACCTTGAGAAGGTAGAGATTATATGGATGTTTCTCGCGAGAATTGGAATTTTGGTGGAAAGGTCGTTCACAACATAACTAGAGGGATTAAATTCAATTAAACAGAAATTGTCTTTACCAAATTAAGCAACAAAAAGTAAATTGGTAGTAAGGTTAGGAACAACGAGAATATTATTTAAGAGAAATGGTTGAAGATTTGTACGTAAAGATAAGGAAACTTTGGAAGTTATGGGTAGAGTAGTACCATTACTAAAAACTACTTAATCAGAATAGTGATATGGTTGAATGGAGTTGAGAATATTAGTGTTAGGTGTCATATGAGAGGAAGCAACAGTATCTAGAAGTCGTTCGATGATTTCACTAGAGGAGCAAGTAGAGAAAGGTGTAGGGGTAAGGTTTAATACAGAGAAGGCTGGTTGAATTTATATTGGGTATGAGGGAGGATTGGAGAAATTATTTCTAGATTGCATATAGCGAAAGCGACAAATAGCAACTATGTGGCCGATTGATTTATGCAAATTTGACATTTTGGAGGTCGATGATTGGATTTGGGTCGAAAAGTGTAATTGGGATATGGATTGGAATTGTTTAATTACGTTAGACCATAGGGCTTGGTCTGTTGGAGATATGGGTTGGGCTAGTGAGATTGGCTCTGGGAGGTAGCTAAGTGGGCGAATCTGGGCTAGGTCTTGAGAAATTATTAAACGGCCTAGCCCATTTGGAATTAAAAGAAGACCTATTTAGGTCTTATGTCCCGATGCCCCTGAGGCTCTGTGTGTGATGGTTGGAGGAATCAGGTTGTCTGTCGCCATCGTGAGTGGAGAGTCAAGTGCCTTGTTGAGTCGTGAAAGCCAGTTCTAGTGGAATTTGATGGAGGGACACAAACGTTGTTCATGAAGCAGTAGTTTGGCTCGCAACTCAGAGAAGGATGGAGGTGATTCGCAATTCTCTATGGCAATGATGAAGGACTCATATTCAAGAGGAAGCCTGTTGATGGTGAAGAGAATCAAGTCATTGAATGAGACTAGGTCACCTATTGCTGTCAAATCTTTAGCTGAAAAGTTGCAATGGTCTTCAGATAATCTATAATGGTGGAATCACCCTTTCTGGTCGTGTGAAGACAACAATGAAGGAGTGATTCTTGAGTTGTGGTTTGTTGAAGGAAATGGGTCTCGAGTGTTGTCCGGAAACTCCTAATAGTGTTACAAGAAAGAGCAAGAGACATGATTGTTGTGGTAAGTGTTGTGATGAGACAATAATAGATTAATTTGTCCTATTTTTTTCCATTCCAAAAAGTCTGCTGAAGGGGAAAAAATGTCATCGATTGATGCATCGTGCTTGGATGGTAGAGTAATTGATAGATGGATATTTGTCTATATTTTACCACCCATATTTGATGTATTTGAGTTTACACTTTTATCGTATATTTGGCACTTAATTTGCTCCAAGTGTGTTTATAAAGTATAATTGCCTTTATGGACTTAAAATAGAAGAATTTGAATGAAAACACTGCGTAAAACAAAGAATCGAAACATTTAAAGGAATGCACAACTGTGCATATACCCATGCACATTCCCATGGTTGTGCGCTTTCTCGATATCTAGAAAATTCATGCATCAAATCATGCATCTCCTTAGAACCCTAAATTTCATTATAAAGAGAAGTTTTGGGAGGTGAATGAGGAGGCAGTCTATAGGAGTCATAGAGCAAACGTAGGGAGATGATTCTAGACATGGAACTCATTCTCTAGGTTCCATTTTGGTCCAAAGAAGCAAAAAGCACAAAGAAATTATCATCAGATCCATTGGAATACAAGATTATACCTCTACATTACAAAAATACTCAATAGAAGACAATCAAGGAGATTTAGAATTATGATCCCTTTGTTTTCTATTTGTTTTTCTTTCAATGTATGTTTGATTTTGTATTCGATCATGTGTAACTAAACGCCCAGTTAGTATTTAGGTTAGATGAACCTTATGTTAACACTTTGATATGATTTGATTCTTTTATTATTGCAGTTGGTTGTTTGATATATTGTGATCTAACACATTTGATTTATGTTCTAATAACTTGAGACTATTATATCATAATCTGATTTCATATGTAGAGATTGAGAAATCTTAGTGTGAATTGATTTCCTATAATTAGGAGGAGTTAATTGTAACCCTAGAGATAGGATGACATAAATCTTTCAAATTAAGGTCAAACATAATAGAGGGAATAATAAATCGATAATGCAATCCAATAAGATTTAACATGACTGATTCAGTTAGAGACGTTAGGATTAATTGTTAGTAGACCCAAAGTCAGCTATTAGCATATCATAGGAGTCTCCACGGTTCAATATATCAACAAATTAATTGTATGATAAAAGATCAATTTGTTAAGGGTTTAAGAGGATTTGAACCTAGATACTAATTACTCGATGTTGATAATTTCCTAGTGCTTCACAAATTCTCTGTTCAATTTGTTACTTATTTAATTTTTTTTGCATAGTTTTATTTTCTTTATTAAAAATAATTACATCTCTCTCATGGACATGCAATTATTTTTTATTATTAATAAGAAAATTAACTTACATATAAAACTACTTTCATTAATTAAAGAGAATAGTAGATATTCATAATTATTATATAAAGTTAAAAGACGGATACTTTAAACATTAAAGCAAGAATAGAGATCATATTGTATTTTTAGTAATAAAATTATCATAAATAAAATATGAGTTTAGGTGCTATAAGAATGTATAGTAATTTTGAACTTAAATTGCTAGTTAATTTACTAATTAAAATGTTAGTTGATAGTTTCATTGAAAAATTATTTAGTAGGAGGTAAGCATGGGAAGTTATATAGGAAAATACGGCTAGGCACCTTGAATTTGTAACATGAATTGCATTACTACCTATCAGTAGTTATCAACAAGGAACATATTAGAGAACAAATTATATAGAGGCAACCAATTAGGAGCTTGTATTGGTTTAAGATTTATAGTCAATTAGTTATTTATAATTATCATAATTATGTAAAGACCTTATTTATCTTATGCATATTTATTTAATTAATTAATATGTAAGATAAAATTGATAAGATAAATGTTTAAAGGCATTAATTGATAAGATAAATGTTTAAAGGCATTCTCTTTTTTATGCATATTTATTTAATTAATTAATATATAAGATAATACTCATGAGATAATCTTATATTGTAAATTATAATGACATTGAAATTATGAGATTCACATTACATTTATATACCATTTTTAAATTGTTCCTAGTTATTTTTCTATTAAGATTGGATATTTAGAAAGTACAAAAAGATTAGCCTATATTATGCTTCTTCTTTATAAAGAAAGTAGTGAATCTCATAAGCTATGTAGGATATTTATTAGAGAATAAGTCCAATGAGCTTACTTAACCAGAGAATATTATTTGAAACATTACTTGTATTTTTTATAGAAATTATTATTGTAATAATTGCATAAGTAATTATTTCACTTAGATTTATTTTTTATTTGTAACATTAGTTATATGTTTATAGAAATTCTCATGTAATAATTATATAAGTGATCTTTTAACTGGAGATTTTAAAAATATTTCATATAAAGATTATTTTATTTTGATACTAATTATGACCTAATTTTATCAAGGATAATTCAATCAACAGTCATTAAATATAGCATGAATTATATATAGAGGTAGTTGAGTGATTAACATATGATTTATCTCCTTAAAGTAATTAAAGATAATGTTTTGTTATTCTTGATTAGTATTTATTCAGAAAATACCTAACTAAGTGGAATGATACTTTTAAAATAGTTTTAAAATATTATTAAGAGATTTAATTGCTAATAGTGGAAAGCCAATAAGATTGGGAAAAAACACTAATTAGATGTGATATATCTAGTCGGAGCATTATATGATAAAAAGATTGAATTAGATAAAAAATTGTGCATAGAAAGGTTAGTTAAGACCACCTTGATATTCTCAATATTTAAGTAATCATGATGCATTGCTAGATACCAAATTTGATTTATATAAATAAATTATTTAATTAAGATAAATTAAAGAAGTTTAATTTATGAAAACTTAAAATATAATTTAGAGTTATATAATCATCTATTACCAACATATTTATAAAACTAATGAGTCGCATACAAAGAATGGTTGAAGGGAGAAAAAAGGTAATTAAATGAAGTTAAACTTAATCGTAAAAGCTTGAGAAATTTTGAAGGTTAAATATAATATATTTAATAAATAAGGAACTAAATGAGATATTGAATTCAATTAGAATTAATTGTAAATCTAATTAAAAATTAATTAAAATTATAATTTTATTTCAATTAAATTACTACAAGGTTCAAACCTATTATAAAATACACTTAGGATCTAAAGGTGGTAGTACTCCTAACTTACCCCTCTTTGTACCACTTACAGAGGTTTTTTTAACTTATTTATGTAAACATTGTTACAGGTAGACTTTGAAATGATTTTGACTTTTGGAAAATTAAAAAAGAAGTTTTATTTTTATTCCACTATGAGTGAAGCCAAATCTAAACCTAATTTTCTTTGATATTAAATTTTAGAATCGATTTTACAATTATTACCAAAACCAATTACAATAAGATTAAGATCTAAAAATTCACTCATTTTCAAAAACTCAATAATACCAAATTACGTACAATCTAAAAAAAGAAAAAGGGTCAAATTAGACTCAAATATTTTTACCAAAATTTAATTTAAACCTAATGTTTTAACTTGTTCAAAAAAAATTCAAAATTTCCCTAACATTTAAAAGCAAACCTGGCTTAACATTTTTATTAATTCTCTGCTATAAAAAATACAATTCGTATATTTTATTAATTTTATGTGATCTCGTTACCATAGTGAAAGTCATACTTATGAAGTGACGTCATTATTAGTCATTTCTACCTTTATGGTTATGCTTAAATCATGTTAATACATATATACGCATACGCATACACATACACATACACATACACACCATCCTCTCAGTTCTGTTCATCCCCTTTTCTACATATAAACAAACAGTTTTTTATTCTTTGAAGCTGATCCAACAAATATGGATGCAAATGATGTGCCATGTTGCAAACCGATGTTTTGGACATACTAGTCATTTATGTAGTTTTAGTTTTGTTTGTTGGTCTCATATATGGCCTTACTTTAGGTCTCATACCTGTCAACATTGTCGACCTTGAGGTTTTGATCAAGTCTGGTAAGCCCCAGGAGTGAAAGATCTTGGAGAAGATTCTTCCCATTGTTAAGAATCGTCATTTTCTCTTGTGCACACTTCTTGTCATTAATGCCTTAGCTATAGAGGTACAATAAATTCTCTTATTTTTCTGATACAAACATTTTTAAGGTTACATCATAGAGATCAAAGTTGTATGGTGAATCATGTATTTAGGTTCTCCAGTCTTCCTTGATGCACTTTTTCCATCTTAGGGAACTATAATCATATCAGCCACCCACATTCTTGCCTTTAATGAGGTAAGATATATAACAAATGCTTCAACTTATTTTAAATTTCAACAATAATTTGTTTCTGATAGATTATAAAAGCAATGAATCTTTCTTCGTAGATTATTGTTGAGATTGTTCTTTATAATTGTTGGGATTGTACAACTTAAATATATTCTTAAACTCCAAATTATAGTTATAGGATTAATTGTGAGATTTCTTCCCCTATTATACATTATAACTAGTACCCTTCTAAGAAAGCAATAATGAACAAAATTATTTTTCCTTCTTTTTCTTCTCATCTTTGAAGTTAGTACAAAAGCATATAAAACCTTTTAAAGATGAGTGAAAAATATGTTCCCATTGTTGTTCATTCTGAAGGAGCTTTTAATGCAGACATCATTCTTTCTAAATCAAATTATGACGTTTGGTCACAACTGATGGAGATGCACATTGCTAAAAGGTGGAAACTCTCTTATATATATGGAAAAACAAAGCTACCTATAGAATCTGAAGATGTGTATGAGAAGTTTTATACTGAAAATTAAAAAGTTAAAAGACGGTTGTTGATGTCTACGAATTCAGAGATTATGAAGTGGTACTTACGATTACCCATAGTCCATGAAATCTGGAGTGCACTAGCAAAAGCCTTCCATAATGAAAGTGATGAATTGCAGTTTTTTGCCCCGAACCAAAAGGTGTTCACTAAAAAACAAAATGGAAGACCTCTCTTTGAATATTATGGAGAATTAATTGAAGCCTTTCAAGAATTAGATCACCGCCCATAAAAAAAAAGAATTAGATCACTGAAATAAAATTGTCATGAAGCATCCTAAAGATGTTGAAGCATATCGAAAGTCGATTGAATGAATGAGGGTGCATATATTCCTAGCAAGGTTAGATGATATTTTTGAACAAGTTCGTGGAGAGATTCTAAAGAAGGAATCAATTCAGACTTTAGAAGAATGTTAGGCATTGATTTGGTGAGAGGCAGTACGTTGTGAAACGTTGAAAGGAGAATTTGAAAACATTGAAGATGTTGATCTGATGGTTGGAAACAAATCAAATACAATCATTGGTAGTGAAAAGTCGACATATAAATGTATGCATTGCAACCAATTGGACATTCTAAAGATCACTTGCATGAACTTATAAGATATCCAGATTGGTAGGACCATAATCGAGCACCCCGAAAGAAGAATTTCAAAAAAAGTCCAACTATTTTGTTGCCGAGAATAAAATCAATGATAATGATGCTGTTGAGAAGACTTTTGCATTACTAGCAACTCCAAACAATGGTGATAAGGCTTTTAATGTTTTTACGCTTGTTTCTAATAGTAAATGAATAATTGATTTAGGTGCTACAAATCATATTACCTTTAATTCTAGACAGGTTATGAACTCACAGAGTCCTCACAAAAATTTGGTTCTACTACCAACGGTCATAAAGTTTCAATTATTGGGGAAGGGTCTTTGACTCTCACTAATACTCTAAATTTGGTTTCTACTTTGGTTATTCCATCCTTGGATTATAACCTCTTGTTTTTTTCTCAAATAACAATAGCCTTATCTTGCATTATAATCTTTTGGCCTAACTTTGAATCTTTAAGGACATCCAAAAAAAGCAGACGATTGGTTGTGGTATTAGGAGAGGAAAGTATTATTTGGACCTAACATCAAGGAGTTTAGAAATTTGGTATCAATTTTTTTGTGGATGACTCAAAGGTAGAGAAAAATAAAGCTAAACTCTGACTGTGGCAACAACATTTGGAGCATACATCTTTTGGGTATCTCTAAAAATTATTTCCTAGTTTTTTTGAAAATTTTGATGTCTCTAGTTTCCATTGTGATATTTGTGAACTTGCAAAATGTCATCAAAATTCATTTATATCATTGTTAAATAACAATCCCTTGACCTTTATGGTTATTCTCTCTAATGTATGGGGTCTATCCAAAATTCCAACGTTAGTTGGGTCTCGTTGGTTTGTTACTTTTATTAATGATTGTACAAGGATGACTTGGTTATGGATAATGAAATCAAAGAGTAAAGTGAATTTATTATTCCATAATTTCCATAAGATCATTCAAACTTAGTATAATGCACAGGTTTGAGTGCTTCGTGGTGATAATGGTGGAGAATATCAAAGATTTGAATTGAAACATTATTTGGAAGCGCAAGGTATCATGAATCAAACTACTTATGTGGATACACCCTAATAAAATGGGGTAGCTAAAAGGAAAAATCGGCATTCATTAGAAGTTGGTCGTGCCTTATTAATTCAAGCTCATATGCCATTGACTTATTAAGGAGAAACTCTTTCTTCTGTTGTATATTTGATTAATCAAACTCCCTCCACTCTATTGAATTTAAACCATTTCAAGTCCTCACTAATGTTGTAGTTGCTCCACCAATACCAAATTTTCCACCTCATGTTTTTGGATGTGTAGTGTTTGTCCATATCTATAAACATCAACACAACAAGCTAGCTCCACCAGCCCTACGGTGTGTTTTTCTTTGGTATGCAACAAACAAAAATGGGTAACAATGTTATCACCCTCTAACTAAATGTATGTTCGTCACAATGGATGAGGTCTTTCATGAAAATACAATGTCTTTCTTTGAGACTAAACTTTAAGGAGAGTAGCAGAAGGAAATTTAGACTCTTGATTATGAACTTCAGAGGGAATGCAAAGGTGATTGTCATTTTTTAGATGGTAATGACATTAGTGATGGTGATAATAATTAGTTGGAATATGAAGAGGAGAAAGAAGAGGCTATTAAACTAAAGGATATTGAGCAAGAAAGGACTACTAGAGAAGAGGACGTTGGTCCATTAAGTGTAAAAGTTGATACTCTCACTAATAAACCACACCAATTGTTTAATGAGGATGTTCCTATTCCTAACTCTGATCCACCCAGAAAACAACTAGTAGAGTGTCATACTAAAGATATTCCTAAACCTACATATGAACCTGAAATTTCAAGTAGAGTTAAATGCCATATGAGTCATTATGTGTTAAATAATAATTTGTCATAATCAAATAAGTCATTTGTAAATCAATTATCTATTTTAGCTATCCTTAATTTTGTGCAGGAAGCTTTAGAAGTTTCAAGGTGGAGAGCTACAATGAATGAGGAAATGAACTCTTTACAAAAATATATAACTTGGAAGATTGTTGAATGCCCACCAGGAGAGAAGCTAGTTAGATGTCGATGGGTTTACATTATAAAGCACAATGTAGATGGCATAGTTGAAAGGTTTAAAGCAAGATTGGTGGCAAAGGGGTATACCCAAACCTATGTGATTGATTACATAGAGACATTTGCTCCCATACCTAAAATCAATATTGTTATAGTATTATTGTCCCTAGCTAGCTACAAACTTGGATTGAACTTTGCAACAATTTGACATAAAGAATGCCTTTTTACATGGTGACTTGTTTGAAGAAATATATATGGAACTTCCACCAGGTTGTATGGTAGCAGAACAATAGAGTAAAAAAGTTTGTAGATTGATGAAATCATTTTAGGGGCTGAAACACTCTCTAAGAGCATGGTTTGGAAGGTTCACAGGGTTTATGATAACTTTCGGATATCATCAAAACAATTCTGAATACAGTTTATTCTTGAAAAGAAGGCAAGATAAAATCATAACTCTTATTTTATATATGGATGACATGGTGGTGACAGGAGATGGTCTAAAAGAGAGGAAGACACTGCAAGAATACTTGTCTAGAGAATTTGTAATGAAAGATTTTGGTTGCTTGAAGTATTTTCTTGGGATTGAAGTTTTTAGATCTAATAAAGGAATTTTTCTATCCCAAAGAAAATATGCATTAGATTTATCACAAGAAACTGATATGTTAGCATATCAACCAGCTAATACACTAGTTAAGGAAGGCTTGATGTTATGTGTAGAAGTAAACCAAACACTAGTTAATAAAGAAAGATAACAAAAACTTATAGGAAGGCTATTATACTTGGCTCACACAAGACCTAACCTTGCTTATACTTTGAGTATTATTAGTCAATTGCATAATCCAAGAGAACAATATATGATGACAGTTATAAGAATTTTGAGCTATCTAAAATCTCCTCCAGATAAAGGAATTTTGTTTACTAAAAATATAGATTGGCGAAGTATAGATTTGTATAGAAATGATGATTGGACTAAATCAATAGAAGATAGATGATCAATTTCTGGCCACTTCACATTTGTTAGTGGTAACCTGGTTACATAGAGAAGTGAAAAATAAAATGTGGTCGCTTGCTCAAGTGCAGAAATTGAATTCAAAGGTATAACACTTGGTCTATGTAAAGCTTTGGGGCTCAGACTACTTTTACATGATTTAGGTTATCCACTGAAGCAACCAATTAGTCTATATTGTGACAATGAAATTGCTTGTGATATAGCTCACAATCCTATCTAATATGATCAAACATATTGAGATGGACAGGTTCTTCATTAAGGAGAAGTTAGATGAAAAAATTATAAAGTTACCTAAGATTCGATATGAGGTTCAATTGGTTGAAATTCTTAGCAAAGTAGTTTTAAATCATGTGTTCTCAAAATTTCTTAACAAATTGGGCATTCATGACATCTATGCACTAACTTAAGGGGGAGTGTTGAGATTTTTATTTATAATTGTTGGGATTGTACAGCTGTAAATGTATTCTTAGATTCCTAATTATAGATGTAGAATTAATTGTTGAGATTTCTTCCTTTATTGTACATTATAACTTGTACGCTTCCAATGCATAACAGGAGCCTTAGTTACTAGCCCAGGATCAAACGTGAAAGTGAATAAATGAACAAAATGCAAAAAATACCTAATTTGCTTTCCATATCTTCAAAAGAGCTTTTCAACGCTGAAACCTTCAAGCTTTCTCGACAACCTTTACAAAAGTTGATCAACCAGATGTTGTTAACATCTTTTTGTGTCTTTCTTAACACTTGAACCTCAAAACAGGTTAGAGAATCCAAACTTTCACAACTTACTTTAGCATACAACAAGGGACCTTAGCAACTATATATAATAAGTGTATTGGGCCTCCCCATCATGTAGCGCCCTCTTACCACAAGGTAAACACCGGAACACCCGGAGGTCATTCCGGTATATAACCTATGATAAGGGCGAGCTACGTTCGATTACTACATTCACTTCACATGACATCTTAATCAATAATCACTTATCAAGCATCAATAAAAAAAAAGCACAATATATTTTTTTTATTAAACCAACTTTTTCCTCATTTCATTTCTTAAAGCTGAAAGTCTACATTGTGTCTTTCAACATTTTCTGTACATGCATCAACAAAACCTAATACAAAAATACTACATGAGAGATTAAAAATATACACAATCTAACTAATATGTCCAAAAACCCCAGATGACCGACCTTTGAGCCATGACTTCTCTTGCCAATCATAATCTACATGGCTAGTAGAGCCTCTCAGTAGTTAGAGTCGTCTCTCGGTCCTGAAAAGACAACGTTGCAATTTTGGTGAGTTTTGCGAACTCAATGAAGTAACCTTCATCGATAGTTCACTCAATTCATGCAACATAACAATTTACATAACATATCATTCGCCACTTAGCATAATGAGCACATATCACATTTACATTGAAGAGCAAACCAATTTGGCATTTCAAATTATCCACATGCTTGTTAAAATGCATACGAGATGCTTATGAGATACTTTTCTAATTATTATCTTGTTGTGACCGAGAGCCTAAACTGTCCCATATAGGGCTCATTAAACGTTGAGCCTAAGGCTCTGAATCACCTTTGAGCTCGAGGCTTAGTTTCACTCGTTGAGCTTTAAGCTCTGATCGGTGGCTACTCTGGTCGCAATTGCCATTATCTGATTATGCATTCATGTATGGATTACATGTCCCATAATCACTTACATTATAAAACATTTACGTCTTCACATTCACATTCAAGTAGCACTTCAATATCTTAATCGACATTCACATTCATCGGACCTTCTGTCCAGAATCCACAATTAAACACATTCAGTTATCATTCAAACATAAATTAAGTAACTAAGTAATTAAGTGAGACCATCTAGGTTACTCACAAGTTGCTTCCGAAGCTATTACCTCGAAGTCCTGGCAACGTCTGGAGGATGGTGCTCAATTCGATCCTCTATATTAAACAACATACACATATATCACAATATGCACAATTATAATTGTTCACTAATGCACATGTATGAAATGAATTTGGTACAATGCATGTTTATGATAGTACCGGGTATTTATCCATCAATATCATCACAAATCTAAGTATAATTTATACTTAGGTTTGTGATTCACTAAAACCCTTAAAAATCTCTATTCCTTTCTCAATGACTCCCAAAAATCACCCAATTTGGTTTAGTAATTTGAAAGATATGCCTCAAACATTATCATGTTATCCATATTCAAAAACAGTGTACTATGTACAACTTCCATCTAGAAATTCAATATCTTAGAGAAAGAATCAAAATTCGACTCCTTAAGATAATTTGTAGGCCTATATCTCTAGTTTACTCCAAATCCAAAAATCATCTCATTCGGAAACCCATAGATCAAGGTAAAATCAAAATACTAAAGTATGTTCAGTGGAATATCCAGTTCATGCTTGTCCAACCGATACCCTTATTTTGATTAGACTACTCTCTTTCGGGTAAAAACCAAAAGCTATAATCTCTATGGAAAGATAGAGAAAGATAGAGAAATGTGTTATGAATCCATCACTTCAAAAATCAGGTCGTTTAGAGGTCAGACGACAAAGTTATGGCTCAAAGAATCCAGCAAGGTTCTGTCCATATAAGACGAAGCAAATAGCAGACGAATGGTCAAAAGCAAACGAAGGGCCAAAAGCAGACGAATGGCCAAAAGCAAATGGATGGAGTCAACTTAAGACGAAACAAAGTCTTAAGATGAAATGACATCATCACAGACGATATGACGTCATCACAGATGAAGTCTCTTTATAGACGAATTTAAATGGTCAACTTAAGACGAATCAAAAGTCAACCTAAGATGATACAGACAGTCAACTTAAGACAAAGCAAAAGTCAACCTAAGACGATACAGACAATCAACTTAAGACGAAGCAAAAGTCAACCTAAGATGATACAGACGGTCAACTTAAGATGAAGCAAAAGTCAACCTAAGACAATACAGACGGTTAACTTAAGACGATACTATCTATACTCCTCAACTCAAAAACCTTTTCTTGACATCTCTTAAGTTCTTCCTCAACTCACGAATAAACACCTATATATTCATACATGCTCAGTGAAGAAACAGAGCATGTTTCACCTTTCCATTATACGTAAGTGCCATGCTCCATGCAAATGACAGTAAAGTCATCAACTTTATTTCCTAAATCCCCAACTCTAGAGGATTTATTTACTACTTACCTGCTGAAAACTCCAAAGGCTCCAACAATCTTCAAGCCCTAAACTCCAAGCAAATCACGAAATCTACTGTGAACATTTACCATCTTCTGGTTTTTCTTAAGGTAGAAGAAACAACTTACAAAGTGGGATTTGTTTAGGAAAAGGGAAAAACATAGAAATCTCTTAGAAGGTGTTTGAAGAAAAACTCTGTGTATTGGGAGGAATTTCAAAGAAGATGATTATGAAGAAGTTAACTGGACAAAACTTAACCTTTCAATTCTCAGAGAATAATAACCTACTTCTAGCATAAGTACAACAAGCAACTTGACACTTGTCACTTTCCTATGGTCTAAGCTCTCACCAAGTTTCTTTTGAACTAAACTCTTTACCTCCACTCTTTACAATCCAATTATATCCAATTATCTTTTGATTTCTTATTCCTTATTTTTCACAATACTCCATAAATTTCAAAAGTAACTCCTAAATTCACCAACATTCACAAATACAATATTTCCACTAATCACTAATATTTCCAAAACAATTCAATTCAATTTTACCTGGAATTATTCATGAATGCATGTACACTTATTTTCATGTGCATTAATTTCACTATTCACGTGTATAAGCATGTCATGTTATGCAAGAACATGAAAAATGCGTTTCTTATTTTTTTAGTGAACACTCATATTTACTATTCTAACCTTCCCACAGGTAATGGGATGTTACACATCACAAGCCTAATGTATGTCTAGCCCATACTAAGTGTTGATGCTAAACTATCTGATATAATTCTTTTAGTTGTAATTGTCTTCTTCCCTACTACTTAGACAATCAGTAAGGTAAATTCATAATTTGAAATTGAAGTTTAATGATTTCAAATTAAAGTATCTCTAATTAGTTGATTCATATATAATAATTGTCATATTGTATCTTGGTTAAAAAAACCACTCTGCACTTTTATGACCAGCCAAACTGAAAACCTTAAAGCTTGTTTGTTTCCATTTTTTCCATTTTTTTAATTTAGCATAAAGAAAACCCTGTTTGTTTGAGTTTGAGTTTTTGTTTTTGTTTTTGTTTTTAGTTTTGGTCTCTTTCAGTTTAGTTAATTTGTTGAGTAACTCAAGATCAATTAAATTTAAATCAAATACTGACCCACTAGAGAGATTAGAATCATCTTTTTGGAATAGTAGTGAGAGCTATTATTTTAAACAAAATAATGGAAGTAACCAAATAAATGATCAAAGCTATAATCTTATTTGGTTGTTATAACATATAACTTGTTACTTGCTTTTTTACATTTATATTTTGTTCTAAGCAAAAAATTATCTTTGTTTACTAAAGTTGATACTAAATGTTAGCAAACCATATTTCTTTAACATACGTTAGGTTTAAGAAGAGCTCTCAAAGTTAGAAAGACAAGTTGTGTGACGATTATACAATCATTACTATAAATTACTATTAAGAATTTGGTTATAAAGTATTAAACCACTCAACTTCAAACTTCAAACTAGACTGCACACCAATTATGCAATCATTACTATTAATTCTTATTAAGAAATTGGTTATAAAGTATCAAACCCCTCAACTTCAAACTTCAAACTAGATCGGAGCTAACCTTTGCTATTATCCCTAATTTATAATAATCAAAATGATTCTCTTATATGTTTTGTCTTTTTTCTCCTCGCCTTATGCCATTTTTCCCTGATTTTATGCATATTGCTACATCATTTTTGGGATGTGATAATTAATTAAAGTATATATTATCCAATAAGTTTATAACTAAATTAGATAATCGAAAGTAAAAATATATCTAAAAGATTGGATATCATCTTTAAAACCCCACTGAATAAAATGTGTGTTTTAATACATAATTACATAAAAATAGTTCTCAAGATAAGTAATAAGAGTAATATGACGTTTGAAAGGCTCAAATCTCATAATAATACATCCAATTAGAATTAGTGCCTTCGTCAATACATTTGATGTATGATCAAAAGGTTATGAGAGATGAAAGATTCACTTTTATGATGCATTCAAATAGTTTGTATTTAGAGATGATTGTGTATTTGTTATGTCCATAAGAAGGTTCGTTGGGGTATAATTACATTCTTTAGTGGGAGTATGTAAATGACATATTACTCAAAAGGAACAATAATTCATATTTTCAGTTGTTAAATATATGATAGTTTAATAATAACTCGTATTAGATATGAAAAGGTAATAACTTAATTCTAGGAATTAGATATGTAGAGATACGTACAAAAGTAGTTTACTTATTCTATTATAATTAAAAAGATAATGTACTAATAAGTGTTTAGTATTTGAGATGTCTAATACTTTAGAAATATTAACGATATCTATTATTTCACATGTAATTTGATATTTTAGTTCAAGACCTTGAAGTGAATCACACGTTAATACATAGATAGTCAAATGCACAAGAAGGGGGGTTGAATTGTGAAAACTTTTTCGTTAATCCCTTCTTGAAGAAAACTTATTAATTAGAACACAAACTTGTTCGGTTCAAAATTATTATAACTTTTTTTTGTAAACGTTTTTCTAAAAACTTGCGTATGTGAGATATCAAAAATCACAATAAAGCAATAGAGAGAGTTTGACACAATAATTTTTATACTGGTTCACCCCAAACCGTGGGCTACGTCCAGTCCTCAGATAACCTTCTGAGATTT
>JANKOE010000003.1:25512746-25523107 GCA_026284465.1 Erythroxylum citrifolium
CTTCTATCTCAACTCATATTTATAGTCGAGTCTTCAACTGCTTCTTGAATAACTGCTTCTTGATTCTTTAAAGAAACAGTTAGTCAGTTGAGCTCTGTAACTAACTCAAACTGATACTTCCGACTTCTTTATGCTTTCGTATGATTATTGTATCGTCTGCTTTTTGCTTCGTCTATTTTTCGCTTTGTCTGCTTTTCGCTTCGTCTGTTTTTTGCCTTAGTCTGTTTTTGAATAGCTTCCGTCTGCTTTTTCTTCGAATGGCTTCCGTCTGCTTTTTCTCCGAATAGCTTTCGTCTGCTTTTTCTTCGAATGGCTTTCGTCTGCTTTTTCTCCGAATAGCTTCCGTCTTCTTTTTCTCCGAATAGCTTCCGTCTGCTTTTTCTCCGAATAGCTTCCGTCTGCTTTTTCTTTAAATAGCTTCCGTCTGCTTTTTCTTCGAATGGCTTCCGTCTGCTTTTTCTTCGAATAGCTTCAGTCTGCTTTTCATTTATTTATTTTTTGTTTGTCATCAAAATTATTAAACACGTAAAGTCAATTTTGACTTAACAGACCTCATGGATATTAACTTTAATTTAACAAAAGTAAGTCTGAGTTAAGGTATATTTTACTTGGAACAATATTATTTTGAGTTGCAAAGGTTTTAATGTAGTATTAATTGCTAATCAAGTCATAATATTCTGTCATTTATTAGAAATGATTATTTAAATCAAGAAGTTCTTTAATAAACTTTGTATAGTTCCTTACATTATTGAACTAGTAATGTATTGTAGAACATTAGAGCTATTAGGCATATGAAAGAAGCTAAGATCTCATCAAAGATTTAAGTATGCATTTAGGTAATTTTTTAATTATAATAATAATTTAGATGAAAGTTGTAAGATTTAAGCAAATACTCGTAAAAAGGAATCTTATAAAAATTCTCTAACTAAATCAATAGCATAATAATAGCATAATCTTTATATGAAAATATGGTTTAAGATACTTAAGTGATTAGCTTAATGTAAGTGGGAGATTTTTTTATTTATGCCCTACAACTAATCAATTGGTTGTAATTTTAGTGACATATTTATTTAAGACATTCTTTAGCTTATGCATTTTTATTTAATTAACTGATATGTAAGATAAAGTCCATGAGCAAGTAAAATTATGATGGGATCAAAATTATAAAATTCATAGTACATCTATGTACTATCCTTAAATTATTCCTAATCATAGTTTTATTAAGACTAGATATTAATAGAACATAAAAAGACTATTACATATTATGTTTCTTCCTTATGAAAGAAGTAATCAATCTTATAAACTAAAGGATGAAGACAATTAAATAAACATGTGAGTGCTTATTAGAGAAGAAGTTTACTGTACTAACTCGACATGAGAATTTCATTTAAAACATTACTTGTGTGTTTATGAAAATTTTCATTTTAATGATTGTATACGTAATTCTTTGACTTGAGATCTCTAAAGTATCTCATAGATGGATTGTTGTATTTCGATGTTATTTATGATCTATCCTTGTCAAGGATTGCTTAATATGTAGTAATTGGTTATAACATGAACTATATAAAGGTATTTAAGTAATCAACATAGAACTCATCACACTAGAGTGATTAGGGAGAACATTATGTTATTTTCTTTTAGTATTGATTCAAATAATCCTTAGTCAAAGTAGAATAACACTTTGGAAATAGTGTTCAAATGTCACAAATAGAATCAACTACTAATGATGGAGAACAAATATAAGTGAAATAAAATAAAATAAATATTAATTCCATACGATATATCTAGTCAGAATATTGTATGATAAAATGATTAAATTATACGAAAAATCATGCACAAAAGGACAGTCAAAACCACTTTGACATTTCTAAGGTAAGTAGTCATGATATGTTATTAGATATCGATCTTAATATATGGATATAAATTATTTAATTATAAAATTAGAGATAAACCAAAGGAGTTTAATTTTTTTATTCCTAAATATTATTTAGAATTATAATTTATATCCATTTATAGTATATTTAAGAATCTAATAAGTCACACATAAAGAGTGACTGAAGAAAGAAAAAGATAATTTAATGAGGATGGGTTTGATTGTAAAGTTTGATAAACTTTAAAGGTTAAATATGAGATATGTAATAAATAAAGAATAATATTAAATATTAAATCTTATTTAAGCCTAATAGGTATTTAATTAGAATTAATTGTAATTCTAATTAAATTTTGATTGAAATAAATACGAGATGTTATATCTTGTTTGAGCGCAATTGATATTTAATTATAATTCAAATTCAAATTTAACTAAAATTAAAATTTTATTTCAATTAGATTACTAAAACATTCAAACCTTATTATAAATAGGCATAAAGTTCTAAATGCACTAATGCTCTTGCTTACTCCTTTTTACGCCACTTGTAGAGTTCTCTCAGCCTAGTTACGTAGATACTATTAGAGGTTGAACACGTCATAGGCTATAGTGGTTTCGATGAAATGGTTTTAGAAATGATTTGATAAAAATTTCAAGAAAAAATATCAAACTACACAATAAAATATGATTTTCATTTATATTTTATTATGTTCATGCACTAATTATGTCATAAAATTTAAAGTGATTTGAACCTTTGATAAATTAAATATTATTAGAGGCCAGATACCTCATAGAATATGATAGTTTCGATAAACTAATTTTACAAATGATTCAATAAATTAAAAGAAAGATTAAACTACACAATAAGATATGATTTACATTTATATTTTATTGTGTTCATGTACTAATTAATATTAATTTTTGATAAATTAAATAAAAAACTTATTCTTATTTTATTGTGTCCGGGATGGAACCTACCTCAACTTTTCAATAGCTGTACATGCCAATCCATTACAAAAAGCTCAGTAACGTAACCCCATAACCTAAAAGCTGCCTTGCAACTTGTGTCTACTTCTCTCATAAAAGAACTTGTTTGCAGGTGGCTTCGTTTCCTCTTAAGGAACAAGAAAATGAGATATGTAACCTTGCTTAATAACATGATCGCAAGAAGTCAACAACAGTTGATTTATTTTTGACAATGAACCCTATAGTTCCTTACAAGTATATACTGATTAGAGTGGCCCAGTGTAAGCCTTAAGGTGGGGCATTATTAATTCTTAAATATGAATATAAAGGGAATTAACTTGAACAGAAATAGGGCGGTATTTATATATGTCCCCAAATTTGTGTACCAACTCTGTTCTATTAGATCCAACCCATTTATTTGTGTGGGTCCTACATAAATAGATGGCTTAGATCTAATGAGACATGGTTGGTACACAAATTTAGAGAATGAGAATTTCATGCCGGTATTTATTGCTTCACGAAGGGTAGATTTGATCGTTGTATTGATCAGCTGTCATCTTACTCAAATGTCATTGAAAAGAGGTAAGGATGTACTAAATGACGTTTCTGATAGAGTTTGATTTTTTACTAACTGAACACCAAAGTATCCTTGATCCAAAGCGAGTTAGAAGAACCCACCCCCTCCTTTTTTTTTCTTACTTTGTGTTATAAGGTCCTAAAAGCGTAAGAGCTGAAGAATAATCATCTAATATAGTAGGGATCAGAAATTACGAGTAATAAAAATCTCCAAAAAAATCAAAGAGGACAAATAAACTCCACAGTAACAACTCTTACAGAGATTCTAATAAATGCTCAAACACTCACGAAGGGACAATGCTCATCGAGGAATGTAACTTTTCAAGGTGAAGGCCTACTGATAAAATGTCAAGAACCATAATTACTTGTTTGATTTTCTGCTTGCACGCCGTCTTAGCTCAGCCGGTAGAGCGCATGGCTTTTAACCATGTGGTCGTGGGTTCGATTCCCACAGACGGCGAGCCCTAGCTTTAAGCGATGTATACTACATTTATGCATAAATTAGATAAAATAAAAGGAAGGATGGTGTATTGGCAGCACCAAGGCATATAGGCAACGATAAGAACAGTTGAAATTCTGAAAAATCTCTTCCAATTAACATTCTTTTTTTTTATATTTTTTATATATTAAAATTCTGAAAAAAGTCATTAACAATAGAAAAAAAAATTATAGTTGTATTCATTTTCTTCATAATTTCAACAATGCAAGCACAGAGTATAGGCCAATCAAAATCTAATTTGTGTTTTGGAAGTCTATATTTGAATGGATATCAGGTGGAGCCTATGCATGATTCCATTTTTTGGCGAAGTATGTCCCCGTATCATTGCTGGTTGAAAACGACGGTGTTGAGGGGTGAATTGTGATGGAAAAAAAAGCAAAGGTGTAATTGAGCGTTGGGGTAGGGACGAGTCTCTATCGACCATTAGACATCCACGGTTGAAGGTATCAATCACGCCTATTTGGCATATGGGGTAACGCTTGAAATCATGTCGCCCATGTTTCCTTGAATCCAATTAGAGGCTACAATCCATGAAATTGACTACAAGTTGATGAATTAAATTAAATGTGTAATCATAATTTCATCACATTATAAATGCATCCTTATTTTATATGAGGACCCCAAAATTATAGCTTTATTAACGATTCGACGTGTAAAGGGGAAATTGTAGAGTAGTACACTTTTCTAAGCAAACTTGGACGATAATAACTCTTCATCCTAAGATTGCTTTAATTAACTTTCTACATGCACATGTCATGTGAAATTATTAGTATTAATATTAAAAAGGCTTCTCTTCCATTTTTACCTTCTTACTTCTTCGAGTTCCCAAAACAAATAAGAAAACCGCAGGTATCCTCCAATTCCTATTGGCCTTAGGGAAAGTGAGAAGCAGTCAACTAAAAGGAGGTCGAGTAAACAAAACATAGTGACAGGAAAAAGAGAAAAATAGCTTACTTGGCAAAGAAAAAGCAAGGAGAGTAGGAGACAGTAGAGCACTATCTTTATAAGCAAATGTGGGGAATCAAATACAAGGAAAGATCGTAAAGGCCACATAAACATGTGGCTCATAAACTTCCTCTCCTGTCTGATGTGGCATTAACCCACCATATGGAGTCTCCCCTCCAGTTTTAAATTTACTCTTCACTGACTTGAAAGTCTTCTCGCCTCTCTCCCCGTACCCAAGCGATGCATACAAAGACAAGATAATCTTAACTAAGACTTTAGCAACTCAGAAGACAGATAGAGAGAGGAACTGTGTGTGTGTATGGTTGTTTAGTATCCACCGTTACCGAGAACTTGCAGGAAGAAGAAAAGAGAATGTCGGATTTCAAAGACACGGCGATAAAGCTATTTGGCAAGACCATTCCGATATTGTCACTCAACCAACAGGATGATGTGCGTCCAGATGAGAACGGTTGTTTAAACAATATCATTTGCTTAGGAGAGAACGTGTCTGAAATGGAAGTGGAAGAGCGGGATGGTTGCAGGGTATGTAGTTGTGTTTGTCTCTGTGTGCTGCTTGAGATTTCATGCTTTCAAGTTGAAATATTTGCATGCTGCGTGCGGTTGTGAGGGCAACCATTTCTTGAAATGAAGAAGTTTTTGATGGTTCGACCTTAATTAGTTTGTAATATTTCAAAATTTTGAGGAAATGAAACAACGGATGAGGCCATGGTAAACTCTTGAGAGCATTTTTAGTTGTTGCTCTTTCCTGCTCTGGTGATCGAAATATATAACTTTTCAGTCAAGTTCATTTCTCGTTCTGTACCTTCCTGGTTAACCAAACTTCATGAAAGTCGCATCACGTCAACCGTCTAATCATAAACTAGAGTATTTTGGGCTTCCAATTGAAGCTTTACTTATTATACATTCAGCAGCAACTTTTCCTTTCAAATGCTCGAAGTTAGCATTCCTGGTGAAACTGCAGTGTTTTTTTTCTCAAAAATCTCACAATTTGTTTTTAGACAATCCAGTTTTCAAAAAATATTTGGTAATAGATGCTTGAAGTCGCTTTTCTTATTTCTGTGATTCTGGATAATAGTTTATGATAATTTCAAGATGTGTTCATCGTTTTGTCTTGGAGTTATTATATTCCGTTAAATTCATAAGCTCAATACCTTTTTTGTGGCCTGATCTGTCAGCTTGCGCTTTTAGGAAAAACAATGGGATCACTACACTAATTCTTTTGCTTAAGCGACCAATCGCTACAACTCACAATAAGATGGGAATTCCATACAAGTTTTTCACTGTTGGGATAATCTACAAGCAGAGACCTGAAGAGAATTCATAACATTGTTCTTTTCCATTTTCCTATTTGAAAGAAAGGGTATTTTAAATGGTCTTGATCAGCTGATAACAATAATTAAGAAAAATTCATCATATTTCCGGACAGGAATATAACCTGGTTTTACATGAAAATTGAATATTCAAGTTAATTGTGCAGTCTTCTATGTTTTTTCAGTTCTTTTCTCATTGAAACTTCATTTTCTCATTGAAACTTCATTTTCATACATTAGGAATCATCAGAGAAAGAAATCCAAGATGATAATCAGGAAGATGATACCTTGAATTCGTTACTGAAGGACTCCAGAAAGCATACAACGTCAGCAGGCACTACTGAGAACCCTAAGACCCCTTCAGTCGAAACAGACATTTCATTATTGAAAAGCTCTGAAAAAGTTGAGGAATGTGAGACTAGTATCTCGCAAGACAAGACTTTAAAGAAGCCTGACAAAATACTTCCATGCCCTCGTTGTAATAGCACGGACACCAAGTTCTGTTACTACAACAATTACAACGTTAACCAGCCTCGTCATTTCTGCAAAAACTGTCAAAGATACTGGACTGCCGGGGGAGCCATGAGGAGTGTTCCTGTAGGTGCTGGTAGGCGAAAGAACAAGAGTTCTTCTGCTTCGCATTATCGTCAAATAATGTTGTCAGATGGTTTTGAAACAGCTCAGGTCCAGACAATTGATGATGTACGTAACTCCTGTTGGGGAAACAATGGGACTGTTCTTACCTTTGGCTCTGATTCCCGTCTCTGCGAGTCTGCTGCTTCTATTTTGTGCCTATCGGAGCAGACACCAAAGAATGGTCGAAACGGGTATCATAGGACTGGTCAAAATAGATTCCTTGTTTCTTGTGGAGTTGCAGCAGATATTGGAGATGATCATTTAAGTGGATCGTCTTGGATAGGCCCGAATTCTTCAGATCGAGGAAGTAATGGTGTTTCACTAGAAGCAAATGTTAGGAACTTTCAAGGCTTTCCCACTCAAGTATCATCTTCCTCAGGCCCTCCATGGAACCTCGTAAAGCCTCAAACTTCTCTATGCTCTTCAGGATTTCCAGTGCCATTTTTCCCAGTACCAACTTACTGGGGCTGCACTCTTTCGAGTCCTCGGAATGTTCCCTCGCGTCTTTCCCTGCCGCAATCTTATCCACCAAGCACTAGTCCCACTTCTCCACTGGGAAAACATCCAAGAGATGGTAGCATACTTAACTCATATCACTCCGAACATTCCTCGGGAGCAAGTAACAGTTCAGACAGAAGTGCTGTGGCTGCAAAGAATTTGAGGATTGATGATCCAAATGAAGCTGCGAAGAGCTCTATATGGGCAACACTTGGTATCAAGAATGATAGGTCTAATTTTATCAATGGGGGAGACCTGTTTAAGGGCTTCCAATCAAAAACTGAAAGAACAGGTTTGAAAGGGTCAGAGACTTCTTCTGCGTTGCTAGCCAACCCTGCAGCTTTGTCTCGGTCCGTGAACTTCCACGAGAGCACCTAAGAGAAATGTCTGAGCATGCACTAGCACTCAACGTGATTGGGAAACAGAGAATTGAGATGTTAACCTATTTTCACGTTGTAGGAGAGCAGAGCTATCTATCTCTAGTTATGTCAACATACCTACGTTTTAATCTCTATGTTAAACGACCTAACGTAGAGTTTTCTTACTTTTCTTACGGTAACGTGTACATATATCATGGTAATTGGTTATACGTACCTGGAAATAAGAGAGATTCTTGGACGTAATAAGATTCAACTGTATAGAATTAAAAAAAAATGGTAAGTCTTGCACAACGACCTTTAATAGGTGACAACATATGATTTGGATAAGGCAGAATCTCGCCCTGATATCCTTGCGATATAGATATTTGTATAAGGTTCCTTCTCATAATTATCATCACCTAAATCTATCCTCCTAGAGGACATTTCGGGAGTGTCTCTTCCCCGTTTAGTTAGTTAAGGTTTCATGTATCTCCCTTATAATCAAAAAAAAAAAAAAAGGAAGGAGTCCATGTGGTTCCCCTTCCCCTCCAAGTGCAATCCGACTACATATATCCCATGTACTTGGATGCATTTTGCATGAAAGGGCGCAGTAACATGACACTGGCATCATTTTATGAAGCAAATTTAGTGGAAGGATTTTGCAACTCTGCCCAAGTATGCAGTTTCTATTGTTACTTGTAGGAAATAATGGTAATGGAGAGTTGAGGCATGATGGAAGTTGATGTGGAGAAGGTGGCAGGTTCAAATTATTGGAAAAAGTACATATAAACTTCAATTTCATGCATACATGTTTCTCTTTCAAGCATCATTGAATCCAGATAACCATATTATGAAAAGCTGGAACACGAGGGCAAAAGAATTTCTTAGCCTGTATAGAAGCGAAATAAAATATATCCTTAAATGTTACTGCCATCTATATTGTCAACTTGATATCTAGCTTTTTATTTCTATTTTCTGTTGATAGATAAATCTAAACCAGCTGAGTGTTATATATATATATATATATACTGAAAGCGTGATAACGAAACATTCAGACGTTTCACTGTTGATATTAAGACTAGGAGGCCATAGTTTCTGCAAAACTTTGAGTTGTTTTGGGACCCAAGCCATGTGCGCTATCCTCTCTGAAAGATTAGGCCACAAAAATATTTTATCTCTTTTCCAATTTCTTTATCCTCTTTTTTGCTTTTTATGCGGATCGGAGATATATTCTTCTTCCCGTAATTCTTCTGCTTGTTTGCCTTTTCTCCGATAAGAATGTCCTCATCTCAGCATTATCACTACTACGAGTGTCTTGTGACAAAAGCAAATGGTGGTGTTTTTGACAGGAACATTTCAAGCAAGACCCACTACAGCCCTGCAATTTCAGTATTTTCTTTTCCATCCTTAAGCGTGAAGTCATGATTTGGACATTCAAAGAACTTCTCTTCTTTTTCTCATATCAAATTCCAACTTTGCATGATTGAATCCCTTCATCAAATCTCTTCTCAATCTTGTGGTCATTCCTTTATGAACATTTCCTTTGTTGCTTGTTAACATCAACTCTTTAAGTAGTCTTCAATTGGTTTGTACTAAGTTACCTTATGTTACATGTGGAGACCATTAATTTGATGCGCTATGGGATGCCCTCTAAAACTCCCTTTTTCAAACCATATGTTTTGATGCTTCAATTACAGGTCAAGCTGAACCTCATGTCAACATCCTTGTGACCAATATCTATATATTGTACCTTACTTTATAAAGCAAATGGGCTTCAAGGTCAAGCTTAACCACTTTCACTATTTCTTGTAATGAAAAACTAAATTCTTCAGGGAATACATCATTTGACTATGCTAATTAATTTAGGTGAGGACCAGAATTGGATGGAGAGAGAAGAAGTTTCTCCGCCAATGAACTTTTAGATCAATTGTTGACATTGGAATTAGAAATCGGAGCTCCCCACAATTATCTTATCTTCATAATTAATTATTTGATTAATAATTGAAAGTAATTTGCTTAAAAAATGAATTAGGAGAAAGAGCTTCTTTACAATGTGAAAGTTGGGTTGTTAGGAGACAAGAAAAAAACAGCTAAAATGCAACTCTTCAGATTCAACATGAAGGTAAATTAGCACTTTAGATTAGTGAAGATCAAGTGGAGTTCAATATGAACAATGCCTTGAAATTTTCAAAAGAAAGCAGCGCTTACATGAAAATTGATGTCATGGATGAAAGTTTTCAAGAGCAAGAAGAGAATTACTTTGAAGAAATTAGATTTGTAGAAGTCGAGATAGGCAATGAAGCTGACAGGGTGAACAAAGCAAAGTCTGAACACTACAAGAAAAAGACACATTTCGCATCGTCTTCCCAGTAGACGTCGTGAAATGTAGGAGGCTTTCGTGACGTGTTCCCGAACATCACGAAAGGGGCCTAGATGCCACGACGTTGTATAGAGACGTCGTGGAAAAGCCAAGTGTTAGGCGTCATTAGGATAGTTAGACGTCTAAAAAATGATAGGCCGACGTTGTGGAGACTTAGACGTCGAGAAAGGCCATCTAAATAACGTTATCCCGCTGGCCCACCAATGTACGTATTTTCAACTCCCGCCCGATCTCTCCCACGTTTAGCTCTCTGCCACCTTTAGCTCTCCGTCTCTGCCACCTCTCCCTCGAGCCACCTGCCCTC
>JANKOE010000003.1:25529882-25539993 GCA_026284465.1 Erythroxylum citrifolium
AGCCCTCATTAATATCATTTGGTACTTATAATTTGGACCAAAATAAAACAATGTGAAATCAATTTCATAACCTAATTAATCACTTCAGGTTTTCTACCTACATGATTACGGGTCAACATTGCATAATTAATCTGATAGGGTAAATGACAAAATTAGGCAAAACTTCCTCTGGAAAGTTGTTCTCTAATGTCTTAAATTTCTAATGACTCCAAGATCATCAAATTTGATTCAGTATTCAATGAGATATGTACCAAATACTACAGACTGTACACATTTGAACTTTTAGCTAGTACATAATCATACCCTCTAATTGCACAACTCATATCTTTCAACTCAGATATCAAAAAATTACAAACTTTGTACCAATTTAATGCTAAGAGAATAAGCTACAACTTTGGTGAAGACAACTCAGCCTAATTCGGTCCACATCAATACAGTTTATTCAATAATCACAGGATTTGATTTCTGTCCCTGACAGTGCTTCAGCTTAAGCTACAACTCACTTACATGCCAATTTTGAAAATCTTAGAGACAGAATTAAAATTCGACCTCTTCACAAAAGTTTTAGAAATATGTCTCTAGTTTAATATGAATCAAAAATCAACTCATTCAAAAATCTACAGATCAAGTTATAATTTGAAAACCGAAGCATGATCATGAAAATTTTCAGTTCATACCATTCCAGCAGACTTCCACACTTTCATCCTATCAATCACTTTAAAATCAATTCAGATAACTCTAAATTTTTAGGGAGAGAAAGAAAAATGTCTTAAGAATCCATTGGTCTAAGTTTCAAGTCATTTGGAGTTTAGATGTAGAAGTTATAGCCAAAAGACTCAAGCTGTGCAACAAAACAACTCTGAACTAAAAACAACTCTAGTTCAAAATTACATTTCAAACACCAACGTCAAACACACTATTCATCATCTTCTTCTTTCTTTATCTGCTGCACTTCTTCTCTCTTCTGTAAATTTTGTTTTTTTTAAACAACAAATCCGAAATAGAACCGATATCATACTTTTCCACTCCCATTTGCATTCAGCTCACTATCAAGACCTCTCAAAATTCAAGATCACACAGCTTCAAAAACAACAAATAGATTCACGTATTTCACCAAAGTTTCTGCACTTTCATTCTTTTTCTGTATTCTTTTTCACACTTTCAGCCTCTTTTCTAACTCGTCAATCATCACTGAAACTGCTTCTTCCTACCCCCACTCATGCATGTAACTATTTCCACACACTAAAACATCATTAACACAAATCCTTTACAAAGACTATAATACTTTCGGTGGATGGAAATAATGAAAATAAAGAACAACAACACAAGTTTCAAATTGAAGTTCTTACTTTGATATTAGAATCCAATGTCAAACATGCAACTTGAAACAACTAACCGATTCGGTGATGGGAAAGAGTTTTGGAGTTGGATACAGTGAAGAGCAAAGGTGGAGTAAACAACATTAATTTCTATTTTAGCCTAACACCTCTCCACATGTCACCATGCATGTGAGCCATTTGTCTCATCTATATTCTATAAGCTGCCACATGTCACCTTATAATTGGTCCATTATTTTAATTTTTTAATCTAGAAATACCTCAAAATTTTCAGAAAAAATCCTAAAATTTCCAAAATTTTCAAAATAATACTAATAGTCTCCAAATAAAATTTTCAGCTAGAATAATTCGCCAAAAATTTCAAAATGTCCAAAATGTACCAAATTTGTCTTGAAATTTTCTAAAATTCATCAAAAATTCCGAAATAATAATAACACTCTCCAAATAAATTTTTAACGCAAATAATCCACAATTCGCATTTTTAATTGCATTTATAAATCAATTATACCTGAAAAATGTCATGAATGCATGTACAATTATTGTATGTGTCCAAATTACTTATGCACAAATAAGCAAATATTCACATATGCAAAGCATACAATGTACTGAATTTCCTTAATATCCTAACCCCTAATATGGGGTGTTACAAAAAAAACTCTCAAAAGTCATATTTTCGTAAGATAATTGCTCTTAATTATATTATTAATATACTACAACAAATAAAACATAATTTGTTTATAAGTTGATTATAGATGACATGATTCCATGTACATATTAAATACAATACATCAAATGACAAGGACTATCAGTGTTGATAGAATACAATTTGAAATGTTTGATCATGCTATAACATATTTATTAATAATAGATTTTCAAGGTAATTAAAAGATTAGTAGGGTTATTATTTAATTGAATCACAATGATATGATATCTTAAAAGCAACTAGAATCAATTAAGGAGTAAATATTTTATATGAAAATAGTGAAATCATAAAATATGTCATAGCGACCCTGTTCTTAAATATTTCCTTACGTTTTGTATATGATCATCTTATCTTATAATATGGAAATAAATGTCATATTATTATCAAATTTAAGATATAAAAAGCTAATTGATTTTAAATTGTATAATGATATATTTCATACAAGAGTTATGTTAAGAGAAGATTTTAATCAATCCTTTCAAATTTTAATTCTTGAATGCATTTCTCCTGTTATTTGGAGGAGAAGATAGTTAAAAAAGAGAATTATAATGATCATTTAACATTATAATAAATTAACTTATTAAGAATTAATAAGATGTACAAAAACAAAAGGCTTTAATCTTGTCAAAATATAAAACTAAAAAAAGAAAGAAAAAATTACGAAATGTTTAAACTATGTGCATGATCTCAATTGCAAAAAAGATGTATATTATTTAATTGTTGGACTTTTACAAAAATTTTAGCAATCTCTTTCATCTTCTTATTATAATTTAACAAATGTAGCAGAAAGAAAGATAAAAGAACCCTCAAACAACTCATCAGATTCTTTATCAAGAAATGAGATAAAAACATAAAAAGAAGATACTGCAACAATTCAATGCTTATTACAACAAATATAATTTTTTTTGAAGGAAATTACAACAAATATAATTAAAACCTAAACAACAAAATTCTAAATTAAAAAACAAAACCACATAAGATCTCAAAAATATCTTATTAAAATTTCGCTCAGACTATATTGTTACTCTTTTTGATTTATTTAGATTGTCTTAAAATAGGTATGATCCTTATAAACTTATTATATAAAAGCCAAGAAAGATGAAACAACAATTTGACCGTAGAATTGATGCATACATTTTTAATAAATATAAAATCTTTATTTGTTGTAACCGAAAATATATCAACAAAAATAAATAGTAAAAAGTTATCTTTTTATTGAGAAATATAAATATAATTAAAGATTGTTCTATTTACAAAGGTAAGATAAATAATATAATACATGCAAAACATAATAAATTAGACTATTTGAAAAAAGACTGTGTTTTAAAATTTGATAAACAATTACAAAATGAGAATATAAACCAAAACGCTAAACATTTGCAAATATTTATTACCTTAGATTTGGGTCGCTTACACTGCTAGAGCTCGCTACCATAAATTAATATGAGCCCAGATGGAATCTTTTAGAAGGCCCGAGCTACAGCACATACCCGTCCAAAGCTACGGTATCTCATTCAGACGTGGTTCTGTGTTCTCGTACCACTCAACGACATGCTACATTTCCCTCTCGGGTGATCACTGTTAGCAATATTTATGCAGTGAAATTGACAGTCACCCCTTCAAGATGTTTAGCAATCGAGCTCTGTGGTCATTGACAAACAGATCGAGGGCATATATCAAACTATGTTTAAAATAGTACATCTGGCAAACTATGAAGCAATCAGGCAGTGGTGCCTAGAATTTAATATAATAAGTATATTATATATACAACTGGACAATTAGAATCAAAGTTTTGAATTTAGTTCCATACCGATCGGTACTAGATGGTACACATTGTATTGACTACGAAATAGAGTATTTATGTAGCAAATGTAAATACCGGTTAATATCAGCATATTTTATCTGGTACTAGTACCAGCCAGTATTTATAATACCGATTATATATTAGCCAGTACCGAAAACTTTGAAAAATATAGGAATTTATTAGTAAATTTTTTTAAAAAATTTTAAATAATATATTTAATTGATAGTAAATTAAATAATATATGTTTTTGTTTGAGGTTTCAATTCTACTTGATTATTTTCTTATCACAAACTCTTATTATATGTTATAATAATTTGAGAGTTAAGGATATTTATTGTTATTTGTATCAAATGTTTTGATGTAATTATTATTTATTATATAATGAAAATTGTAATTGTAATATTTTAAATACTTTGTATTGCTTTTAATTTTTTATTTATATGACAATTGCCTTTTTTATATAAATTATGGTTATTATTTATATGTGAAATTATTGTTGCCTAGTATTAATTGTAATTATTATTTATTATTTATTATTATAATTTTTAGAGACATAATAATTAAAAGTATATAGTACAAATGTATAATACGACAATAAATTATTTTGCAATTTTTTTAAAAATTTAGGGATTATTTCATAAATTTAAAAAATTACCGAAATCAATACTAGTACATTATTGTACCAAAATCTAATTCGATACCAAATTCGACAAGAAAACCTTAATTAGATAGGAAGAAAAAAAACGCAAGAAAATAATTTAAGATATGAATCTGACTATTGCTGCCGTGTAGACTAATGGGAACAGTGAAGCCGTAGATCACGTCCGACTAAATAACATATGTTTCTTGTATCAGCAGGAAAGCATTACACACAGAAACTTTAGAACACAAGAGTTCAAACGTCACATGGCTAGAGGTATGTAAAAACAGTTCCAAACAGTAATCTCTCCATGTGGGTGGCATGAATTCAATCCACCAGAAAATTCTGCCCATGTTCTACCATTTCCATCATCAATCTGACAAGGTATTATGTGGTGGGTATTGTGTGTTCGTGTGTGTGTGTTTCTGTTGCAGGTTTCGTGCCTGACTTTTGCAGGCCCCTGAGAAACGGATGTTTTCATATATCTCTTTCTTCACATCAAACGATGAGCAATGTAAGCCTATCCATTTAAGTAAAAAGGGACAAACTTCAGATTATACAATTTACAATGATCTCCTTTAAAAAAAATAAACAATTCCTAATGATCTTTGACTGGTTATGATCATGATATATGATCAAGTGTCTTGTAATTCAGAATTTTCATTTGTACGGTTATCAATACCGTTCAGTTCTACTTCCTGGTATTGTACGACAATTTTTGACACGAATGCTTCTAGTCCAAAGAGTTTTTCAAGTTTTGAATTGATCGCAACTGGCAACGAATCACCAACTAAAAGAAAAAGGCAGATGACGAGTAGAGTTGGTAATTAATGTCAGTCTCTGTTTAACCTGAAATGGATTAAAAGGACTCGAATTCTCACATCAAAATAACGTAATTTATTACTATCAGGAAAAATGATGAAAGAGTACAGAAAAGAAAAGGATGGGATTTGTGATTATTTGTTTCGGCTTTTGAAAGGGTCTCGTGTGAGTAGACTTAAGGGGTTACACTGTACGAAGTTGGTGTGCCGTGACATCAACAGACTCATGCAAGTTTATCTCCTGTCACAAAACTGAAAACTACAACAACGCTTTTTCTCTTTTACCTCTAATGGCCTCTCGGTTATCTTGGTGGACACCCACATTAAGACCCTCTCTGATGATGATTCTGATCCCAAAGGAGAACAAAGAAAAAGAGAACTCTTCAGCTTTTCTTTTGCTTCTAACTTCTTGTGGCTCCCACCCCGAGAAAGTCAATGAATGGCGGAGGGATGGTCTCAATATGGTTGCTCACTCTGTTGTTATCTGCAGCAGTAGCCGATGATGAAGCCGAAGGCTCATTGCCCGAAAGTTGAGGTATAGAATCTGCTAAACCGTAAGAGTTTTGGTAGTTTGACAATTGCATTGTCATTATGTATGGATGCTGTTGGGGATTCAAACTAGAAACGTGGGGTAGTTCATCACTTGGTCCATCACAATGTCTGGTCTGACTGAAAATGCCCATGTCATTGATCTTGGGCACTGCAAAACAACACACTCAAACCAATCACAAACATGAAAACAACTAGAATTGGCCATCAGAACTTAAAGACAACAAAAAGGTAAGAAGGGTTGTTTTTCTTTTTCCTGCCAATGAAACAGAAAAAGGTTAAATGAACAAGGTAATCGACCAATATACTTTAACCAAGAAAGAACTGGCCAATATATGCTTTCCATGAAACAAGCAAATAAGAAATAAGCACAGAAACCCATATGCACGAATTGCTCGAAAAAGATAAAAGATTCCAGAGTGAAAGACATGGCGAAGGACACATACCGGAAAAGAAATCAAAGGGTGTCTGCTGCATACAAAACCCAATTGGAGGTACCTTCATACTTGAGACTGCTTCTCCTTCATTGGTCACGTGGGGCGACACATTTAAGCCATAATTAATCACTCTGTTACAAGGATCACCTGTGAAGGATCCAACAGAAAAAGAAGATAAATTGCTTGGTCCTTCACTTTTTGGATTATTGAGACAATACTGTTGTGGTTCTGGTCCAGTTGTTGAACCACTATCTCTGCAGACAAAGCTTGGAATTTCACCCATTCTTCTGTACACAGGTTGACTTAGCTTTCTTCTTCTGTATGCACTTGATTGTTCTCTATATTTTCTAGCCATTATAACATGCCAATGATTCTTCACTGCATTATCTGTTCTTCCAGGGAATAGCCTAGCTATCATGGCCCATTTGTTACCATAAAGTCTATGAGCTTGCATTAGCCTCTCTTCTTCTTCCTCAGTGAAAGCTCTTCTGTTGATCCTTGGATCTAACTGGTTAAACCATCTCAGTCTACAACTCTTCCCTTCAATTAATCCACAACATACAATGAAAGTGGGGAAGCTCAAGATTGTTGCAATACTAGTACTACTGGTATTCCTAGAGCACAAAACAACTTGAAAATAAAAGCAAAAAGATATTAGTTTTTACCTGATCTTCCTTCCATGTTCTCTGCTATAAGGTTCCAGTTTTGAGGACCATAGAGAGCCACAAGCTCTTTCAGTTTAGTATCTTCTGCAGGCCTCCAGTGACCTCTTGCACAAAGCTTTGACTGCCCACTACTGTCTGTTTCCTTTCCGGCATTAATGTTTTCAATAGGGTTTTCTTCATTTGAGATTGTATTGTGGTTTGTTTCATTGTTCTCACCAAACCCATCACTTGAATCACAGACTTTAACATCCACAACAACGTCACTGTTACTATAGTTGCTCATAAAATGCAAACCCCAAGCTGTAGACCTATCTTCCATTTCGTGAGAAGAAGAGGAAACATGTGGCAGAACTCCATACTTATGATCAAGCGAGAGACACCCAGTGTCTGCGTAAGCCATTCCCTATAGTAGAGAACCAAAGAGCTAGAAAGAACAGTGAGTTATACAAGGAATCAGTAGAACTTGAAACTTCAAAGACCAACAAATTAGGCCATCTATGATGATATGTGGGGGTGCACATAAATATATAGTGCACAACTCCTGCTGTTTATGTCTTACATTTCTCCTCTCTGACAGATGCTGTTATACAACAGTTGCAAAGTCAGAGTCATAGTCTGAGACTAAATACAAGAGAAGCAAAAGTTTTGACAGAGAGTAACCACGGGAGGAAGGAAAAAACACCTAGAAGCTTTATATATCTCTTTGCTTAGAACAAGAGAGAGGGCAAAGAAAGCTTATAGAAGTAGTTAACAAACACACTGAGCTTATTATATGGGTTAACTAGTTCATCTTTTGAATCATCACACGTGTGACAGTCTCCCTTATCTTAAGTTGACAGGAAAGAGTAAAGACCAAAATGTTGCAGTGTTCCTATGTTGAGCTTGTACATGTCTAAGACATCTTTCTTTTCGAAGCAGAAAAAAGAAGAGCTTGACGTAACAGTCCTTGTCAATAACAATAAATAACATACCCCCCCCCCTGCTCACTCCTCCGTCTCAATCACTTTGTTAACAAGAGATCTAGGGTTTAACCTGGGTTTCAGTTAACCACCTGAAGTTGACCCAACAACCATAAACCGTCCCCCACGAGGACAACAATTACTCCATCCATGTTACTTTCTCCACAACAAATTACAACAGTCCAAAAAATGGTTTTGCTTTAACGTCATCCTTTTCTAATCCTCTCCATCTTATTAGATTCAACATTTTGTTTGGTTAAGACTCAGCAGTATACAATAAATATCGGATTGCTTCAATTTCTACTTTCAAAGAAATACGTGATTAACCACAGTATGAGTCGTCAAATCCCTGAGATTTCAAACTGTAGATATATCATTAATGTCAATTAACACAGTTAAAAGGACGTAGCGTGTTTCCAAGTAAGGAATGTTCTGAGACTGCACTTTGATTTCCTAACACACTTTCCCACCGAAGTAAGAAGCAAAGCAGAAACTTTTCCAAGTCCATTTTCAACCTCGTAACATCTCTCTCTTTTATTGCTTTCACAGCGTTTCACTCTCAAGGAAATCCAGTGACAGACGTTTCGTTTTGCATTTAATGTTGCTTGAATATATTATATAATTTACCTTTTAAAACATTGATTTAAGATGATAATTATATCACTTGAGCACGATTATTTTTTGTATGATAATATAGATCGATTACTTGGAAAACTATTGCCTTCATTTATTGCTAAGGAGAAACTGATCGAGGACACAGCTATAAAATTTGACAAGAGAACAAACTAATAGGACCCAAAACCCCCCAACATTTGCAATTACTTCCAAATTCTCTAGCCTCTCCTCTGAGGCCATACCATAGCCATAGGGTGAGGTCCCATCCCAGACGAAGAAGGCATGTTTCTTTATTATTTTACTTTCTATTTCCCTGGACCTTCTTCTTCTGTTATTTGCTTCATGCCCCAATCATTTGTGGTAAATTTACATGTGGACTTGTGTTTCATGTCATCATGACCTTATACTTATTAAATTTTAATTAATGTCATCATTTGTGTTATTAATGTTGCTTGTGTTTCGTTGAGATCTGTAATATAAAAACTTAAAACAAAAACCTTTTTAGTTGAGATTTGTAATAAAAACTATTTATTATTCTATTTTATTTTTTTAATTATACTAATAATTTATTATAATTAATACATTATATTTTTAATTAATTAATTATTATTATAATTAAAATTAAATTTATGTAGATAAAATATTATTAAAGTGAAGACAAGTGCTCTGCCATCTTCATCTTCATCTTGCAACGTCCCCTCCCTCTTACTCTCTCTCCCTCTCACACACGCACCGCCAGTCTCACTCACAAAGTTTCAATATTTCCTCTTTTTTTTTGTTTTATGATCGATATCTTGTCGACCCTTTTGCCTTTGTATCATTTCCATTAAGGATTTCATTTTATTTCCTAATTGATTCCTCGTTGAACTGCCCCTTGTGATTTCTCAACTTCCTTCCTTAATCAACTCTTGACTGTTTTGGGTTCTGTCGGATTTTATGTTGTGCTCTTCTAAACCTATGAGGAGAGGAAGAGGAAGACTCACTTCAACAGTAGTTAAACAGAACCTGAAACCAATAGATCTGTTAATCCTACGACAGGTGTTGTGGTCGTTGACGGTATTAAGGAGGTTAAATATAGAGGTGTACGGAAGCGTCCATGGATCTGATGTTATGGACAAGAGAAATAAGTAAAATTGCAGAAGCAACAGGTAGATATAAAAACAAACTTGAGGTGCTGAAGACGCAGAAGAGAAGAAAAGAGGAAGTCTGCAGGGAGAAAAAAAGTTCAATACGATATGTTTATGTGAAAAAAGCGATTACGAAAATGTGTTTTCAAAATTTACAAAAATGTTATTTTTATGTTTTCGTAAAATAACTGTTGTTTTTTTATTTGTAACAACCAAGTATATAAACGCCGTTAACTAAACACGATTTTAAGACTTGTTTTTTAGGCGGTGTTTGTTTCCGTTTTTATTTTTGGTTTTCTGTTTTTGTTTTCAACTTTGGTAAAAAATATTGTTTGTTTGAGTTTTTAGTTTTTGTTTTTAGTTTTGGTTTCTTCCGATTTTCAAAAATTATGAAAACCATAAAAAGTGGTTTTTGTTTCCTGTTTTTTTTCATAATCTGATTTACTATCATTTA
>JANKOE010000003.1:25581999-25604269 GCA_026284465.1 Erythroxylum citrifolium
AATATAATTATCCATTAATTAAAATATTGTTACTAATTAATTAAAATATTGTTATTAATTAATAAATAAAAATATTATAATTAATTAATTTAATTATAATATAATTACTTAAAATATTATAATTAATTAAAAATAAATAAATAAATAGTTACAATGTAATTAATTGAAATATAATTCATTGATTAATTAAAATACTCTAATTAATTAATTAATATATTGTAATTAATTAATTACATTATTTTTTACAAACCAATCACTATCAATGGTAATGGTAATCATTCCTTCCTCTTAACCAACCATGCATCATAATTATAATGATAATATCTATTCTTATTACTCACTATATTCATTCCCATTCCTATTACCATTCGCTAGTGCAAACCAACCGCCCCCTTACTTATAGAATAATCTTGTGAGTAGGTAATGCCTAGAGTACTAGATTTATCTAGAGAACATTTAATCCTATATTCCCTATAAATACCTCTTGTACCTAGCATTTTATGCAAGTAAAAAATTTGATTGACAGATAGTCCTACTCTTCCACCTTCAGACAGTTACTCCTGGTGGCTACTACTAGCTCTATATTATCAACAAGGAATTGCAGAGCAGTTCCATCTGGGTGTAGATCCAGTAAAAACCTTTAAAATGGCTCAACCGTCGTTATCTTTGTTTCTATTTTTTTCTTATAGATTTAATACAAAATTTGTCTTGGCATACCACAAGTTTTTCATATTTTCCTTGATGGAAATGTTAAACATGAACAAAGCAATCATCTTGAAAGTTTCAGGTCCTCGGGGTAAAGCCTAGTGGCAACTCAACCTTAGTAGTTTCCATTAATCTTTTCTTGAAATATTCACATTTTGGGGGGAAAAAAAAGGATGCTACACGTTACAAAACAAACATCAGTTAACACAATTCTTAAGGCCCTGTATATACATATAAAAAAAAATTACACTTCTCATTTATCACTGTTTTTTATTGATTTATATTTTTTAATTCCTTATGAAGGTTGAACATTCTTTCGCCTGTGTTAACTCGAATAGAAACAGGAAAATCTATCTCTTGACTCCTGGGAAAAGAAGCAAAACTTGACCAACTTTCAAGTTAATTTTGAGGCGTAATATGAATAACAATCGACCCTTCAAACTAATAACTCTATACCATGAAATGATGCTAATCTAAAGTAGTGCTCCAATAATACGTGAAGAGAAAGCAGTTGCAGCGACAAAACTATGTTTGTGGCTTGCAGAGATGTGTAACATCATCTTTGAAGTGGAAGAGAAAATTACGAGGAAAGCAACAACAATTGATTTTATTGTAAGAACAAACAGTACAGAAGATAAAAGAGAAGACAGGAAAGAGGGGAGGGGACTGGAGAATTCTATTTATAAAATATTAAAATTCTTTTTGAACTTATTAATACTATTGAGTTTAAATTAAATTTTAATATGAACCTTTTATTTAAGAAAATTTATCCCGACATGTATTTTAGTTGAGCATCACCCTTTCGTACCGCTTCTCTAGTTTATCTAAGTATGGGATGGATCTACATGTATTACAATCCCACTTGTTGGATCTCTGACTAGCTCATCCTCTCTACTCGATACAAAGCAAAAAAGAAGAGGAAAAAAAAAAAACTCTCGGGGCTAGACATTGAAGTTAATAGATGGTTAGGGTAGAACCTGGCACGCATTCTGAGGACTCTTGGTACTACTCTTCTGTGCAGTAGCAATTACGAAAGAAGTTCACTGCGCATGGGAGTGAAACGTGACAGAGAGAGGACTGAGTGTTGATATTGTAAGAGATTTTCTTACATTGACTGGGGAAGAGACACTACTTTACTTACGTAGAGGAATTGTCTGTACCTGATAATAATATTGGTGATGTACAAGTTAGGTTTTACCTTCTAACAGGCTTTCTGTATGTTTTTTCTCTCGTATCAGAGAGAACAACCGAGTGTACCGTTCCACGTGCGTAGACCCCCATGCGCTCTTCCACGAAAACAAAGCGGGCCCAATGGTTCATGGTCTTGTTGCTTTCGTACCATCATCTCTACGATCATTCCAACTACAGACTAATCATACTAAATTGGAGAATTTATTTTTAGCCTAAATGTTGCTTAGCTATTACAATTATCCTTTTGTTGATAAAATAAGAAAAAATATTATATCCGACAATGCCACTAAAATACACATATTTGAAAGGACATGATTGCATGAGTTATTAGGTACAAAGGACAAATGTGGCAACAACCATAAACTCTGAAAGCTTGTGAGAGTTCTGAAACCTTGTCCGTGATAATAAAGTACCAATCGAGCTTTAGATTTATGCATGTTCAAAGTGTAAGCTCCTTTATCTTCCAACCACAACCAGCAATTAATGACTCCCCTTCCTTGTAGGTTGGATTCAACGCTCTCCCTCAAAACAAAAACACCTTCACTGAACTGAAGTACACGAAACTAATATGTTTTCTCTTTTGCACTTGTTAGATTTATTAAAGTGGCAGAGTCGTGAGGACACAAAAAAATGGCGATTAAGGAAGAGATGGGCATTGAATCTGTAGACAGGGCTAGGACTAGGAGTGGTGTAATAATTAAAAAAGCCAATCCCACATCGATTTGTTGACTGTTACAACTATTGAAGAAATTGACAAAATATTGCTGCATATCATGCAGAAGAAATAGCTGAATCAGAGTAGTAGTGTTAGTTTTTGACGTTGGCAGTCATTTTTTTCAATTACAGAGTAGGCTATTTTGTAATTTAATTCAATATGAAGATTGAGTATGTAATACAAATAACTGTTTCTAGATAATGTATATAAACAAAATGATCATGAATAAAAAGTAACCAGTGAGATTGGTTTTTTACATGATATCAAAGCAGAAGACAGTTTCATGAAATCTCTTTTACATCATAACTGTTTTCTTCTTGAATTCAACATCAATGGCTAAGGATATGAGAGAATCAAGTTTTATATTCGAAAGAGAAAGAGCAAATAATGATGGAAATCTAATGCAACTTCAAGGATCTGATCATCCAGAAATTATTCTGGTCACTACTAAACTAAATGGAACCACTTATTTGTCATGGAGCATAGCCATGAAAATAACGTTGGTAACTAAGCTAAAGCTTGGCTTTAACAATGGAGGATGTGGGAAGCCACATGATGAATCGCCAGATTTTAAGCATTGGTGCAAAGGGTGACTTCGTGCATCTTGAATTCAATTTCAAAAAATATTGTTGAAGCCTTCTTATACACAACTTCTGCAAAGGAATTGAGAAAAGAATTGGAGGAAAGATATGGAGAATGCAATGGTCAATTGCTATACCAGATTCAAAGAGAGATAATTTCAATATCTAAAGGAAATTTATCTGTAGCTAAATATCTCACAATACGAAAGAAATTGTAGGATGAACTAACTTTCTTAATGCCACTTCCTCAATGTAAATGTGGAGTAAGGAAAAAAATTGCAGAACGTGAATATAAAAACAAGTTAATGTAGTTTTTGATGCGATTGAATGAGATTTACGATAATGTGAGAAATCAAATTTTGATTATGGATCCATTACCCGGTGTAAATAAAGCATATTCAATGGTGTTAAGAGTTTAGAAATTGAAAGAAGTAAGCAAAAGTTTCACAGATGCAATAGAGAATGCAACGACGATCAGATCATAAGGAAACAAAAAGGAAGGAATAGGTGTAGGAAAATTAGCAAAGAAGAGAAAAGAATCAATCGATAAGTTGTAGTTACAATGTGATTATTATAACATGGATAGACATACAAAAGAAACTTATTTCAAAATTCATAGATATCCATAATGGTTTAAGGAATTAAAAGAAAAGCAGAACAAGGAAGGAAAGACGTCATATGTGAATTTGGTTAATGAAACAAATGGAGCAATTTTAGATGGAGATTGGAAATCAAATGTTTCAGTTATGATACAACATGAGGTTGACAAGTTCTTCAAAGGAAAAGGAAAAGTGGGAGTTGCAAAATATGCAGTGAATTTATCACATTTTGATGATTTTGCAGGTATGAATCTTAGTCATATTCTTAGTTCACTTGAGATAATTAAGTTTGGTTCTTTGATAGTTGATATAGGAGCCTTAAACCACATGTGTGTAAATTTAAAATTGATGAAAAAACCCTTCTTTTGTGAATGATTTTACACCTTTTCATTTACCAAATAAGCTTGTTCATCATATAGGTGATGTTTAGCCAAATGAAAGATTAACCTTGATTGATTGCTTATATATTCCTGATTTCAAATCCAATATTTTATCTGTCAATAAAGTCACCATTACAGCTCCTGTGAAGTTTAACTTCCAACATATTTTTTGCATAATACAGGACCTAATGATTGATGAAGTGCTTGTAATAGGGAAAGTGATAGGACGATTGTATATTCTAGATTCCAGCTCTTATCATCCTAAAACCATAAAACAGTACACCTCAAAATTTTTTCCAAGTCTCTATATTAACTCTATAAATACCATTGATCCTTGGCATCAACGATTATGAAATCCATCTACGAATGTGATGAAGAATTAGAATGGAATAAAGGATCTTTTTATTGAAAATAAATATCCATGTTAAGTCTGTAATTTGTCTAAGAAAAGTAGACAACCTTTTCAAACCAATACCATTCATTCAATCGAATGTTTTGAATATGTTCATGGCGATTTATGGGGTCCTTAAAAACATGCTTCAATCAATGGAAACCACTACTATTTGACCATTATGGATGGTTTTAGTAGAAACACATGAACAGTTCAAACACTTCACACCTTCTTCCACCTTATCAAGAACCAATTTCATACATTTGTTAAAATCATGAGAATAAACAATGGTACAAAGTTTACTGGTATATCTTGAACATCTTTATTGTCTACTCTAGGCATTATTCATCAAAAAACATGCTTTTATATCCCTCAACAGAATGGAGTTATAGAACGAAAACATAGACATTTTTTGCAAGTTGCAAGGTCTTTGAAGTTTCAATCGTATGTTCTTATTCATTTTTGGGGTAAAGCCATTCTCACCACTTATATCATAAATAGACTTCCTTCATTAGTTATTTCTTGGAAAACTCCTTATAAAATCCTTTTTCACAAAGAACCAGATTATTCCTTTCTCAAAACCTTGGTTGTTATGTTTTGCCTCAAATACATTTCCTCATAAAGATAAGTTTGAACTTAGAGCCTTTAAAGTTGTCTTCATTGGCTATTTAGTTGGACAAGAGGCGTATAAGTTGTATGATCTAGAATTAAAAAAGATTGATATTTCTAGGGATGTTATCTTTTGCGAAAATATCTTTTCATATCAAAGCATTGTTGCAGATGATACTAGTATTCGTTTACCTATAATTTTCCTAAATTCAGATGATCCAATCATCCATTTCCATCATTTTGATTATAAGCTATCGGTTTAATTAATGACATTTGTAAATATTTATAAAACATCATTCTACCTTGGCTAAGGATTTTCCAATCAATACTAATCTAGAACAACAGAACATTAATCCTAATTACTTTAGGGTGATGAATCTTATTTTAATCACTTAACTACCTCAATATAGTTCATGCTATATCCAATAACTACTAACTGAACTACCTGCTATTAGAATAGGTCATAAGTAATATCAAAATATAGCAATCCTTATACAAGATAAGTTTGGAGACCTGAAGTCAAAAGATAACTTATATAATCATCACAATGAAAATTTCCATTGACATGCAAGTGATGTTCTAAATATATTTCTCTTATTAGGTCAGTTTAGTAAACTTGTTCTCTAATAACCACTCATATGTTTGTTTAAGTATCTCCATATTTTAGTCTATAAGATCGACTACATCCTTTATAAGAAAAAACATAACGTGTGCTAGTTTTTTAACGTTTTATTAATGTCCAATCTTACTAGAACAATGACTAGGAACAATTTAGGGATAATAAATAAATGCAATATGAATCTCATAATTATAATCTCATTATAATTTCATTTTTAATGTATAATTATCTTGACTTTATCATATATATCTAAATATGTACAAGATAAAGAATGCCTTTAAATATTTTGTCATTAAATTACAATTACACCGATTAGTTGTAAGGCATAAACTAACATCACCAAGAGTCTTTACCACCATTTAAGTAACCTCCCTAAACTCAAACCCCAAACCCATAAAAAGTTCAATCTTTGCTATCAAAGTAACCTCCACATTATACATAAGCAATATTGTCATCTGAAAACCAATCGCATAATGACTGATGAAGCTGATGCTCTATAGGAAGACAAAAGTTGATAGTAACTCGTTAGTAACACCCGAGACAAGAAGTCTGTGATGTTGTGAGATCGAATTGGGAATATCCAAAAACATAATATTAACCAAGGTGAGAAGGAAATCGAGAATCTTGTAAATATAGTAGTGTAGATTCGAGTTGAGAAGTGATGGATAAATGTCTATACATATCCGACGCAAGTGACTTGTAGACCAATGAGTTCAGCCAGCTTTCAATGCACTTTATGATGGAGATGGATTAGAAGGTTTTATGATACAAATAAAAATAATATAAAGAATTATCATTGTTGTTAAGGCCTAAAAGACTTTAGAAAGAGAGAAATTAGCTGAGAAACCTTAACTTGTTTTGGTCGCCGGTGTATTTCCTCCCTTCTTGATGGCTTCTTCTTCTTCATCTTCACCTTCTCGTTTGCCTTTAGCACCCATCTCGGATCCCTCACCTAGACCTTCCCTTTCTCCTTCTTCCCCTAACCCTAGTTTCATCCAAATGCGAACCCAAACCATCAAGACCCCTTTCGAAGATTCCGATATCTGTAATGGGGTCTGTAAAAAAGCAGTCGTTATTGTCCTCTGTGACTATTCCTTCAACAAAGCCTGTGCCTCCTTCTAACCCTTAAAAGCTTGCAAATGATGGCTTACAAGCTTCGGAGAAAGCTCAACTACCCAAAACATGGAAATCAATGGTTTCAAAAATGGTGGAGGAGTCTACTGATGCAAAGGCCTTGGCCTACTACCCTTCAGAGATAAAGGACAACCAAATTTTTGTAATCCCCCCGTGAGAGTTAGCACGGAAAGGAGTAACTCTTTTCTGAAATGCATTGATTGGATTTTTTATTGGTAAGCATCCTGCATTCCTAGTAGTACAGAGACCATTATCTAAAGCTTGGCTAGCTTTCAGTTTAACAGAAACTATGATTACGTGTTCAAACAAATTTCTGTTTAAGTTTGATTTAGAGGAAGCGATGAATTCGGTTTTGGAGAAGGGTCCTTGGTATATCCAAGGAAACCTTTATTTTTAAGGAGATGGAGTTTGAATGCTGGTGAGCAAGAAGAGATTAGGTATGCTCTGGTGTGGTAGGTTTGTTAAGTCATTTAAATTGCATAAATTCTGGACTTAATTATCGTTGATGTGTTGAAATTATTATCCAAAATTGATGGAATTGCTCTATAATTATTTACAGATGGTTTTCAACACCCTAAGGACGAAAAAGGATAAAAAAGATGCAAAAGAAGGAAAGAAATCCGAAATCCCCAATTTGGCCGAAATTCAGAGACTAAGCGTGGGTACGCCTAAGGATGGAATCTGGAATCTGCAGATAAAATTCCAAATTTTGATTCCAATTAAAACACCATCTTTAAAGATCCTTTTGCCATCTTTCCAAGAAGTCTCCTACCGAATAAAAGTGAACATAATCTGGACAAAATCAAGAGAAGATAATGAAGAGATTAACATCAAGAAGGAGAGGGGGATGATTGCCGCATATATATATACATGTTAGGGTTAGAAGACATCATCGTAGGTTTAGGTTAGGTTTTAGACTGCTGCACCTTTCTTGTTCTGTTATTTTAAGTTTTTTGCAAATTTCAATTGGTATTTTCGTAGCTTTCCTCAAAATACCAGGGATGGAGACATATGGCTTTGTTATTTTCTTTGATTTCAATTCAATTATGAGTAGCTAATTTTCTTATCTTGGTTGAGGGATCCATGTTACATGTTATTATGGTGAGATATTTCAGATATTTTTTAGGTTGTTAATGAACATTGGATATTTTCAGATCTGCCTTTTTAATTGAATTCATTAGTTTCTAGGTGCACAACTAGAGATTAATTGGTCAATTGCTACGTTAACGGGATATGACGTTCAATTCCGGTAATCATAAGTAGCAATTAAGATTAACTTCTCTACGTTAGAGTTGGATATTCTAAGAAAATATCCGCTTGTTTGATTGCATGTCGTACATGTTTATCACTTGTTCATTGGTTCTTGATTCTTAATACTATTAATCAATTTTACCAACGATCGTATCTAGGTTATTGTTTAATAAGATTGCTAGGATACATGTTTCTAGTCATTACACTTAAGAGAAATTACCCCAATGAATGTTAATTAATAATTATAATTTTATGTCGAGGATCCATAATAGCATGGTAACATCGGTGACCCAAAACCAAGGTATTTTTCCTAATTGAATTTTCAGATTTAATTATTGTTTTGATTTGTGATTTTTTCCCTTTGATTTTATTATTATTTCTGTGATAAAACAAACCCCCTTTTCTATTTTCATTATTTGTGTCGTTTGAATTTGTGATTCCATAATCGTAAAATTTTTCATGGGAACGATATCTGCTTACCGCTACTACATTAATTTGTTTTAACGGGAGTGAAATCTTTTATATTTGGTTGTAGGCGACAGCATCACTAAATTTTGGCGCCGTTGCCGGGGAGTTTTGACAGTTTATGTACGTTACGCGTTCAAACCAATCAAATAATTTACAGTAAAATCTTGAGATCAAAAAGATAACGAAAAGACTACGAAAACAGACCAAACAGCGGAAAGAGACGCAAAAGATGGATAGGATAGCTGCCAACCTCACTCTTCGCGAACTAGCTACGCCAACTGACGCGTAACAACCCCACTGCATCAATTTTCCGAATTTAGGTGATAATAATACTTTTGAATTAAAATCTGGACTGATCCACTTATAGCTTATTTTCAGGGGTTTACTGGGAGAATATCCATACAAGCACTTGAAGGAATTTGATGTAGTCTGCATGGGTATGAAGCTGACTAATGTGGCGGAAGAACAGATTAAGCTGAGAGCTTTTTCGTTTTTGCTTAAAGATGATGCACAAGATTGGTTATACTATTCAGCTGGAGAGAACGTGCAGACATGGGCTGAGATGAAGAGACTTTTCTTCGAAAAGTATTTTCCAGCATCAAGAGCAGCCAATATTCGGAAAGAGATTTGTAGAATTCGTCAACATACGGGAGAAACACTCTACGAATATTGGGAAAGATTTAAGAAATTATGCGCTAGCTGTCCATACCACTAGATAACTGAACAATTATTAATTTAATATTTTTACGAGGGACTTTTGCTTTCTGACAGGAGCATGATTGACGCTGCAAGCGGTGATGCCTTAGTAGACAAAACGCGAACATGGCCTCCAACACGCAACAATTTGGAATCCGTACAGGGCATGGGTCAAAGGGCGTGAATGAAGTTAGTGCGACCTCGTTGGAAAAGAGATTGGATGACATCACTTCTTTCGTACGACAGTTAGCAGTCACGAGAAAAGAAGAAGCTAAGATATGTGGTATATGCTCAATGTTAGGACATTCTACTGATTTATGTCCAATTTTGTAGGAAGAAAACATGGAACAGGTGAATGTCGTTGGAGGATTTGCTGGGCCAAATCAAAGGAAGTGCGATCCATTCTCCAATACCTATAATCCGGGATGGCGCGATCATCCGAATTTGCGATATGGTAATCCTCAAGGACAGCAAGTAGCCACGAATTTTCAACCTTATAGGCAACCATACGTGTCGCGTCAAAATTTGAATATGACGTCAACTGCCGAAGGTAAGTCTTCTTTGGAAGATATAGTGCACACTTTGACCACTAATACTTTGACATTTCAGCGGAATACTGAAGCAAGTATTCAGAATTTAGAGAATCAACATAATAATTTCAAGAACCAGTTAAGTCAAATTGTAGTTACCGTCAACCGAATGGAAGCACAAAATTCTAGTAATTTTCTAGCACAACCGGAGGTTAATCCTAGACAAAGAGCAAAGGCTCTCACATTGCGGAGTGGTAAAGAATTGTCGGAACTAATTCCGAAAAATTTCAAAAGAGAAATAGAGGAAGAAATCACGCACCCACCTAAGTTGACTCAAAAAGTTGTACAAAATAAGGTGCTCTCACCTCCTTTTCCGAGTCGATTAGCAAAAGCAAAGAAGGAAGAACAAGAAAAGGATATTTTGGAGACTTTCCAAAGGGTTTAGGTAAATATTCCTCTCCTTGATGCAATAAAACAGATTCTGCGATATGTTAAATTCCTTAAGGAGCTTTGTACGTCAAAGAGGAAATTGAAATTCGATGAGAAAGTCCAATTAGGAGAAAATATTTCAACAATTTTACAAAAGAAAAAGCTTCCACCAAAATGTCAAGATCTAGGTTTGTTTACTATCCTGTGCCAAATTGGTAATTTGCGGATTGAAAGAGCTATGTTAGATTTAGGTGCATCAATAAATGTCATGCCATATGATGTGTATAAATCTTTGAATGTTGGATCTCTCAAAGAAACTAACGTAGTAATTCAATTAGCGGATCGCTCAAATGCTTACCCGAAAGGTGTGTTAGAAGACATATTGGTTCAAGTAGGAAACATGCCTTTTCCGGCCGATTTTTATATTTTGCAGATGGGAACGGATGACACATCCTCCTCCACTCCGATTTTATTTGGAAGGCCGTTTTTGAAAACAACTATAACCAAAATAGATGTTCATGATGGATCTTTAACTATGGAATTCGATGGTGACTTAATTAAATTCAATATTTATAATACCATGAAAGTTCTTGATGACGAACAATCTATTGTTTATGTGGATTTTATTGATACATGGACGCAGGAGAATTGGATATTAGAAGGCAAAGACGACGTTGAATTAATTTTGGTCATGGAAAAAACGTCACAGTGGCAAGGTAGTGAGGAACTTGCGTCATCTGGTAAACAAGAGGAGCAGATATTAATTTCACAAGAAGATGAAATTATCTGGTGAACAAAGGGAGAATATCTTAACTTTGTAAGTGAGTGAGGAATCGATATTATTCAGGGAGCAATTAAATAACGCATCAAAGGGGCAAGAAGGGGAGAAAATAACGTTAGATGGTGAACCAATTGAAACGTCACTGTGCTTGGAGATAACCAAACCACTTCAGTAACTCACGTCCATCAAAACATCCAAAGGGGAAAGCCAACTTTTTAATGTTTTGAAGGAGAATAAAGAAGCTTTCGGTTGGACGGTAGCTGATTTGAAAGGAATAAGTCCCACCATTTACATGCACCGAATTTTGATGGAGGATGAGGCGAAGGAGGTGAGGCAACCACAACGTCATCTAAACCCACCCATGATGGTAGTGGTGAAGAAAGAGATTTTGAAGCTTCTTAAAGTGGGCATCATTTATCCGATTTTGGATAGTAAGTGGGTAAGTCCGGTCTAGGTAGTACTAAAGAAAACTAGTGTAATGGTAATTGAAAATAGCAATGGTGAGTTAATTCCGACTCGTGTCCAAAATGGTTGGAGGGTATGCATAGACTATAGGAAGCTTAATTTAGTTACTAGAAAATATCACTTTCCGCTTCCTTTTATTGATCAGATGCTTGAAAGACTTACGGGAAAATCTCACTATTGTTGTCTAAATGGTTATTCAGGATATCATCAGATTTTGATGGCACCGAAGGATTAGGAAAAGAGGACCTTCATATGTCTATTCGACACCTTTGCTTACCGAAGAATGCCATTCGGATTGTGTAACGCACCCGCGACATTCCAACGGTGTACGGTAAGTATCTTCTCCAATCTTGTGAAAAATTGCATGGAAATTTTTATGGACGATTTCACAGTATATGGGGAATCTTTTGAAACATGCATTATTAACCTTGAAAGAGTGCTCAAATGTTGCATTGAAACTAATCTGATTTTAAATTACAAAAAGTGTCACTTTATGGTTGATCAAGGCATTATTTTGGGCCATACTGTTTCTTCGAAAGGAATTGAAGTCGATAAAGCCAAGATAAATGTTATTCGATCTTTATCTTATCCCGCGAATGTGCGGGAAGTTCGTTCTTTTCTTGGTCATGCAGGATTTTATCGGTGATTTATCAAGGACTTCTCTAAAATTGCGCAACCTATGTGTAAATTGCTTCAAAAAGATGTAAAATTCGATTTTGACGAGCAATGCCGAAGTGTGTTTGATGAGCTAAAGGAGTGACTCACTGCAGCGCCGATTATTCAGCCACCACGTTAGGACATACCTTTCGAATTGATGTGCGACGCGTCAGATTATGCCGTAGGCGTTGTGTTGGGATAAAAAGTGGACAAGGTACCTCATGTTATTTATTATGCTTCTATGACACTTAATGATGCCCAGAAAAACTATTCCACAATGGAGAAGGAGTTTTTAGCAGTCGTCTTTGGTTTGGAAAAGTTTCGGTCATATCTGTTAGGGACCAAGGTGATCATCTACTCCGACCATGCAACGCTAAGGTATTTGGTAAATAAGAAAGAAGCCAAGCCAAGATTGATTCGATGGATATTACTGATCCAAGAATTCGATGTGGAAATTTGCTACAAGAAAGGAGCAGAGAATCTAGTGGCCGATCACTTAAGCCGGATCACATCGAATGCTACGCTTGATGTCCTTCACGACAAATTTTCAGATGAGAGCCTTTTCGTACTTTAACAGGTAGCCCCTTGGTATGCGGACATAGTGAACTTTTTAGAAACTAAGTATTTACCTAGTGATCTATCTAAAGCTGAGAAAGATAAAATCAAGCGAGAGGCTAGATATTATGTGTGGGATGAACCTCATCTTTGGAAAAAAAAATTTCTGAACAGATTGTTAGGAGATGCATCACAGATGATAAAATTTCGTCTATTTTGCAATTTTTTCATTCATCTGTGTGTGGGGGACATTTCGGTCCCAAATGAACTGCTCGCAAAATTTTAGAATGTGGACTGTTTTAGCCTAAGTTATTTTATGACTCTTATATGTTTTGCAAGTCTTGCAATTCTTGTCAAAGAACAGGTAACTTAGGATCAAATAATCAAATGCCATTGACGAACATTCTGGTATGTGAGATTTTTGATGTTTGGGGAATAGACTTTATGGATCCTTTTGCTTCCTCTTTTGGTAAGAATTACATCTTGTTGGTCGTAGACTACGTTTCAAAGTGGGTTGAAGCTAAGGCTACTATATCTGATGATGCTAAAACTGTAATTAATTTTGTTTTATCAAATATTTTAGTCAGGTTTGGAATGCCTCGCGCTATTATTAGCGATCGAGGGATGCATTTTTGCAACAAGATTTTTGAAACATTGATCAAAAGATGTGGCATTACATACCGGATCTCTACCGCCTACCACCCACAGACAAGTGGGCAACTGAGGTATCCAATGGAGAGATCAAGTCCATATTAGAAAAAGTGGTAAATCCGAACCGAAAGGATTGGAGTTTGCGACTAGATGATGCTTTATGGGCCTACCGGACTGCGTACAAAACTCCTATAGGCATGTCGCCTTATAGGTTAGTTTTCGGTAAGCCTTGTCATTTACCCGTAGAAATTGAGCATAGAGCTTACTGGGCTGTGAAGCAGTTAAATACGGATCAATTGGAGGTTAGTACTAGTAGGAAGTTGTAATTGCAAGAATTAGAAGAGATTCGTAATGAGGCATATGAAAATTTGAAAATTTACAAGGAAAAAACTAAGGCTTTTTATGATAGAATGATTTCTAGGAAATAATTTTCCATTAGACAAAAAGTTGTTCTCTATCATTCAAAGCTTAAGTTATTCCTAGGAAAATTACAATCTCGATGGCTTGGACCGTTTATTGTTACTAACATTTTCCCTCATGGTGCGGTAGAAATTTAGAGCGTAGATACCTCTAAGGTATTTAAGGTTAATGGATATCGCCTAAAGTCGTATTATGAAAATTCTTCGGTCGAGCGGGTGGATGAAATAGAGTTGGCATCCCCAACCTATTTCTAAATCGGTAAGTAACGATACAGGTCTAGCTAATGACTTCAAAGAAGCCAGTTCGGGGCAACCTTTAAATTGTTCAGGTTTGTCTATGTTATTTCTTCAACAATTTTTTATTTTCATTATATTATGTCATTTATTTAGGAGTGTCAATTTACGAATTTTATTTTTACTTTATGTCAATTTTATGTTCTTTTCATTTTTTACATCAAATTAAAATGAAACATTAAAAATCAAAATTTCAAAAATCAAAAACAAAAATTTCAGTTATCGCCCTCCTTGTTTGGCTTTCCCCCTTTATTTTCCCTCTTTGCTTTTTCCCCTCAATTCCTTCTATCCTTCTCTATCTCCAACTGCCGATACTCACTTCCCATTCACCTTAATCCCTCAATTTCACCTAATCACTCAAACTTCACACATCTCATCTATCATTACCCACTCACCCATTTAACCCTCTTTTGCTATTTTGGTGCTGTGTACAATCTCTGATTTTACAAGTCATTCTCCTATGCAAATTGGCACAATGCCCAGGAAGAAAAGTGACTCCCGAAGGCTACCCACCTCCATTCGGTTTGCAGCTGACGCCAACCCACCACAACCCTCTTCTCAACCCATGGCAACCACCCCTGTTCCAGCTCCAGCACCACCGTCCCTTCACCCAGCCCCATGGACATGACTTCAGTCAAGGAGAGACAAAAAGGTGGAAACCCGAAGCAGATTGAACACTATAATGGTGGGCTACACTTCCTTTGTGTTGCCTGAAGATACCGCTAGATTCGAGCAGCTTCGCCAACGACAGATTTGCCCCTGTAAGTCTATTCGTTCTGAAACCCTTGAAGCTTTACATGTGTATGATTCTTTTATGCAATTAATAGGTCCTATTGCATGGAGTGCTTTTGCCCGAATAGATTGCCCTGCTTTTGAGGAAGTAACTAGAGAATTTTACACCAATTTCCAATTTAATTGTGATAAGGATTTTGATATGTATACCAAAGAAGCTGTCGAATTTAGATTGGTGGGGAAGGAATTTGCGTATTCAATTGCTAAATTTAATGTTGCTTTGGGATTTCTCTCTACTGCTGAAACTGATACTGAATTATTTATCAATTCCCAATGTGATTTTCGTGCGGATTTTAATGCTTCAGAATTGTGGCGTCAATGGTCTGTCGATACCCATCTGTATAATGCTAGCTTGTCCAAAAGTTCCTTTCTTCGGAACCCTATTTTCAAGATTATTCATAGGTTGCTAGCATTTAATTTTTCAGGTCGAAATAATGCTGCGGGTTCTTTATCGAAGGCAGAATTTTATTTCTTGTGGTGTATGGATAGGCATATTCCAGTTAACTTGCGTTTTTGGTTTATGCACCAATTTCATTTTGTCTTGCAAAATAAATCTAAATCGTTGATCCTTAGGTCTTATATCACACAATTGGTGGTTAATTTGAAAGTGCTAGATCTTGATAACACTAATATGAATGTGGCTTGTGGTATAGAGCCATTGGATTTAGATTGCCTATGCAGGGTGGGGATTGTGGACCTTAGCCAAGGTCACCTCGCTTTCACCGCTCCCGGCCTGACTACCTTTTCGATAACAAGAACTTCCACTAGACAACACTGGATACCACCAGCTGAACCTAGCAACCCACCATCGGTGGAACCTAGAACACATTCACAACAACACGCTGATTTGGACGCTCGCCTCCGCTGGCTTAAAAGGACCATGCACCGTTTGGAGAACAATCTGATGGCCTACTGGGAGTACGAAGGATTTCAACCACCACATCCGCCAACACCTTGGTCTCGACGCCTCCAAACAGAGAATCTTTCTTTAACTCTTTTCCTTTATTTTTTATGCTTCTTTAACTTTGCGAACAATGTTGGTTTAGGTATGGGGGAGAAATTTAGACTTTTGTTGTGGCAAATTTCGATTGTTGTGTGAATATTTTTAAGTTGTGTGCGATTTTTATTGATTTTGTGTATGGTTTTGCATGTTGAGCCATGAAGTTTGGTCATATTAGTTTGGATGAGATTAAGTACATGCATGAAATTAAGTTGGGCTTAGTAAGTTTTAAGATGGAACATGTTGACTTAGTCAAAATTTTGACATTTGACTGATGGAGTAAATTGTGAAATAAAGGTGGATTCTTAACTTGAACCTGTGAGCGAAGTTTGAGCCTAAATGACATTATCTTTATGTCATATTATTTGTTTGAATTGTGTGATGCTCATCTATGTATGTTGCCTTCAGAACTTGCATGGAATCGGTTTTAATTTGTTTGATCACATGGGAGATAGAAGTGATTAAGGCCTTCTTTGTTTTTACCCCCTTAGCTTAAAAATTGACCCACCTATTTAATTTTCCTTTTGCAAACACGTTTGAGCCTTTACCCTTGTTTTTCAATTAAGCACCTCACATTAAAACCAAAAATCCCAATAGCCTTACCCTATCACGAGTTGAATGAAGCATTGAGTAATTTGGGACTTTGGTTATATATTGTGTTCTGAGATATTTTTATAGGTACTTCTACTCATGTGTTGTTATTTTCTCTTATTTTTATTGTTTTCCCTTGTTCTTAGCGTATTCGAAAAAAGAGAAAAAAGAAAAATAAAAAAAAGAAAGCAAAAGGAAAGAAAAAATCAAAATCAGAAAAACAAAAGAAAACGAAAGAATAAAGCATAGTAGCTTGAGTTAGTATGAGTAGTTGTAGTTCTCTTTGTTCATGTTATTCTCAGAATTTTAATTGTGTGTCCCTTTTACTTGATGCTTTGTGAATGCTTGTGTTGAAACCTTTGTCATGTTTTTACCTCACCTGTAAACCCAGCCCCATTACAATCTCGAACAAAGTCCTTATGATCTATTAGCCTATGTAATCTGAATGAATGAGAATTGGTGAAACTGCAAGCCTACGGTAGTGCAACATGATAGAGTGAGATTTGAGAGAAACACCTTACCTGCAAACACTTGAGTGTGAGAGCGAAATCCGTGAGAAGAATTCACTTTGATTTCATGATTGCTTTTGAACAAAGATGCTTAATTATGACTTTGTGTATTTGCATTGGTAAAAAGCGATTATGATATGTGTTGCAATTTTAGTCTTACTAGCCCAAGTTAATGGATTGTGTGCACTTGATCTTATGAAGGATGAATTGACTAAGTGTAGTGGCTTGACATATTTGCTCGAGGGCGAGCAAAGGTTCGGTGTGAGGGAATTTGTTAAGTCATGGAATTACACTTATTTTGGATTTAATTATCGTTAATGTGTTGAAATTATTATCCGAATTAATGGAATTATCTTATAATTGTTTACAAATGGTTTTCAATACCTTAGGGACGAAAAAGGATAAAAAAGATGAAAAAGAATGAAGGAAATCCGAAATCTCCAAATTGACAGAATTCAGTGACTAAGCGTAGGCACGCCTAAGGATGGAATAAATCTGCAAATAAAATTTCAGAAGTCAATTTCAAACAAAACACAATCTTTAAAGATTATCTTGCCATCTTTCACGGAAGTTACCTACCGAAAATAAAAGAGTACCTTATCTGGACAAAATCAAGAGAAGATAACAAAGAGATTAACATAAAGAAGGAGATTGGGCTGAACTTCCGATATAAATTTTGGGGGCTGCACTTTCTGGTTTTGTTCTTTACGTTTTCTACACAATTTCAATTAGTGTTTTCGTATTTTTCATCAAAGGACTAGGGATGGAGACTTATTACTTTTTTATTTCTTCTGTTTCCGATTCGATTATGAGTAGCTAAATTTCTTATCTTGGTTGAGGGGATCCATATTACATGTTATTATAATGAGATGTTTCGGATACTTTTTATGTTGTTAATAAACATTGGATATCTTCAGGTCTATTCTTTCTAATTGGATTCATTGGTTTCTAAGTGCGCAACTAGAGATTAATTGGTTTAACTGCTAGATTGACGAAATATGATGTTCAACTTTGCTAATCGCAAGTAGCAATTAGGATTGTCTACTCTATGTTAGAGTCGGAAATTCTAAGAAGATATTCGCTTGATTGATTGCATATCGTACATGTATGTCACTTACTCATTGGTTGGTGATTCTTAATACTATTATTCAATTATACCTATGATTGTATCTAGGTGAGTGTTTAATAAGAATGCTAGGATACATGTTTCTAGTCATTACACTTAAGAGAAACTTTCCCCAATGAATGCTTATTAACGATTGCAATTTTATATCGAGGATTCATAATAGCATGATAATATCGGTGACCCAAAACCAAGGTATTTTTCCATTGATTTTTCATATTTAACTACTGCTTTCGATTTGTGATTTTTCCTTTGATTTTTTGATATTGCCGTGATTAAACACTCCCTTTTTACTTTTGTTATTTGTTTCGTTTGAATTGGCAACTCATTACCGTAAAGATTTCTCGTGAGAACGATATCCGCTTACCGCTACTACATTAATTTGTTTTAACGAAAGTGATTTCTTTTATATTTAGTTGCAGGCGACAGCACTACCACGGTGCTTCCAGGAAAGAGTGCCTGGGGAAATATTTAGCTTTGAGTATCATTGCTAGAAGAGAAAAAGGGTTGTAGAGAAGGTCCCAACCCTACTTGGCTAGCATTGCTAAGTGATACCAGTGTAAGTTTCGGAAACCCAATCCTCCTGTAGTTTTAGACCCACACATTCTATCCCAAGTGAGCCAGTGCATTCGAGCTCCTCCATCAGTCTTGCTACCCTACCAAAAAGAGTTCATTAGCTTTTGAAGTTCATCACATGTGGTGAGTGGAAGCAAAAACACATTGGTGCAGTATGTGGGAAGAGCTTGGCAGACAGTTTTTAGGAGAATTTCCTTACCTACTCTAGAGAGTAGTCGGTTACTCCACTGTCTAGGTCTTCCTGTTAATTTTTCCTTAAGGTAATTGAAGATTTGTTTCTTTTTCCTACCTATCAGGGAGGGCAGCCCCAGATATTTTCCTTGATCAAGAGCATGTGATACTCCTAGAATCTCCTCCATTTCACTCGTCATTTGTGGACTCACATTTGAGGAGAAGAAAATACCAGATTTGTGAAGGCTGCCAGCTTGCTCCGAAGCTTCTTCATATTTAGCTAGGATTTGTTTTATAGAGACACATTCGGAAATAGAAGCTTGGAAGAAGAAGAAGCTATCATCGGCAAATAGTAAATGCGAGATGGGCGGGGCATTTCTCGCCACCTGTATGCCATGCAGCCGACCTTCAGCTTTTGACTTTCTTAGTAAGAAGGTAAGGCCTTCAGCACAAAAGAGGAACAAGTAGGGAGAGAGAGGATCACCTTGGCGAAGCCCCCGTTTGGGTGCTATCAGACTCACTTCGGCTCCATCAGTAAGACACTATAATGCACTGTTTTGACGCACAACATAATTGCCTCTACCCATTTGCTGTGAAAACCCATCTTTCCCATAATAAATTCCAAATATTGCTAGTCAATTCTGTCATAAGCTTTTGGGCGAATGTTTGTGTTAGAGATTTTGAATTTAATAAGAATGCATCACTGTCTCTCTTTTATCTAGCCAAGTTATTAGCAATATAAAGCATATGGATAAGCCCTTTTAATAAATTTCTTTGTTCACAGTACATGTGAATACAAGTAACGATAGTTTTCCAGTTTATCTAGAAGAGACCTGCCTTAATTAATAGAAAAGGAAAAAATTCAATGAGAGACACCATATAACTTTTATCCCAGGAGAGGAAACAACTCGTGAACATGGAAAAAGGTAGAGCCTCACGTGGCCGTCTTGGTAAATATCGCCCTAATTAAAGCATGATGTATAATGTAGCAGTCATAACTTTAGACCAGGAATTCATTTGGTATATGATACGTTCATAACGTTGGACCACTTACTGAAGATTGAAACTGGATTGGAAGAGAGGATTGCGAAAATGTGCATACATTTGCACCAATTTCTTGGACAACTGATGCGTGAATGCTCATAATGAATAGAAATGATTCATAATTGGAGGAAAGAGGGAGGTGGTTGATGGGTGTTCGATCAGGAAACCCTACCAAGATTAAATTTATGCTTAGCTTTTGACAAAGAATGTTGTGGATACGACAAAACAGGCCAACCACATACAGCGCTTTGAGCGTCTTAATATCTACATCTATGGCTCATTTTTTGACAGACCATACCTTCGATGCCCACACCTTTTAATGCACTTCTGACCATTATTAGGCACCTTCTATTGGGACCATTTTATTGGCAGCGAGAACTCACCAAACCTGGGTAGCTAGATATTGGGGTTCTTTTCCACTCTTAACTTGGACAGAGCTTGCAGGTAAATTACCCCTTTAACGCTAACTCAAGTTAGAGGTTGCTTGTGTGACTTGTTCTGCGAGTTACGAGCCTGCTCTGCTTTTCCGAGTAATGCATTACAAATTTGGTTGGATTCGATAGCCACCTGCCGTACGCTTGGCGTCTCAAAACTGATAATTGAATCTTTTCCAATCCATTTAATGATTGAGAACTAAGAGCATGCTAGCTTTTAGTGCCTATCAAATTAAGATTGCTTCCTGAACTCCCCAAAGCACCTTTAAGAGTGCAATGAATAAAATGGTCTTATTGATAAATTATCTATTTCATGATCCGAACAGGCATTTAGAATATTATGGTCATCTTAAATTGTAGAACAAGTTTAGTTACTAAGGATGTGGGTGGAGGGATAGAATGGAATGGCCCAAATGATTTAGGTCATTGTTTGAAAGTCTATTTTAAAACAGGATGGAATGGTAATTAATGTCTTTAGAAGCCAGCCTTTGCCATCCAAAATCCAATATTTTGTGACCTCCCAAATTAGGGGTTAGGGATGGAATAGCATGACTTGCCTTCCAAACTCTAATTTAATGACAAAAATATCCTAAAAAAATTAATGAAATTACAACCCCAGCCCAGCACATACCTACGCGGCTATATGTTACTACGTTCATTGTATTTCTCCTTCAACTGGCTTCTTTCATTGACGAATGTTTTCCTGCATAGCTACTAGGGTCATCTGTCTTCGTTCTATTAGGTAAGCATCGACTATTCTTCTGTGTTCATTTTCTTGACACTTTTTGTATGTGAAGAAATCAAAAAAATTTATTGATGTTAGTGTCGTCTTCTTTGTTCATTGATGGACATGCGCTTATTATGTGTTATGTGTTTCATGGCAACTATGCATATTTTATTACATGGGTAATTTTGGAAAAAAATATTACAAGTCATTACATTACATTCATTTTTAGTATCACTTCCAAACAATGGTCAAAGGAGTCCCTCTCTTATTTTATTTAAACTTCCAAACAATGGAGTGAACCATTTCATTCCATTCCATTCCACTCCATTCCATTCTGTTCCACTTCCATTAATTGCCATTTCATTCCATCCTAAACTCTCAAACATACCCAAACATAACAGTTATTTATTTCTATATTTTTTCTTTTATAAAACTTGGAAAAATAGCTTCTTTTTAAAACTTGGAAAAAAAGCACAGTAACACTGTAATTGTTTTGCAATTGTCGGCCACAAGTCCCCCGAGTACCTTTGCATCCTAAGAAGCCTCCGTGAATGAACGCCTCTGTATAAATCACTTAAAAAACTAAAAACTTTGAATTATTTACCAACTGAATAATAGTTGTAGGTTTTATTATTATAAAAAATGAAATTACAATAGTTATAATTATCAGCAAATTCATTTATATCATTTTTCATTTGAGAAAATAATCCTTTTGCAATTATAAAATTTTAAATTTAAATAAAAAGTGTTAGTTTTGAAAGTGTATACGTATCAGTGAATTTAATAAAGACTTTCAATAAAAACCATTATTAAACAATTTATATTTCGTAATTTTATCTCATAAAAGATACAATTCCCGATAGAATTAAGGTCTTTTAAAAAAAAGGTTCATGTTTTATTATATAGTTTGTATGCAAGAAAAATATATATTTAAATATAAAACTCCAAACAATGTTTTAAGATATACAAAGAATTACTTTTGAAATGATTTTAGATTAATATTCAAATATTATCACGAAACATAACTTAGTCCTTTGTTATAAATTTTATGTACTGAGATGAGATTATAAGCACCCCAAATCTCCTGTCCAAGTTATCCTGTCTCTACTCTGTCCAGTGGGATGGATGCCATCCAATTATGTGGGGTTCACACATAAATGGATGGCATCCACCCCACAGAACA
>JANKOE010000003.1:25694507-25704926 GCA_026284465.1 Erythroxylum citrifolium
TCGATAACTAGAGAAAGAGTTATGGCTAAAACACCGAAGCATGTTCAATGTAACATTTTCCAACTTTTAACTTCCAACATTCCACATATAATAGTTCTAACTTCCAATAACAATTTGGGATCCAACACAAAGAGTGTCATCAAACATATTAGCCTAAATCTTATGATTATGAATCCATTAACAAAAGGATTATCCTTAAAGATATAATAAACATGTCAAAGGAATTGAAATTTCTAGGTACTATGATTAAACAAAATATTACTGTTTATGTTGACAATCGTTCATATATTATTTTTTATATTTAAGCTTCTTGTTATTTGTTGAAAGTATGCATACATGAATGATCATGTTAATTTCAACAGTACTTGTCTTTTACAAAGACATTATTATTGAACCATAAGATATATCTAGTTATAGATCATATTATGTTTGTTGCTGTCAGGGACTTATTACAGCTTCTATCCTGGGCATTTTTTTCTCCATTTCTAGAGTATAAAGGTACTCACTTTGTTGTCTTTTTTACAAATTTATTTTTTAATGTATGTTTTTATTCATGTTAATCATTGAAATGGGTTTTCGTTTAATGTTACTAAAATATGAATTGTTTATGTACAAGTAAACATCTTGATCATGTAACGCTTAGATAATTGCTTAGAATAATAAGGATGATTTATTCATGTACAAGCAACTCCCTATCATCTAACATTACAGATATTTATGCATAAGTTATAGTACAATGCTTTCTTCTTATGCTATTGTTAATGTGCAAACTAAAGAATAAATGTTCTGTAAGATTAATATGGATCCTACCATAATGGTTATTATATCTAACTATGATATCACTTTTTTAAATAACAATTTTGCAAAAATGAGTAATATTTATAGATCTTGGATGTATAGACAATTAACACCTGATGGTTTCATAATCTTAAGTTTGTTGAGGGAGTTCAAATTTTTATTAACTATGTATGTTCTCAACCTACATATATAGAAGGTCCAAAAATCATATGTCCATATGTCCATGTAAAAAGTGTAAATATATTCGTTTTCTTCCTATTGATGAAGTGAATTTGCATTTGTTAAGAAAAGGGTTTGTTCCAAATTATTTTGTGTAGACACGACATGAGAAGCCATTAATTTGTAGCACCTCAAGTGGTAATGAAGTAAACTCTTCAATAAATGTAGATGGATTTGAAAGGGGAATTGGATTTATAACAAATAATGTGGGTGTAACTAAAAATCCTTGCACCCAAATGGTTTATGATGAAGCCGATTATAGCTTTCAGGCAAATAAAAAATCTTGAAGAAGACTCAAACCTAAACGTAAAATTTTTTTTGACTTACTAAATCAACTGACAAAGAATTATAGCCAAATTGTGAGGTCATGGCTCAGTTATCTTCAATTGCTCGAATATTGAACATAAAGTCTGAAGGGCCTATTTTTGATCAATGTTTAGATAAAATTCTTGCTTGGTATAATGAATCATTGCCTCCTAGTCATAAATTGGTTGATAATTTTTACAATATGAAGAAAATTATTAAGGGTCTTGGTTTGCCAGTTGACAAAATTGATTATTGCAATTTTGGATGTATGTTGTTTTGAGGAGATGATGTGGAATTACAAGAGTACAAATTTTGTGGTCAATTTAGGTTCAAACCAAGAAAGCGTACTATGAAGCAGAAATTAGTACCTTTGAAATAGATGTATTATTTCCTGCTAACTCTAAGACTTCTAAGACTATATGCCTCTGATGTTACTACATCTCACATGAGATGGCATAATGAACATAAAAAAGAAGATTGAATAATAAGCCATCCATTAGATGAATATACATGGAAACATTTCAATGACACCCATTCTGAGTTTGCAGCTGAAAGTCAAAATTTTAGGTTAGGATTGTCAACTGAAGGATTCCAACCTTTTGATCAATCCAACCAACAATATTCATCATGGCCAAATATAATTACTCCTTATAATTTGCCTCCATAGATGAGTATGAATGAAGCATATATGTTCTTGATGGTGATTGTGCCAGGGCTTTCAATTCCAAAACATAAAATTGATGTATTTTTCAACCATTGGTATCTCAATTGCATTATCTTTGGGAATTTGGTGTGGAGACGTATGATGTGGTTTTTAAACAAATTTTATTGTTAAAAGCAGCTTTGATATGGACTATTAGTGATTTCCCTATGTATGTTATGTTTTCTGGATGGAGCATAATAGGGAAATTGGCTTTCCCTTATTGTGATAATGATTCTGATGTGTTTTGTCTTCCTAACGGGGGTAAAACATCTTAGTTTGCCAACTACAGGAAGTTTCTTTCTCCAAATCATCCATTTAGACTTAATAAATAAAAGTTCATTAAGAATAGGATGGTACAAACAACTTCTCCCCCTCATAAAGCTGGTGAAGAGATATTGTAGGAGATTGATGAATGATGGTTGTTGAACGTTACAGAACTTGAAACTGAAGAAGCTAATAGAAGCATTAGTAAAAACTTTGGTTGGAGAAAACGAAATAGCTTTTAGGATTTTTCATATTAGAAAACTAATTTCATACTTCATAATCTAGATGTGATGCATATTGAAAAAAATATTTTTTTGACAATTCGTTCAACACCATAATGAACATTGAAGGGAGGACAAAAGATAATGCAAAATCAGGAGCTGATTTGAAACTTTTTTTTGTATAATTTATGAGTTAAATAAAGATCTTTGCATGAGTAAATATCCAAAAGCATGTTACACTTTAGACAAAAAATTAAAGGAAATTTTATGTGAATATTTCCCGATGGTTATGTTTCGAACTTGACAAGGTGTGTGGACGTGAGGAAGTACAAATTTTTTGGGTTGAAAAGTCATAATTGTCATGTGTTTTGGCAAAGGCTAATTCCCATTGCACTTCAGGAGTTGCTACCGAATAAGGTTTAGGAAGTTATAATAGAATTAAGTTTTTTTTTCAAAAGCTTAACATCATTTGAAATAAAGTTGGCTAAAATGGAAAAACTAGAAAGGGAAATTTCAGTTATCTTGTGTAAATTATAAGGGATTTTTCGTCCAAAATTCTTTGACTGTATGGAGCATCTACTCGTACATTTAGCGCACAAAGCTAACTTGTTGATCCAGTTCAATATTGACGGATATATCCGTTTGAGAGGTAATTATAGTTAATATTTAAATAAAACTTATAGCATATTTTAATCAGTAATTGTACTAATCCTATTTGTAATGTAGGTATTTGCATCACTTGAAGAAAAATGTTAAAAACAAGACCAGAGTTGGAGGTTCGATATGTAATGCTTATTTAATAGAGGCAGCAAGTACATTTTGTTCATATTACTTTGAGTCGCATATGCACATATGAGAAAGAAAAGTTCCTCATAATGATGATGGGGTTCAAATGGTGATGTTGATGGTAACTTATCCATTTTCACATAACCTGGACAAACATATGGAAGCTCAACAAGAAGAATGTTAACAGAAGAAGAAATAAAGGTTGCCTATGGTTATATTTTATTGAATTGCTAAGAGGTTCAATCTTTCGTTCAATAACTATAAGTTAATTTTGAAATTGATTATTTGGGTTCTTAAGGTGAGTGATGTTCACAACTAAAAAACATAATAATACTTTTAGATTATACGAGGAGTGGTTACGTAAGCTAATGCTCGAAAAAACACAGGGTGATATTAGTAAAGAAGTTGAAAGCCTCTTTCCTCGATGGTTTGAGAAATATGTAAGTTTTGACTTGTAATAATTAAAATGGTTGAATTATCATATCAAAGTGTTTAAATGAAATTATAGTATTTAATATGATTTTTTATGTAGGCCTCAGAAAATACAGTAGAGAACAAATTTATATGTGATCTTCTGAAAGGACCTTTGCAAACTGTTAAATCATATTAGGTCTATTTTGTTAACGAATACAAATTTCATACAAAAAATCATGGTCATAGCATGACAATAGTAAATAGTGGGGTTTGCATAGAGGGAGAATTGATGGATTAATATGGTAAATTATTGAGATACTTGAAATTGAGTACTCCGCTTTGCCAATAAAACAGAGTATGATATTTATGTCTGAATGGTTTGATCCAACTCCTAATGTTGGAATAAAAGTGCTTAATCAATACAATCTAATTGAAATCAACCAATAAAGAAGATTTAGACAATTTGAACCTTTCATGTTGGTGATGCAAGTGACCTAGGTGTACTATGTCCCTTTTCCTAGCTTAAGACAAGATAAGTCAGATTGGTTGGCCATTTGCAAAGTAAAACCTAGAGGTGTTTTTGAATTACTTGGAAAAGGAGAAAAAAAAGAGAATTGAAATTGAAGTGTTTAAGGAAGATGTTCATGAAATAAATGCATGTGTAACATATGACGAGAATGAACCTTTGAATGATCTAAATAATGAATATGTTGAAATTTCATCTGAAGAGGATGGGAACCTATAGAGGACGAGAGATATGAAGAAGGGCCTAACTTTGATTCTAATTCTTTAGAAAAAGAAGATGATGATGGTTTTGATTTACAATTAAGTGATGGTAGCAATTAATTTATGTAAGTAATAGAATATTATATGAATAAATGTATTATTACATCAACAATATACTTTTATATATTTAATTTATATTGTTCTATTAGTTGAATAATCAATAAAAGGTTAAAAATATGCCACAAGAGAAAAATAGATATATTGCGGCCCAGGCTCAGGTTATCACCATTTGGAGGAGCTAGTGCATGTCCAGGTGAAGCATAATATTCTATAGATGCTACAGAATCAGGTGTTGCACGTCCAGTTAGTGCACATCCAGCTGAGGAGTCACTTTGCCCTCCTATAGTCCTTGTAGAGTCACATTCCCTAACTACTACTACTCCATACAGCACCCCTACTACATCTAGACCATCAAATGCTATCGATGCAACATCTACTCCCATACCTGAATCTGAATCTATACCGAAAAAGATATCAAGGGTAGACGCTGCGGACGAAGAAGGTGGCCTCTAGCCTGGAGCTAAAGGAATTGAAGAATTTACATTACAGTTGTCAATGATCTATGAGTGAAATTTTAAAATTTTTGTAATACATAATAACACCATAGGTTTATACTAGAGTTATAGGTTAAATAATTTGAAAATGATCTAAAATAGCTTATATGTTAGGTTGGTTCTGTCTGGAATGTGCTCTAAAATTATCTCATTTAAGTTTAAGGAGAAGATAGAACTTGAGGGTTATATATGGAAGAATATTTCTTAGGGGACAAAAGATTTTTATTATCAGGAGTTTGAGGTACAAAAAATAAATTCTTTAATTTTTTTATTTAATTTAATTTTATACATTAATTACATAAATATTGTGGTTTATAAGTACTTATAGTATGTTTTTCTTTTCTTATTTTTCACAAAGAATTTGTTTGGGATTCAAAATTTGATGATGTCATTTATAACATATGGGGCAGTTATGCTTGTGCACATTATAAAGACTTTTTTGGTTTGATACATAAGAATGATTTATAACCTCCTTATATATTTGAAGAAATATGGAGTCGTTGGAAGCAATACTGAGCAACACCCGAGGCAACCTCCATTTCAGAGCACAACTCTACAAACAGACAGGGAGGACCGAAGGGAGACAGTCTATTTATACACACTGGAGGATCCACAACCCACCAGGAGCATGCAGTGAAATTTGTAAATATCTAAACTTTACACTTATATTCTAATTTTTGTGCTAATTACTACCAATTAGATTTTAATATAATTTAATGTATGAAATTTAGAATGAAAATATATGTGTATTATGGAGAATGATAATTTTATAAATGTTTGTTGTCGTGAATGACTGTGTTGTTGAGAAATTTTTTTTGTTTAACAGGGGTAAATATCATAAAAATGAATGAAACTCTGCTGAAATTTTTGTAAACTTTAGTTAACTTATAATACTTTATTCTGATGCAATAAAAGTCTATGGACACAAAGCCTATATTACATCAACTTTTTTTACACACTCACACTAAGAAGCATGATGGTATGACCTTCGTCAACACCCGATGCAAACAACTTAATGTATGTAAAATTTATAATTTAATATTAATTTGATAAATAATATTAGTTAAAAATTATCACTTATTAATATAAACAATTATAATGATAGGAACAAATACAAGAAAGTATTGAATGGCAGTCTTAGAACTTTGAACATGTTGATGAGGGTCAGACATATCTTCATGAAGTTGGTGGTAGGGATCGTCGTGGAAGAATTTTTGGCTTAGGTTCTTTTGTAAACACATGCTACTTGCAATCCTCCACATCCAATACAGCTGGATATAATAGGCGGTCCACATCCAGTGAGAGGGTCGTTCAGCATGAGAGCACAATGGAGATGTTGGTAACTCAATTAGGATACTCGATGGAGTACATAGCCCAGCTCTGTAATAAGATGGATGAGTTAAAAGGGAGGGGCAACACCTCATCGTAACAATCAGATCATCCACCTTCACCAACTACATAGCTTAAATTTATAATATTCCCATACTTAAATGGATTTTATTTTATGTTTTACTACTGTTATGTTTTTTATGAATTCTTAATATATAGTAATAACATACTTTTTTAAGATACTTATTGTTGTACATTATAATTTTTATATTATATTACCAATCAGGACAATTTTTATATTATATTATCAATCAAGATTATATTATTTAGAGAAATTAAATGTAGAAAAAAACAATAGATTATCAACATAAAATTCTGGTGGGAATTTGTTGTGATGGAATTTTTGTAGCTAAAATTACCGACAGAAAAGGTAAAGGTAAAATTTCCCGAATTACTTACGAAAATTTTAACTTCGTTAGGAAATTTATTTCCGTCACCAAATTTAGTAATATGCCTATAACTCACATTTCTTCTTGGCATGTAATTGATTGCTCCCTTAAAGTCTATAGTACGATCCTTAAATGCTTAATGTGCAACTCATCACTCTTGGAATTAACCAAGATATCATATATGAATCAACTATAAATTGATCTAAAAAGGCTTGAAAACTCACTTCATCGTAACCATAAAAATGGTAGGAGCATTAGTTAATCCAAATAGCATCATCATAAACTTGTAATGGCTATAACGAGTCTTAAAGCTATCCTCACAAAATCTTTAGTCTTGATCTTTATGTTGGGCCCCGTTTCCGAAGCCCAACAATCGCTCCAAATATCATAAACACAATACGTGAACATATCACCCTATAGGGTTATTTCAATTAACCCTCATTAGCCATCATCTGTTCATCTTCATTCTCATTACATCCCAAAAATTTACTCACAATTGTTCAATGGCATGTCCATACCAATTAATCACTATACTCGAACTCATTTCTCCTATTTGTGAATAGAATTTGGAAATCTTCAAATCCGAATTTTAATTTGACTTCTTCGAAGAAATCATAGCTCTTAGTCTCTAGTTCATTTTGAAGCTAGAACCACCTTAATCAGAGCTCTACAACTCAAGATATACTTAAAAAGTTAAAGGGTGTTCATACCCTAATCATGCTCTCCCAACCGATCCCTCATTTTCTTTCCATCAAAAATGAACTCCAATAGATTCCAATTTTTATGGAGAGATATATACATGTCTTATGAATCTATTGCTTCAAGAATCACCTCATTTGGAGGTCGGATGAGGGAGTTATGACCAAAAGAATCCAACATGTTTAAGTCCCTAATCATGCAGTGACATGTCTTGGAGCGATTATCATAACTTTCACCACAAATGTCGGATTGATTTCATTTTTGGACCATTTGAAAGAGGACTTCAAAGAGAGATTCGGCATCTAAAGTGGTCAAAATTGCGATTTACTACTGCTGACCCGAGGATGTCCGTTAAACGGACATGTATGTCCGTTTAACGGATATACACTGGCTGAAAAGCCATTTTCCACCAGAGAAGGTCTGTTAAACGGACATCCATGTCCATTTAATGGACATACACTGGGATGAGGGTCCTTTTTCACCCGAGAAGGTCCGTTAAATGGACCTAATGTTCGTTAAACGGACATACAACACCCAAATCTTTCTCCCAAGCCTCTCCAATGGTTCCTACATCTATTCTAACATTATATTCACTCATAATCTTCCTAAATTCACTTATTCTAATGTGATATCACGCCCTAACCATTCAATTATCAATTTGAGTGCATTAAACTCCTAAACCTCTTAACTCAAATAACTCATAACATACACAAATTCTCATCATTCTCCATAGCTGTCATGTTCATACCTTCTATGTTGCATCGTCTCTTCTAATGCTTATATCTCTCAACTCCAATACCCAAAATTTACATACTTTATAGCGTTGGAAAGCTAAGAGGATAAACTAGAACTTTTATGAAGATCACTTTGTCCAATTCAACCTATATTAATCCAGATTTTCCCTTAAAGTTGGTTCACAATTTCTACACCTATGCACTTACAAAACGCAATATCCATTCAAATCAATTCAACCGCTAAATACTTTTCGTTAAACTCTTGAATCCCACCTCAAATAAGTCATCCCATAAAACCTTTCCAATTGCTAACATCTTATTCTAAAACAAACAACAATTCGCAATCTTAACGAAGAAGCATATGCATACACAAAATCCACTTCCACGATCATCATACTCAACCTTTAAAAAGACATATTCATATACAAAAGGAAATCCTCAATTTCGCATTCTAATTACTAAGCAAAGTAAATAATTAAACAAACTTTATTTACATATCAATATAAACATCACAAACTTAAAACAAATACAAATGGATGCTCAATGGTTGGCATGGTTAATAATCTATACAAAGCTAACTATCTCGAAGTTGTCCAATTGCCTTGCAAAGATCGCTAATATTCTCATTTTGCACCTGAGGAGGGAAAATGATGGGTTGAGCTACACAGCTCAGTGGATAATATATTTATAGCCATTAGTGACGAGCCACACAATCAACCATATATTTACATAACCATTCATATAGGCATACACTTTGTAATGAAAGTTCAACCTTTACAATTTCAATTCACATTTCATAATTCAAAATATCATCCAAGCATAACACATAATTTGCATCATAACTAAACATGTCAAAATGCAAATGCACAACCAAATGGCTCGAGGGTTTCGTGAAACAAAACGGCGAAACCGAAGTTTACACCGTGAACTAAACGAGTCTACTTTTTAGATCTCGTGGTCCACAAGCGGGCAGCCGAGAGAAGGCTTTACGTCGACATGCACGTGACTACGAAATGGTTCCACTCTCGCCCAAACACAATCAAATCTCATGCTCAAATCAATCAATCACAAGTTCATATTCTCATGATTTTTCTTCTTTCCATTTAATCAAAATGCCATAATACAAGGCATAGCATAATCATGCTCATAATTCAATTCAAAATGTCATAACTTTTATCAAGGTATAACATGGTCAAAATTCATCATACAAAAAGCCATTCGTCTTCTATGGCATGACAAGATAATGAATCACCATAAAATTTTCATACAATCACAACAATTCAAATTCACGAAATCTAAGCATAATCATACAAATAGGGCATTTGCTCATCACACAATAACCATAAAGATATTACCCACCTTATAACTCTTGAAAACCCGAATTCAATGGTGCCCTTCCTCTTGCTCTTGAATAGGTTGTTCTTGATTTTCCTAAAACAACCAATTTCATGCTGGACCCCGATTCCGGAGCCCAGCTATCCGAAAACAAAACCAGAAGAAAACGCTAGCGGGCCTCTGAAAGGATTATCTCAGCAAATCCTTAACGAATCCATTTGACTTTTGATTATCAAAAGAGAATACAACGGGGGAAAAAACTTTTATTAATACCACGACATGAAAGATTTGTTTCGAAAACAGACAAAATCACAACATACTACAGCTGACCAGGGGATGTCCGTTAAACGGACACACGTGTCCGTTAAACGGACATCAAATGATCAAAATGCCCAAATTCTCTCCCGAGAGTGTCCGTTAAACGGACACACACTGGACAAAAATCCCCACTTTCCAGAGACTGTCCGGGTTGGGACCCATTTTCGGAACCCAACTCCTAACAAACGAACCATAGCTTAACTAAAATCGCTTCATTTTTTTTCATTTACACATCATTCAAAGTAGTTTCAATTTCTAATTTGAAATTCATCAATTCCTCAATCCATTTAATCCTTCATATTCGATCATATCGCATTCGAAAACATTTTATCAACAATTGGGCAGCATCTCTTCTAAAATTTCACTAGCCAAAAGTTTATCCAAACCAACCATACACAAAAACACTTCAATATTTCCAATCCATCATACAAATCCTCGGACCTCCTGTCCGGAATCCCATCATACACATTCACAATCCTATATCTAAAACACTTCCATAATTCT